>JAOQMM010000173.1:11338970-11366508 GCA_027563515.1 Erythroxylum platyclados | reverse complement strand
TGCCAAAGACCGGCGCAGCTGCCATGGCTGTCAAGAAAGCGATCGTTCGAAGCATGGTCATTCACAACTGCGTTTTTTGACGTGGAAAAAGTTTGAGAAAAGAAGAAATCGCTTGGACATCCAAACCTCTTATCTTTCAGCGAACATGCACTGCACAGCAAATACCTGCCCATGGTCCCGCTCCACATAGCGCCTTACACAAGAGCTTAAGGCTTGATCAAGACGCCCACCACTAGCAACTCAGCCAAGAGAAGAGGTCCATCTTGGCAATGAAGGGCTTTATCGTGGACTCTCGTAACTGGGAATGGATGGGAAACATGTGCACGAAAAGCATACAATTCTCGTTCGAAGAAGCAATACTCCCTCAAGAAAGACAGATCCAGGGAGTTGTCTTCAACGGAAAACGAGCGAAGTGAGGATTGCGAGTACTTGGCCAACATCACAAGCTCGCTTGATATTGCCTATTCAGGCGTATATCCCCGAGCAGAAGACTCTACATCGACTTTTCTTGGCCTTGTTGTGTGCTACAGATGTTCACCGAGCCATCTCAAGGCGAGTGAAAAGGCCTCCTGCTTCGCCCATCGCTCACGCGGTTTGTTAGGATCTCCACGCACAGCGAACGAATGTTCGACATCGGAATACAACGAGATCTACCAGGGGTAGTCTAACGAGTTCAGAATCTCTTCACTGCGCCGTCGTTTCTTGACTGTGAAAATGTAGTCGGATTCTGTGTTCTGCATCAGCAAAGAGTCCTCTGTGACGACTCGAACGGCAACGAATTTGGATTTACCAGCAGCAGCAATAGCCAAAGGCCCCCAATCCCCTCCAACTCCTCCTCCTCCTCAACAAGGTAATCTAGTATATACCATCTTTGTTCTAAAATCTAATAGTACCATTTTTAATATGTTTCCATTTTTATACAATATTATGCAACCCTACAATACACTACAATTACGTAGATCGAGAATCTCTTTCTCTTACAAGTAAGCATATCACGTCGTTTGCACAGCTGTTTACGTATCTTTGCAATAAAGTAAACTTGATACAAAAGGAGCATCTCTTTGTAAGATGGGTAAGGTCAACTTTAATGTAATATCTGAGATCTTAATCGGGGAAGTGATCATGCCTGAAACTTCATATTAGTTTTGAACTTTTGAGTGCTGGTCAGTTATGAGAATCATCTCCGGTGGAAAAGAGTACTTCTTTTTCTTTAGATATGATATTCGTTAATGGGGATAAACTGTGGTCTAAAGTAAATGTGGTTTGGTTCATGAAGCATCAACCGTCGGACCAAGGTCCACTTTACAAGCCCCGGCCAATCATGTGCAGTGGTACTATCCTGCGGGATCGCCGGCGCAGCCATTTCACCACCAGCACCATCAGGCTGTTCCTGTTTATGGGTATCCCTCTATCCCTTGGATTATCGATTCGTTCCCCCTTTGATCTAAAACAGTAAGAGGTTGACTGTTTTGCTTGGTTTAGGTACTCTCCGGCTTACATTGCCACTGACGTTAGTTACAATCATGTAAGTTGTTGTACGATACAATGTAAATAAGATTCATTGGGTCCTTCAGTTAAGCTAGATTATTGAATGATCTTAAATTTTCTTTCTATCTTAATTAGTCATAAAGAAATGCTTAAGACTTACTAATTAGCTTGTTAAAAAGACATGAAATAGAATTGACGTAAAGTTGATACGTGGTGGTGGACAGAAGCTAAGTTATACTGGGGGCTCCTACATGAACGGGCATTTCTCTCAGGTGTATCCAGGGCAACAGATTGTGGGTACCAATACATTGATGCCAATGTACCCAGTTTATCACTTCCATCAATCACAGACAATGGGCCTACCTGCCCACATCTTCCCATCATCAACAACAACAGCGGGCTATGTCCCAACTGTCCCACCTATCATGTCCAAACCTTCATCAATGGCTCCCAATTCAGGTGCTTGAAACTCTTCGTAACATGAACCTACACAGACACGTACATTATATGAGTATAGCTTTTGTGCGTTGTAAGTCCACATGGTAACGTGCAAAATCTGGTCAAAGTTAGAACAAAGGATCATTGTGTCACGTGACTTCGTGATCGAGGTTAGGTCCACTGCCCACGTGGAATAGAAGCAAAGGCTTGTTGGTCAAGTGCTTCACACAATCTTTCTTTGATGCCAGTTGGCTATTTCAGACTGCCAACAACAGAAATGAAATGGCTGTTGTTCTATTGTTTCTTGTTGTCATTACTACCTTGGATTTTCTGCCTCAAGTTATTCAGTGAAACATTTATTTTTTCCAATCAATTGGTCATATTCAGTTCTTTTATTTGGAATTATAAACTGATATTACATAGACAGTTTGCTTGGCTGTTGAATAGGTACAGTTGGGACGGCAGGAGAAAGCTTTAAAAAGGTTGGTTAAGAAGAGGCACTTAGTTGGCAATAACACAAATAAGTGGAGGGGGAGAGGGATGGTAGCTGCTGCAGAACAACATTATTATCTGATCTGTTGTGGCTCTTCTTTCCAATTTTCTTATTTTTTAAAAATTATTTATCATTAAGATATCCTAGGTGTCTGATAAGATTCTTTCATTCTCTCTTTTTCTTTTCTTCTTATCTCTAACATCTCAGCTTCAGCTGTGAACTACTAGCAAGGAAAAACCCAAAAAAAAAAAAAAAAGAACATTGTAACAGAAGTTATGTAATATCTACCCATACCTTATGGGTTGCTTTTTATGGCTTCCATGAAAGTTTGCTGCATTAAAGCCTGCCTGCATCTTCTAATAATGCTCCTCTTGATCTCTTGCTTTCAATTATTATCACACATAGTAGTCTCCTTTTAGCTATATGCTTAGCTGTGTGGCATTTAATCTGTGTTTATATCCTGCAAGAAAAGCGAACATCTCCAAGAGGAATAGTGACTTTATGGGCTAAACCCTTTCCTTGTCTTTTACTATTTCTGCCGTAAAACATTTATCATGGACGCCAACCATTAGAGTTTATCCACTTGAAGTGGAATGTCTAAATGATAGAATATAAAGCGTTATTAATAATTAGAAATTTACGTTTCTACTTATATATTAACTTAGAAGTAAAGAACTAATTAACCACAATATATTTAACATGTTACAATTAGACTTGTACATGTTGACATGGTTCATTTCATTCATAGGTTAAACCTAGAAATTAATGAGTTTGAATTTTAAAAGTAAATCCATAAATTAAGATTAAGTTTTAGAATGAAATTTCAATAATTTTATAGGATATATTTGAGTTGTAAAAAAAAGTTAAAACATCCAACCAAACTTAATATTAAAATTTATATTGATCTATAGTTATTTTTCAATAATTTTTCATTCATAAAAACCATATTAAGAAAGAGAATAGAAAACAAGAAGATCTTTAAAAAAAGGGATTTCTATATATTTTTTTAATTTTCTATCTAAAATATTTGTTTACTAATGATTTTATAGAAGACATGAATCAGGGTTTCATTAATATTGTATTTCTTAGTCATTTATGATGGCTAATTCTATTTTCTCCATGTAAACATGGATCACAATAAATTAAATGCGAGCCAGAACTACCCCTCTAATAAGATTTTTTTTTTAACATTCACTAATAAGGAATGACACGCTCTTCACAAGTTATTAAAATAATGATAATATTCTATTCTAGTTCAAAACGATATTCATTTTTAAGGAAAGTAAAATTTTTTGAAATATTTGAAAGGTGATACATAAAATTCTTCTCCATTTATGGCAAGTATGATCAATGAGATGTAGAAGAAATTTAACAAGTATTATTCATAATAGTTTTTGATATTATCATACGTTACTATTTTAGTCTCTCACTAAAAATTGACTTATCTTCACTTTTGCTATTATGTACTTTATTGTAATTACACAGTAACTAATTTTATGAACAAGTAAAGAATAGTTTACTCATTATTCTTGAATGTTACAAAAGTAACAGAGAAGATAACATCACTCACATGTTGAATCTTCTCATAGTTTAAATAATAGGAAAAGAAGTGGGAGCTTTTAAGGACTTGAATACAAAAAGGTATTTAGAGGCCAGGTTCCAACCTTAACTTGAGCAATTTGGGATGAATATTTATTTAAAATAATATATTATTGATCCATATATATTATAATATTGAAATGTGACTTTTAAAAGATTTCCTACTTTAGATATATTAACTAAAGATCTTTTGGTTATTACTATTTTAGTGTGTTTAAAATATGCATTTAGTTTAAAAATGATAAATCCATCCTACATTTCACTCAAACTAGATACAATAAAGTTTCTTATTACTTTTAAGAATAGGATGAGTGCAAAAGGACTTGTATTAGGTGATTATTTCATATAAGTAATTATGAATTATTTTGTTTATATATTTAAAATATACATTTATTTAAATTGTTTATTACTCTAAAACATGTTGATTCCTTTTCAAGTAATTATAATAAATAAAAAGGATGATGATATTAAAGGACTCTATATTAGTGAATATTCAAATAAATATTTTAATGTTTAGTTCTTAATATAATTATAAATCCTTATATTTATTTACTTAATAATTTTATTATAGATTATCATTATTGTTTTGCATATTAAGAAATTATAATTTTATAGTTATTTTTTAAAATAATTAATTATTTTCTTTATACTTTTTACGACGAAAGACACCCAACCTCTCATGTGATTTCATAAATTTCACTAAAATTTTTTCATAATTTAAAAATCTTGTGGGAGCCTCTTATATTTTATGAAAAGTCCGTGATAAACACTTAATATTTTTATCGATTAAATGTGGATATATGGTAATGCCTCATCAGTATAAATAGGATCCACTTTGTTCATAAAAGAAAAAACTATAGCCGTACTCGGATACCTAATAATAATCAATCCACCCTCTCGATCTGCCTTATATATATATATATTCTCCAAAACCCATTTGGTTCCTTTGTTCACCACTTTGTCCCGAAACACAATTTCCCTCGATAATCCATTCTCGAGCACCAATATGGACTGTTCTAGCAATAATGATGATGATGGGATGGACTTTGGTGACAGAGGATGACCATATGATTCACAATTATCACAGAGCTTTCTCTTGATGCCTTTCTCCCGTCTTTTCTCACTCCAATCTCTCTAGTGCCATATGATCTCTTTCACTTCTGATAGTTTCATAGGTTTTACTTTAGAATCCTCTAATCCCTTTCCAAGCATCTGACATCACAAATCTAAATGACCCAGAAATTAGTGTCAAACGATGTATGTAGTAGTTTATGTTATGAGAAAAGGAATTTATGGGAACTTGATCTCGTATCTCTTTATTTAAGCCATGATATTCTTTGAAGATATGATCACTATCGGTATTTCTTCAAAAGAAGATGATTGTTGCAACAATGTAGAGAATATAATTAGTATCACAAATGAGTTCAGTTCAAATTTGATTATTAAGAGACGATAAAATTTCAAAGCTTAATCTTTTGAGCAACTCATTACTGATCATTATAGACATACAATAGACAATGATGATAAGATCATACTTTAAGCTTTGAAAAACCCATAAATCAATGAATTAGTCAAGCCTTAGCTTAGAAAATGGATGTTTGAAAATGGGTTTGCGTAAAAAAGGGTGTTGAGAGAAAGTGGTGAAGAGAGGAATCAAATGAGTTTTAGGAAAAAATTAAAACAATTGCATTGGGCGTTGGATCGAGTTATTATTGGGTTTATGTGGTTATAATTTTTTATTTTATCAATAAAGTGCATCCTATTTTACTGATATGGTATTGCCATATGTCTAATAATTGCCACCTTAACAACATTTAATGAAGAAAGATAACGTAACAGCTTATTATGAACGTTTCACAAAATACAAGGGGCTCCCACGTGACATTCAAATTACATGATATTTCTAGGTAAAGTTCGTGAAATTACATAGGAGCTTCTTTTACCCTATTTTATATAATTATAAAAAGTTTTAAAAATATATAGACACATGAATTGGGTTTAAATTTGAAAATTTTATAATAAATTGAACTTGAGTTTAAAAATGAGGCAAATTTTATTGTTGGGTTGCATATAGGCTTAAAATTTTAAAAAATTAGGTTGAATTTTAGTTAAACTCGGTTTAACCTAACTTATTTATATGTTTAATTACAAGTGAACAATTTTCAGGTGCAAAAATGAGAAGCTCAACATTAATTATGAATTTAATGAGAGTTTTCAAATGCGTAAACTATATTACTAATTAATCAACAAGACACATGATAAATATGATTGAACTCTCACATAATTAGTTTTTGATTAACTATCCTCAAAGCTTCAAATATAGTTTGGAATTTCCCATTTTTGCATTATTCTATGGGACCAATATAGCTTAGAGTTGATTTTATTCATTTTATCTTCAAATAGGGTTTGTAGGGGTGGGTTGCATGAACCTTGTTTAACCTTTTAAGTAGGGTTGATAATAAGTTAGGCTATATCCGAGCTGCCTAAGGCTTGAGCTTAACCTCAAGCTCGATCAGACTTAGATCATATAGTTCAGGTTCATGCATAATCGGACTTCAAATGAACTAAAGCATAACTAGACTCAAATAATTCAATCCAATCTTGATTGGGCTTTGCCAGACTATAGCAATGATCGGGCAGGTTATGCATGAAAGTATGACCCCAAAAACTCCCACTCCTTGCTGCTACCATGACTGATAGATTGCAAATTGATAGTTTCTAAACAAAAATTATGTTTTTACCAATTGTGTTTCTAATACATAAATCCCATAAATAAGAAACTCTAATAAATAAGAAACTAAACCCACCTTCTTTCCAGAGCTCTTTACGGCTCAAATTGAGCAACCATGACAACTATCTATTAAAAAAAAGCTTGAGTTTAGATGAAAGTCTAATCAACTTGAGTTGAGTCATTAACTTCAAACTGAACTGGATTGGCCCTTTTTCTATTTCTACTTAAGTGATTCTAAACATATCACGGTATTGATGTGCATGTTAGGTTTTTAGCATTTAACTAACTTGTAGTGGTTTATAGGTGTGCACATGATAATTTAATATAGTTTAAGTTAAATACTTAAATTAAATAAATTATTCCATCTTTCAATCGTTAATAAGATATTATAAAGATCACTATTAAGATAGTAACACACTTTGATGTGAAAAAAAAAATCAAGTGTTTGTTGAGTTCTATGGAATAAAATAAATCAAATGATATTAAAATCCAAATCAAATCATACCAACTCAAATAAATATAGTATGATTTTAAGATATTTAAACTTATTTTTTGTACATTTATCTCTTTAAATGTTGAAAAATAAAAATGTCAAAATTAACGAAAGAGAATTTTCAATTTATAAAAAATAAAATATACAAAGTTCTATTAATATTATTTATAAAAATAAAATATAAGCTTTTAAAATTTAAAACAAAAGTAAAATTTTAGTATTCTCTATAAAATTTAGTAAAAACAAAAATTGTGAAAATTAAAAAACTTTAAATGGTATAACTTTAAGTACGTACTAAAAATGGTAAGACTAAAATATAGTTTTATATTATGAAATTGATGGATCATCCTTCTGATAAAAATAATAAAAAATAAGTTACTATCACATAAATTAATAAATTTCCTAAATTTAAAAGTATATAATTTTACAGTTCCATTAAAAAATAGTACAAAATTTTACTATTAATTTCATATTGTGAATTTATTTTCACTATACAGTTAATCACATAATTGTATATTAGTCACAAGTTTCTAGAACATCATGAAAACAATAACAAGTAATAAATGAGAATTAAGATAGATAAAATTTGAAATTATTTCAGCATACTAATTTAAAATTAAGAAAGTATCGATTGCTTCAGTCCTTATCATTTCAATATATTATAAAGTTGATTGGATATTAAAAGCTCCATTTTCTTCGCTTCATGGGAAAGATTAGAAAGGGAACTAGAAGAGAATATAAGGCTGCACCTATATGCTCGTCAGATGCTAATTTAAATTGTATTTAAATTGTACTTAACAACATAAAGATGCTAACTTAGTATTTAAATTTTAAGTTGATGATTTGTTTATTTCTAACTCTACTTAATGCTAATGCATCAATCAAACATACGTGTGAAAATTGGTTTAACTTTCAGTGTTACGGAGGAGGCTTTTTTAGATTATAAAATTGATCAAGATCATATTGCATATAATCGAACATAAACTTAAGGTCTAAGTTAACAACAATATATGTCTCAATATGTGACACATGTACTGCATTTGTCACATATATGTGATACATAACTCATTTACTTTTTCAAATCATCCTCAATAATAAAGTTTTAGATATGAGCATAACATCTAATGTATAAAAATTTATTATGTATAACTATATATGTACTCCAATCTTTTTTTTTTTTGTTATATTTTGACTGATAAGTCATTGAACTAACATTATTGACTATAAACATTAAAAAGTTTATAATATCCCAATCTAATAAGCACTTGCAATCGTTTTATTTATTGCTCAATTTTATGATTTCACTTATTATGCTTTAACTAGCAATCATGGATTTTTCTGGAGTTGAAAAAAATGTTCTAAGATCGATGAATTAGGGAAAAGTTAATTTGAGAGAAGGTTATCTTAATTAAACATACATATACTTAATATTAGATTGTGAAGAAGTTGCAGGCAATGATCATTGAAGATATTTATTTTTTTAACAAAATTTGTTTATTTGAATTTATTTATCTGAAAATCAAGAGAATAAAAATTTATATTTTTAACAATTTTATGTTTATTTTAATCCAATTTTATTTCATAAACTTTTTCATTACATTTGATCGTAGTTTATTAATTCTATCTTTTATTAAAATTTCTTCTTCAGGTTAAGATTAGTCATAATTTTATTTTTATATTTGAGATTGATTAGTTTTAATTGTGATTAATTTTTTTAATTTAGTTTTTATATTAATATTTATTTTAGTTTCGGATTTTTTGTAAAAAAGAAATGAAAATAAAAAGGACATAACAAGATAGGAAAAGGCAAGAATGAGGAGTGAGAGAGTCATGTAATTGTAACCTAGAGACAAGGGATGAGACCAAAGGATGGAAGAAACACGTCTAGCATGAAGAGAACATAAGTTAGCTGGAAAAATAACAGCCAAGATTATATAGACAGTGAAACACAAATGCACCTTCCAACAGATCTACAAACTAGACAATTTATGCAGCTTCAGTTACAGTACAAGATTGGCAACAGTGAGGTAATATACTTTTGGCTTAATATCTGGCATACACTTGGACACTTATACCAACTTAGAGAATTCGTAGCTCTAAAAGACATAGTTCCTATTAATGCAAAGGTAGAATCTCTAATATTGAATGGGAATTGACATTGGCCATTTTTCAAGACATAATTCAGAATATGCTCAGGTATATCCCTAACCCCTCCATTATTGATTGACTGCAATGTTGCAAGACAAAACTATGATATTTTTTTAGGGTTAATTACCAACAAATACCCAAACTTTCATCAATTTTTCAATTATAATCCGAACTTTAAAAAGTAGCAATAAAATGCCAAAACTTACAATTTTTTTCAATTCTAGCCTGAACTTCAAAAAGTAGCAATAAAATGCTCAAACTTTCAAACTTTTTCAATTCTAGCCCAACGTTAATGTTTCCGTTAAGTTTGTTGGCGTGACTTGCCACGTGTTTCAAAAATCTTAACTATTAATACACTTCAACCAAAATTAACACAACAAATGAAGATTAATAAAACAACGTCGTTATTTAGAAATGACTTAAATTATATTACACAGCTTCGACGACCTTACGCTTTAATTTCAGTTTTTTCCTTTGTTTTCATTTTGTTCTCTCGACTCCCTCACCCTTCAATTTTCAGATTACGCAGAACCAATGCCCTCACACTAAGGACATTAGGAGAATGAACTAAAAACAAAAAGCTTACTGGTGCATTATATTGTAATGCGAGAGTAGTTTGGGGTGTCAGAATAACAAACAGAAAACAAAGGGTTAAGGGCATCGGGAGAATAACAGATAACGTCGGGCTAGAATTGAAGAAAATTGAAAGTTTGAGTATTTTATTGCCACTTTTTGAAGTTTAGGTTAGAATTGAAAAAATTGAAAGTTTGCACATTTTATTGTTACTTTTTAAAGTTCGGGCTATAATTGAAAAATTAATGAAAGTTTGGGTTTTTTTGGTAATTAACCATATTTTTTATTGCCTCATTCAAGAGAATGCTAATGGAAAATTTGGAAAAGAGCCATTGATTTAGCCTAGTAGAGGACACTAACATTGCTCCTTCATATTCTTTTATTTCGTGGATGCCTGCTTCCCAAAGATTGATTAGGCACAAGAGATAGACTGAAGTTTCATGTTGATAGTCTTACTTGTGTTTTATGTGGAGATGGCCAAGAATCATATGATCACTTGTTCTTCAATTGTGCTTTTTCTTTAGTGCTTTGTAACAACATGCTCACACTCTTCAACATTCAATGCACAAGTAGGTAATGACTGAGCAATTTGATTTAGGCTTCAAAAGTCAGCATAAGAATCAAAAGGGACAAGATGTTGTTTATAGTCGGTTTTGGAATGCTTATCTATTAGATCTGAAAGGAAAGAAATGGTAAAATGTTTGGTGGTAATACAATGGAAGTAGGGACTAATTATTGAAAAATTAAGAGAGACAAAGCTTAGATTGTTTGGATATGTTATAAAGAGACACCTAGATACTTCAGTGAGAAGAAGAGAGAAGATTATACTTAGAGGCTTTAAGAGGAGAAAAGCAAGGCTTAAGAAAAATTGGGGGGAATTATCAAAAATGATATGACATTGTTAGAACTTACTGAGAATAATAACGACAATAACAATCTCAGTGCACAAGGCTCCCCCGTTTACGAAGGTTGGGTGAGGGACATTAATAGTATGTAGCCTTCCTTGCATTTAGAAAGCGGTTGTTTTTGTGACCTTTTGGTTGCAAACGAGTAAGTTTATCAGCTGCTCCAAAGTTCGCCTTCAGTAGAAAACATTGGTGTACTCATATACAGATAAAGGATCCCACTTGAAGAGATCCATGTTGTTTTACAGGTCTGTTATTACTATTATTATTTTAATTATTATTAGGGTTAATTACCAAAAAAGCCAAAACTTTCCTCAATTTTTCAATTATAGCCTGAACTTTAAAAGGTAACAATAAAATGCCCAAACTTTTAATTTTTTTCAATTCTAGCTCGACATTAGTCTCACTGTTATCTTTGCTGACGTGACACTGCCACGTGTCAATGGACCCTCGCTAGTCAGATACGTCAGCATCATTAGGAGAAGTCAGTCTAATTAGTGAAACGATGTTATTTCTTAATGGTACTAAAACGACGCCTTTTCAACAAAACTGAGACAATCTCACCTTGTCCTCGTTCTCAATCTACAACCTAAAATTTCTAACTTTTCTCTCACTTACGCATGAAATCACTCTCACCCTATCTTTCTCAATCTGTAACCTATCCTAAGTTTGCTCTCAATCACTCTCACTCTATAACGCCGCAAAATTTTTGGTTCATGAATAGTAATTTTTGGGTTGTGAATAGTACATTCTGAGGTGAATATTGACACTTAGGACTCGAATTGCATTTTATTTTATTTGGCATCAGATAATATTGTTCAACAATAGCCCAAGAATCAAATTAGCGGTCAAAACAAGTTCGTTTTGATGGTTTGACTAAGAGTTGACCAGTGGTCAAAGTTTAACCTGAGAAAAGTTGAAAGTCAAACCTGACAATATTAATGAAAATAAATAATACTAATTAAGGTCTTTATGTTGGGTTGATATTTTTCTTATGGGTGTTGTTATTTAGAAGAAGAAAAGAATAGATTAAATGTTAAAGAAAAAAATGAAAAATGAAAAATGAAAGAATTAGAAAGGGGACCACATGTCTGTCATTACTTACCTATCTTCCTCTTCTTCACCAAAGTGCCGAGACTCATTTTCCTTCCTTCTTCATTGTTTTTCTTTCTTTGTTTCATTTTCTTCTTATTTTCTCTACTTTTAAACCCTAAATCACCTATTAAACACTAAATCTTCAACTTAGGATCACTAAACTCACCATATCAAAAAAAGATAGGGAAAAGATGAAGAAAATGTATATGGGTATTCTTGATAAATAGTGCCAAAAAATTTATAAGGTACGTTAATGGAGTTTTAGTTATTTTTAGTATATGATTTTTGTATAGTTACATGCATTAATGAATAAAATGTATGAAATTGAATGTTTATGCAATATTATGAAGATAAAGAAGAGCAATTAAAGGAGAGAGAGAAAGAGAAAGAGAAGGAATAAGAAATTGTTGGTGAAATTGAAGTTGATGGAAGCTTAATTGAAGATTTTGACATCAATTTGGTAAGTGTTCATGTAATTCTATTTTTACATGAATTTTTATTGTTATTGTTATTGTAATTCATGAATTCTTACTGGATTTTTATTGCTTTTATTATTGTTGTAGTCAATAACATTTGTCTAAGTTCTTCCTTCCTAGACTTATAAGAGAGGTTTATAAGAGTTCATCATATTTTTCTTTATATATGTAATTCAAAATCTAGCTTAAGGAGGCATAAGGCACTTAACAACGACATAGTTGCTTGCAAGCCTCTTATTTAGCATCTTGTTCTTATCTTTGAGCATCATATCCCTTCCTTTCATTGGTTTGCTGCAAAAATGCATTACCACTTGCTTGTCTCCTATCGTCTTTATATTATTGTGTTGTCTGTGATGATTTATTGGGTGACCGTTTTGCTTCTTTTAGGTCAATAAACCTTTGAGCCATCTATTGAATCTCCTCTAAGTTATGAGTCTTATTGTTACAAAGGTTTTCTTAGACACCAAACTTATATTAAAGTCACGTCTACTCTTTTGTACGACAATCTCACTTAGGTCAATTTAAGTAAGACTCAGCCTTTCCACGTGATTGTTGACTAATAAAACCTTATTTTCGAATACCTTATGACCCTTGAAGTGTTTAACTCTCATATTCGAGTAAAAAAACTACAAAAGTATTAAATAACCATAGGCAACAATATACACACAAGAGCTACGGTAAAAACTAACCTTTATTACTTCCCCAAAAGTATACAAAGGAATGCTCTTTCTTAATGTGTTTCCTTCCCCCTAACTCTGTTCTCACCAAGAGCAAGGCTCAAATAAGCTATTTATATGTACCTCTGGCTTTACAATTCAGAATCCTAATTGAACTGAACTAACTAAATTACTTCTATCCTTATCAGATTACATCACACTAACTAGTTGGATGATACTCCCATCCAAATAGAACTTTATCTTATAAGATTTGGCTATATAACAACTAACAAGATAAGAAATCACATTTAACTAGGAATGATATATCCATATCAATGAAGAACTATATTATCTTCAGATGATCCTCCAATATGGTCTTTATCTTTTAGAGTTGATGTATATCTACTATGATCTTATCTATTATATCATCCAAGATCTCTCCTTGATCTCTATCCATCGATGATAAGTCATTCAAGCTCAAAACCTTTCATAACATACTGGTCTAGTCCAATGCCTACACATGTCAAGTCCATTAGTCATGATCCTTCTATTTGAGTACATATTAATTCCTTAGAGCTCTCATATGTCTCCCTCATGTATGTGATCCAGCTAACCTTCAACCCAAGGTCCATCTCAAGCTATCTTTTGAGCTCACATATGAATTTTGCATCTCGTCGAAGATTTTAGCCAATATACACTAATGCATGCTGACTCATCGATAACGTTTGTTTTCCTTACTTACTCTTAAGTCTTTGCCTTGCTTTATCATCCCGAGTGTCAAACATTGGTTAAGGCTCACCAATGCCTATACGATTATACTATTAAGACTTATAGGTATAATAAACTACCCCTACCAAAAGAACTCGATGCCCTCATTAAAATAATCTACGGGCACTCCTTTGAATGTGGTTTCCTCAAAGACGTTTTATTTAATAGCACATGTCCCACGTACCATTTCCCTGTCCATCAGGTTTGTCCTTGCTTTTATTTGGATGCTCCTTCATAAGGTCCATTGTGCCTAACATAGCATAATTATTGAGGTATACTCTTCTGTAAAGTCTTCGCCTCCTTCTCTTTGATCCTTCATGACCATGAAATTTATTTAATCCTCACCTACCTTTTGTCTTGGGCATTCACGAGTAAACGATGGCCCTTTATAAATGAAACAAGCAATATCTTGTTTTGTTTGTTTCTTGGACTTACGTTTAGAAGATTCGTCTCCCTTGTCCTTGCCTTTCTTTAAACCGTATGGTGTCACCTTCCTTGTCCTTGCCTTTCTTTAGCTCCTTCTTCATCTTCTCCCAAGTGTCAATAAGAGGTCTACCCTTACTGATGTCGTTGGAGGTTCTCGTTCTCTACCACAACTTTGCATCCTCCACCATATACATATCTGTGATTGACATCTTCTTTGAATTGAACACCTTTGATGTTGTAAAGTATTGCTCCATGTCCCACAAGAAATTTTTGAGCTCTTTAGTATTACACTTGCCATAAAAAACTTGGGGCTCTCACACTTTCACCAAAGTATTTTCGGACTACCCAAGATCCTGTATTGTAATGACATGTTTTAGGATCATGATCTCCAATTTAGAATCCTCTTGTGCCTTCATCAAGTATGCTATTTGTTGTTGCAATTGCTGGATTTGTGCTTCTAAAATCTTGAACTAAGATAAGTAGAAAATGACCTCTTACTCTTTTTAAGGAATTGGCCCTATGAGTGCCTCCACTTGATTGACACACTATGTTAAATTGTTGCCTCCTACCATATTGAAATGTGGCTTTGGTACTAGGGGTTTTCTTAGACACCAAACTTATACTGAACCCGTGTCTACTCCTTTGCACGACAATCTCATTTAAGTCTACTTAAGAAAGACTCAACCTTTCTACGTGATTGTTGACCAACAAAACCTTATCCTTGAACACCTCACTACCTACGAAATGTTTAACTCTCATACTCACGTAAGAATACTACGAAAGTATTAATAACTATAGGCAACAATAAACTCACAATAGCTACTGTAAAAACTAACTTTTATTACTTCCTCAAAAGTATACAAAGGAATGCTCTCTCTCAATGTGTTGCCTTCCGCTATCTTATTTCTCACCAGAGGCAAGGCTCAAATAAGCTATTTATAGGCACCTCTGACTTTAAAATTCAGAATCCTAATTGAACTAAACTAACTAGATCACCTCTATCCTTACCAGATTATATCACATTTACTAATTAGATGACACTCCCATCCAAATAAAACTTTATCTTATAAGATTTGGCTACATCATAACTAGTAAGATAAGAGATTGTATTTAACCAAGAATGATATATCCATATCCATAAAGATCTTTATTTTCTTCAGATGATCCTCCAACATGGACTTTATCTTTTAGAGCTGATGTATATCTACTATGATCTTATCTACCACATCATCCAAGATCTCTCCTTGATCTCTATCAGTTGATGATGATTCATTCAAGCCAAAACCTTTCATAGCATACTAGTCTGGTCCAATGCTTACCTATGTCAAGTTTATCAGATATGGTTCGTCTATTTGAGCACACATTATGTCCTTAAAGCTCTCGCATATTTCCCTCATACATATGATCTAACTAACCTTCAACCCAAAGTTCATCTCAAGCTATCATTTGGTCTCATATCAGAATCTTGCATCTCGTCGAAGATTTCTGCTAATGTACATCAATGCATGCCAACTCATTAACAATGCTCATTTTCCTTGTCTACTCGCAAGTTTTTACCTTGTTTCGTCATCCCGAGTGTCAAACATCAGTCAAGGCTCGTCGATGACTGCACAATTTCACTATTAGGACTTAAGAGTCTAATAAACCCACCAATAAGGACTTTCATATCGGTTGGTGCCTCCATGTACCTTTCTCGTATGTTATTACCACTAAAGCAGGATTGAGGTTTAAAATATATGTGGCCTCCATGTTGAAACACTACATGTAATATCAGAGGGTTTTGTAGTGTACATAGATAATATTGAAAAAGGACATGAAATTTCTTAGCTTGAGCTTGTTACTTAGAAAGTTTGACTTAAAGCGAGACCTTAAATGTGCAAAGTAGGACATAGATCTACAGGGAATGATCTAGCACCAATCTAGATCACCAATCTCTTGTCACGCCTATCAATATACATGAAAACGCTTTGTACTTAAGGGCATTTTAGGCCTATTACAAATCCATAATTTATTAACATCACACTATATGATTTATAGGATTCACTATATACCTACAAAGTGGGGTTGAATTTTAAAACAGTGATTTATTAAAAATAGGCTAGGTGAAATGCTTATCATGACTCGAATCCTACTGGTCTTTATGGGACATATCTGAAGGCAAAATGGGTGATACATTATCCTTTGGGGATTGTTCATTTAATCAATGGTACATTAATCTACGAGGCACTCCTCCAAAGTTGGGGCGTTACTTCCTTGCATTAGTACTATCAAAATTGGAGATAAAAATTTAGAAATAATATTCTATTGGTTTTATTCTATTAAAACATTATGTATTTTAAAATATTAGTTAAATAAAAATCAATATTAGGATAAAATGTGAAGAACATTAAAGTATAGTAAATATCTTTTTTCTCATTTTTTATGTACTAAATATTATTATTTTATTATTTTGATTAAAATTGAATATTGTTAAATTATAAAATAGTGTAGGTTGGAAATGATAATATATCAATAGTAGAAGATAATAAAGTACTATCAACAAAATAAGAATAAGATAAATAACAATTACAATATTAAGTGTAAAATAAATATTAAATTATTTTAAAGACAAGATAAATATAAGATAAAGATACAAATTGTATTAAAGAGAGATAATTATGAAGATAAAATAAATTCAAGCAGTATAAAAGTATTCAATTATACATTATTAAGTGTTTGCTCGAGAATTAACAACGCTAAGGTCGTCATTATATATTTTATTTGATTCGTCTCGAAATTCTTCTTTTGCATCCTTATCAAACTCATCCAAATAATTCATTATAAAGAATAGAATAATATATAATGTGAAATGATTCTGTAAAAAAATTAATAATTATAGCGCTGTAAGAACAATCATCATCTGATATATTTTCTACAAGAAAAATAGTAATTATAGCGCTGTAGATAAATGGAAAGAACATCATCTATCTATACCGTTGCATATACATTGTGAATCTTTGTATCAATGATAAGTCCGGTCGACACTTAACAAATGTCAATAATGATATGTGACCCCTATCCAAATATAGAAAATAAGATATAGTATTCGGCTTCGGCTTTCAGCCCCCCCGGGCTTCTGTTGCTTATTTTTTTCCTCTTTGTCTCTCTAAACCAAAAATGAAAATAAAAAAGAAAAGAGAACCTTCCAAAGTCCAAAACCCTATTGCTTTAATTGCACCAATACTCCTAAGATCTAGAAAAATAAAAAAGTGGCACACTTATGACTGCCTTTTCTTTAAATTCAACTTCCTAATTATCTTTTACTTGCCTAAAGAATCTTCTTGATTAGATTTTGCCCAACTTCCTTATATATTTATGTTGTTGCTGTTGTTAGGGTTTATCACTTTCTTTATGTCGTTTCTTTTCCTTATTTCTGGTTGTTCGTGATTAAGAAAACAATCTCTTCTTGGATCTTCAAATCAACCAACCTAGCGTTCTTAACATGGTTGAACACAAGGACACTGATTCTTCTGTTAGTGCTGCTTCGGAATCTTCCAAGACACAGAATGCTAGCCAAGATGTAGATAAGGTTGTTGAGTCGGTTACTGGTAAAGTTCAGTCTAAGGTTCAATTGGAGGAGTCGGTACGAGAAGATGGTGAGGTCGGCGAAGGAGGGTCTTGTAATGGTGGAGATATAATGGTGGGGGTTATGGGGTCAGAAGTTTATGTTGATGGTGTTTGTTTAGGCGATTTCAACGATGGAAGTGGGGGCAATTCCAATAGGGAAGCAGTGAATGAGGGTGATGGGTCGACCAAGATGTGTTCAGAAAGAGAGCCGAAAGATTTAGATGGTGGGAGTGGTGAATTTGGTGAAGTGGGTGGAGACGGGATCAAGGATGAAGGAGCTGAGTCGCCCAATTTGGGAGCTGATGTTGCAGTTGGAGGCTCTTCCGGGTTTGATGAGTCTAAAGAAAGTGGTGATTTGGATGGTGATGCATCGGTTGGAGGATTGATTGATGATGGTGTTGGCGGAGGTGGTGATATTGATGATAAAAGTTCGCAGAAGGTTGAGATTGAAAATTGTGAAACGCAGCCCGTCAGAGATGAAATTATGGTTAAAACATCTTCATTGCTAAAGGAAGCAGAATTGGCCAAGGAAGGTGGAGAGAGTTGTGAAGTTAATGTTGTTGGTCCCCAAAATCTTGAGGTGTTAGAAAATAAGGATCAAAATCAAAGTGTTGAAAATGGGGGAGGAGTTTCTTCAATAGCTATAGATTGCTCACTAGTTGAAACTCAAGCTGTTGTTGAAGAGAAGCCTGAATTGGTTGATAGGCCTTTAGAGCATGCTATGGAAGTAGATGGCACTGGAGAAGATGCAGTAGAAGAATTGAAGAAAGAGGAGGTTCATGTATTAGGTGGAGAAAGGCGGGATATTGAAATTGAAGCTGCAATTCCCACTTCTGCAACTATTGTAGAAGATTCCCGTATAGCTTGTGCTGTTGGTGCGGAGGATATATTGGTCAAAACTGCAGTTTCGAATATGCAAGCTGAAGAACCTTCTAGTGATTCCTTGGAGAGTACTTTGATCAGTGATGAGGGAAAGCCAGCTAATAGTACTTTGAAGGATACATTACTCTGTCCTGAAAGAGATTCAATCTCAACACAGAAGGATGGGATTGCTAATGCACCCTCCGATTCCATGGAGCACCCAGCACAAACTGCTGTTGAATTGAAAGTTGCATTGGTGGACAAGAAAGAGATTACATGTCCTGACATGGAAGGTATGGACACTGATGTTTTTCATGAAAATTTTTATTTTTCAATGGAAGAACTGCAGGCAATGGTTGAGACATGCAATGGAAGCACTGAAAATCACTATAATGCATTTGCAGATTCACAAAATTCATTTCAAACAACTCAAGTTGTTGGAGGTGAAGCCACCACCACCAAGAACAATTTGCTTCTGAGTTCTGAAATGAATAGTGATTCTGCTAGAGTAGAGCAAGGAAGGGAAGAATGCTTACACGAGAATGCATTGTGCACTGTTTCAGTTGTAGTGCGAGAAACTGCAGTTAAAGAACCTGCTGTTGAAACTGACCAGGTCCCTTCACATGAGGGGAAAGAAATGGACACTGATGAAGAGGATAGTGGCAATGAACAGTCAAAGACTGCTGAGGAGAGATCTGTTAAACGGGCACCTTTAAATTCTGAAAGCATAGGACAGACCTGTCAGGCTAGGTATGAACTTTCACTGGACAATGAAGGTGAGTTTTCAGTGGGTGACTTGGTCTGGGGTAAAATAAGGAGTCACCCATGGTGGCCTGGGCAAATATTTGATCCATTAGGTGCCTCTGAGAAAGCAATGAAGTATCATAAAAAGGACTGCTTTTTGGTAGCATATTTTGGTGATCGAACATTTGCTTGGAATGAAGCATCTGTGCTTAAACCATTTAGGTCACATTTTTCCCTCGTTGAGAAGCAGAGCACTTCAGAAGTATTTCAGAATGCTGTCAATAGTGCTTTGGAAGAAGTTGCAAGACGGGTGGAGTTGAGCCTAACTTGCTCATGCATACCTAAGGATGCTTATGAAAAAATCCATTATCAAGCCGTTGAAAACGCGGGAATCAGTGAAGAGTCAAGTATAACAGAACATGTGGATAAATTCACAAGTGGTGATTTGTTTGAACCTTGCAAATTATTGGAGTATATGGAAATGTTAGGACAATGTCCTACTTATGAGGCCGACAGGTTGGAGCTTGTAACTGCAAAGTCTCAGTTGCTTGCTTTCTATCGTTTAAAGGGTTATACTGAATTGCCAGAGTTCCAGGTTTGTGGAAACTTGTTGGAGACTGCTGATGGACTAGAATTTCAGGATGACGTGATGGAACATTCTTCTGTTAGTAGGGATGATGGCCAAGGTTTTGCTGGTGACAGAACTCTGCAAAGTCAAAGTTGGTCTTATCACAAACGAAAGCACAATTTGAAGGAAAGTCTTTATCCAAGAAAAAAGGAAAGAAACTTGTCTGAGTTGATGGGCGACTCCTGGAACTCTGTAGATGATGAAATTGGGTCTGATAAGAAATCTGATATCAAATCGTTTTCACTGTCTTCTAGCAAGACATGTACGTCTTTTCCTGCTGATACAGTTACACCAGAAGGAAGGAGAACTATTTCTCTTGCAAAAGTATGTACACCTATTAATTTGCCTAAGCCATCATTTAAAATTGGTGACTGCATCCGTAGAGTTGCTAGCCAAATGACTGGGTCACCCTCTATCCTCAAGTGTCACACCCAGAAGGGGGATGGAAGCAGTGATGGACTTGTGGGGGATGGATCCGATATTTCTGCTCAGCATTATGAGGAAGCTGAGACCACACCTGCAGTATTGTCAACTGAATACTCATCATTAGATGAACTGCTATCTCAACTTCACTTGGTAGCTCGGGATCCCTTGAAAGGGTGTAGTTTTGTGAACATAGTTATTAGTTTCTTCTCTGATTTCAGGAATTCATTGATAGTGGACCAGCATGACAGATTAAGTTGCAAAAGGAGAAAAGCATTCACATTAGGTGGTTCTCCTGAAACTTTTGAGTTTGAGGATTTGAGTGATACTTACTGGACTGATCGGGTTATTCAAAATGGTTCTGAAGAGCAACCATCACGTAAAAGTAGGAAACGGGATGACCAACTTGGCCGCCTGCATTCAGATAAATTTATCCATCGGTCCAATTCTAAGAAGCGGTATTCAGATGGCAAGTCTGATCTATCATCTGAGAAACCAGTTGGCTATGTAGATGATAAAGCACCGGCAGAACTTGTAATGCATTTTCCTGTGGTTGATTCTGTTCCTTCGGAGACAAACCTGAATAAGATGTTCAGGCGATTTGGACCTTTAAAAGAATCTGAGACAGAAGTAGATATGGATACAAACCGTGCAAGAGTAGTTTTTAAGAAGTGTTCTGATGCGCAGGCTGCTTATGGGAGTGCTCCTAAGTTCAACATTTTTGGCTCAATGCTTGTAAATTATCAGCTTAACAATACCATTTCTGTGCCATTTAAGACTATCCCAATTGGTACAACCCAAGGCGAGGATGATGCAACTATGTTTCTTGAATATTGATCAATATACACGTGTTCTTGAAATCTCCCGTAAGTATTTGGACCTTAAGAAGGGTTTTTCTTGCGTATTTCCTTATATATGTTTTTTGTAGAGTTTATTAGTAGTGTAGATCCTGGATTATGGTAGACATTCTTACTGCTAAATGTGGTTGAGTTAATGATCCTGATGGCTGGTTGGTGTCATCCGCGTGCAATTGTATATGTTAAAACCTTTTAGCATCTATAATGTTAATATGACAGTGAACTATGCTTATCATTAGGGTGGATTCCATCTGCCTTGGAGTGACGAGTTATAAACCTAGAAATGATTCTGTCGCATTGTATGCATTACGCTCAGATGATAGTGGTAGTCGTGGTGAACAACTAAAAACTTAATAAATAAGTGTTAGTTTAGCAGACGATAGTGGTAGTCGTGGTGTCTGATGAGTTGGAATTAAATTAGTGCACTTGCCCTATTTTCTTTGCTGTGTGAATTTACTAGTGTCTGGTTGGGTACCACAGGGCACAGCAGATGTTCTCTTGTCGAATTCAGGCCTAGCTGCTAACAGTGTGGGATGTGCGTGGAAAGTGTTGGCGATGAAGGGAAGGGAAGGGAGCCAGACTCTTAACTGGTTCTGCTCTAAATGCATTTGCAACGATTGTTCTTCTGCTATACCAGAATACTGTGTAGTTTGTCTTAGGGTATCCATCCCCATTTGGTAGTGTTATTGTTTTTGGTTCATGAGTATATATGTTTTTGTATCAAACCCCTACTCCTACCCCTACTCCTAACCCTACCCCTACACCAACTCCCACGTTAGAGATCTTTTACTTGTTGGATGTGCTTTACTAATTTAGTGCTCATATTGGCACTTGTACAACAACGCAAATTCAGAAGATTTTGAACAAAAACAAAAAAAAAAACATTTTTTATTAAAAGAAAACGATGAAATTTTGTGAAGAAAATATGACATGAGATTCGAATAATAATCCGAGGGCCGGAAGCGGTCGGAACTGAGGCAAAGAATCAAAATCAATTAAAATTAATCACCAACTCAACCTGCTCCTTTCTTTTTTCTTTTTATGGTATAGAAAACTTGAAAAATGAAAAATAGAAAACGATTCTTTCAAAAACTTTTCTACTTCTTAGGCTCTCTTCCTGTTTCTTTCCACAAAGGGATGCCAAAATGGACCTGATCAGGCCTCAGGTCGGGCTTGAGCAAGATCCAACTGACTTGATCATCAAAACAACGTCATTTCGCATTAGAAGCAAAATTTTTAAGTTGTAAACAATTAAACAGATGAATGCAAAACGATGTTGTTTTATACTTTGTTTATCACAAAATTAAAAGATATCGTTTTACTTCAAAAGCGAAAAGATTTTTTGCTTGTTTATTTCTTCCTTTTCACCTCTCTCGCTTATAGTTTTATTGTTATTCTCTTTATCTCACACTAATCACTTCCGCCAATTCCTTCAACCCTTAGCAGTTGCCACCTCTTAGCCAATCGCCAGTCAACCCACCCTTCCCCTCCAGTTGCAGCCGCTCTTGTCCCTTCTCCTCACCACCCCTCCAATCGCCCCTTCGCATCACCACCCGCTGCCTCGCTTCTTAGCCGCCCCTCCTCTTATGTGTTTTGCCTTATCTTTGCCACTCACCCACCACCAAGGCCATATAGTGTTTTGTCACTATGTGTTTTGTGGACTTACATGGTCATATACATGGTATTTTGTGTTTCATAAACTTACACGGTCACATACACGCTCGTATAAGTGACTGTGTAAGTTCATGAAAACACATACGCACCTATGTGTGTTTGTGACATGATCATAGTGACTTACACAGTTATATACACGCTCGTGTAAGTGACCATGTAAGTCATTGATTATTTGATTAACTGATTGTGATTATGAATTACATATATAATTAATCATAATATTATTCAATTATGATTATGAATAACATATATATTTATATGTTGATTGTTTCGGATAAATGAACATATTCCTTCAGTAAAGAGTTGCAATCTAGTACCAGAGATAAAAGTGGAAACTTTTAATCCGTACCAAGTGAAGATAGACGTCCAACTTAAAGTCAATTTAGAAGTGAAGTTTGGAATCACTTCAATAAGACTAGATCGATGGACGGAGTAGAAAAAGTTAAATGTAAGTATTGTCAGAAGATATTGGTTGAGAGTTCAAAAGGTGGAACCTATCATTTAAAAAGACATATGGATTCGTGTAGTAGAAGAAGATAGTATTAAGAGGTTAAACTTTTTTTTTTACCCTTAACCTTATATAGGGAGGAATGAAATGATTGCAACAGCTTATGACAATAGCATATCAAGTTTTTTGATAGCTGTTATGGTAATTGGTAATGAATATCCACTATCTATGCTTCATACCAAAAGATTTAGGATGTTTTGCAACTCATTACAACTGATCTTTAAGATTCCAAGTTGGAATACATTGAAGAAGGACATTATAAAGATATATGAAGATAAGAAGAAATAAATTTTAAGAATATTGTCGAGTATTGAAGGATGGATTGCCATTACAACAGATACGTGGACAATTGATAGCCAAAATGGTTATATGACAATAATGACACATTATGTTGACAATGACTGGACTTTACGCAATAAACATTTGAGGCAATTTATATTCTTTAATATTGTTATCATTTACTTTTTCATTATGTTATGATTGATGTTGACAATATTTATATATGGTAGGTTCATTTATGTGTTGGCATCACATACAAGTGAAAGGTTTGTAACTGTATTAGGAGACTGTTTGATAGATTTTAATATCAATAACAAATTATCCACCATAACAGTCGACAATTGTAGCACGAATGATGCGATGATTGAAAAGTTGAAGAATAAGATATAAGTTGGGAGCTTGTTGGTTGGTGGAAGGTTATTCCATTTACGTTATTTTGCACATATTCTAAACTTGATTGTAGATGATGGATTGGATATCATAAAGGAAGGAATAGATTCGATTTAGAATAGTTTAGTATATTAGAATGCAACACTTAAAAGAGTTGAGAAATTTTAAGAAACTACACGACATCTATGCATTCCGAGTATAACGATGTTGGTGTTGGATTGTCCAATCAGATGGAACTTAACCTTCAAGATGTTGGAGTCGAAAGTCCAATATGTTGATGTGTTTATCAGGCTGAGACAAAGAGATGCTCAGTACATTTGAATGCCTACAGAAGACCAATGATAGTTGGCTAGAGAAATTTGTGCGAAGTTAAAATTATTTTATAATGCGACTGAATTGTTCTCGATAACAAAAATATCCAACTTAGCACTGTTACTTTAGCACTATGTTTGAGATAAAGAAAGCTTTATCTAATTGGACGTTTCATTCCAATAAGGTTATTCGAGTTATGGAAGATCAGACGATGGAGAAGCTGAATTCTTATTGGTATATGGTTGGACAATTATTGCAGTCTTATTTGTGTTGGACCTGTGATACAAAATGGATGAGGTTAATTTTATAAATAATGTGTTGTATGGTGATCAAGTCAAAAAGCATGTAAATGTCATTAAATAATTATGGTATGATTTGTTTAATGATTATCAACTCAGAATGGACAAAATTCATAATCAGGATTGTACTAGTTCAGGCTTTTGAACTCTTACTTTAGTTTTAGGTTCGAGCTCATCTTTTAAGAGCAGTTTGTTACTTTCATTTTCAAAATCTATGAAAGGAAAAAGGGCTAGGACTTCATACAATATGATGGAATTAGATAAATATTTGACAAAAGATTGTGTGGTCGAAGTTCAAAGTATGCAATTATATGTATTTTTATGGTAGAAGAACTGTGGAAACAAATTTTCAATCATACAAGTAATTGCACAAGACCTATTAGCAATTCTATCATTTACTGTTGCTTCATTGTTTGCTTTTAGCATTAGTGGTCAGGTTATTAGTCCTCATCGTGTTTGACTTCATCTTTGTATGGTGAAAGCCCTTACATTTGTTCGAAGTTGGTTAGAGGATGAAGATATTGAGGGCAAATTATTTTCTTTTTAATATCAATTTTGCCTATCTTTTTATATTATCTTACCTTATGTTGTTTTTTTAATTTGAATATTAATATAGCCACATATATTAATGTGGAGTTGACTAGTTATACTCATCGATCAAATGACATTATTTTGATAAAATAGTAAAAGATGAAGATATATTTAATTATTTATTAATTATTACCATGTCCTCAATATTCCTTTAATTTTAATATTACATTACTAAATATAATATTTGTACATACATAAGAAGTGATGTAAACTATTGACGATCCTGATTACAACGATTAGTTGCTCTCTCGGTCTATCTAGTCTCTACCCTCTTTAGTCTTTAGTCTTTAAACACCAGTCTCCAATTTCTATCATGATTTTCCCTTGATTTTTTGTAAATTGTATCATTTGCGTAAAATGATTTGGATATTTTTTTATAAAATTAATATTATTATAACTAATTAAATTGATTACTTTAATTATAATCTTTTTCTTTCATTTCCTATAAATTTATCCTCCTTCATTAATAAATCTGGTTTCATCTTATTTATTTTATCAATATATGTAAGTTTTTCTTTATTCATTCATTATAAAATCTCAATTTTTATTAATTAACTTGCGATAATTAATAAAATTGATCACTACAATTGTAATCTTTTTCTTTCATTTCCAATAATCATATTCTCCTTCATTAATGAATTTGGTTTCATTTTATTCATTTTATCAATATATATACTTTTTATATATTTATTTATTATAAAATCTTAATTTTTATTCATCAATTTAAATTCGTAACTATAATTAATTGAACTGATCACTTAAATTATATTTTTTCTTTCATTTCCTATGATCATATCCTCTTTCGTTAATGAATTTGATTTTATCTTATTCATTTTATTAATATATGTATGTTTTATATATTTATTTATAATAAAATCTCAAATTTTTAATCAATTGAAATTCGTAGATATAATTAATTAAATTGATCACTTCAATTATAATATTTTTCTTTTATTTTTTATAATCATAATCCTCATTTGTTAATGAATTTTGATTTCATCTTATTCATTTTATCAATATATATACGTTTTATATATTAATTCATTATAAAATCTCAATTTTTGTTAGTCAATTTAAATTCGTAACTATAATTAATTGAATTGATTACTTTAGTTATAATCTTTTTTTTTTATTTCCTATAATCCTATCCTCCTTCGTTAATGAATTTGATTTCTTCTTATTCATTTTATCAATATATGTACGTTTTATATATTCGTTCATTATAAAATCTCAATTTTTATTAATCAGTTGAAATTCATAACTATAATTAATTGAATTGATCACTTTAATTATAATATTTTTCTTTTATTTTCTATAATCCTATCATCCTTAATTAACTAATTTGGTTTCATCTTATTCATTTTATCAATATATGTACATTTTATATATTTATTTATTATAAAATCTCAAAGGGTGCTTGGTTCACATGGGGCAATAGTAATAGGATTTATAACGAATATAGAAAGGAATAGGAATGGATATAATCATTATAATTATGATGGTTGGTTAGGATGAAGGAATGATTACCATTATCATTGATAGTGGTTGGTTTGTTAAAAATCTTAAGAAATAAAAATTAGTTAAATTTTTTGTTTTACATCAAATTTTAATATATTCTAATTAATTATGTTTAATTTATGCACATCATTTATGATGACAGAATGTTTAAAATCAAGTATATTGCGGTATTTCCTTTCCAATAGCTCTTGAAGAAAAAAAATGCTCTAGCATTTGCTTACATCAACATATCTTTAACTACATAATGCCCTCAAAATACAGTTTAATCATGTTTTCTAATCTAATTAAATGTAAAATTAAAATGTCTAATTAAATGTAAAATGAAATTGAATGTCAAAAAATAACAATTCTAAAAATATAATTCAAAATTTTGAATTATTTTCATTCTTTTACAATAAATTATTATATATCGATAATTATTATATATAGAAATAATTAGGAAAAAAGGAAAGAAGTGTCACGTGCATACATAAGTGTCACGTGCGTGACACTCATATATATTATATATAGATAATTATTATATATAGAAATAATTAGGAGAAAAAAAGTGTCACGTAGG
>JAOQMM010000173.1:11299186-11323635 GCA_027563515.1 Erythroxylum platyclados | reverse complement strand
GGTCAAAGGAATTGCGAATTTGATGATCTTGTCCTTTGTTTCCTGTTGGGAGAAGGGGTAGGAGGGCTGGTGGGGATGGCTTGGGACCAAGTAGTTGAGGGTAAGGATTCAAAGGTCGAGAGTTTAGTGATTTGGATGGTATAAATTGGTGTTTGGAATGATATTGGGGAAATTGAGAAGGGATTAATTTCTCTTCGATGAGCTTAGCCATTCCAATTGCATCTGATAATGTTAAGGGTTTCAATAGATAGAGTTCACGTTTTATGTCATCTCGGAGGCCAGAAATGAAACAATTCAATAGGTTGGTGTTGGATAACCCTGTTGTGTGGGTAGATAATAGCTCAAATTCCTGCATGTAAGATGTTACAGTGGAGGTCTATCAGAGTTTGTATAAGGTTGCTTCATGATTGGTGTAAGCAGAAGGGCCGAATCGAAGCTCGAGATCATAAGCGAAAATGTCCCAAGTGGAGAGTTGATGGGTAGCATGCATCCATTGATACCACGGGAGGGACGATCCACTCATGTAAAAGGCAGTTATGGTGAGTTTTTGTTCAGGAGGTGTATTGTGGTAATGAAAGAAGCGGCTAATTTGAAATAGCCAACCCATTACATTTTCACCGGAAAAAAATGGTATCTCTAATTTGGGTAATCAGGGTTGATTAGATGAAAAAGCTTCAGTTGGAAGAATTGGTGTTGTGTAATTTAGAGAGGAATTTGGTTGAAAAATGCTTGGTGATGTATGGGTTGAAATAGGTGGAGAAGATGGAGTTGGGAGTAAGGGTGGCAGAGATGGGTTTGGTTTCTCAAGGCGGTTCAAAGAGTGGAAGATGGCATTGAGAGATTTTTGAATACCTTCAGTAGTAGAATTGTTCTTGGCTAATTCATCTGAGTGTTGTTGGACAGTCAGCGCTACTTCTTTTAGTTCCTTAGAGAGGCTATGAATGGAGTCTTCCAAAGCCTTGTATCTAGTGGTGACTCCCTCTGCCATCTCTCAATGAAAGCACCAAAATGATGCAAACTAGAGGTGAGAAGAGACGTAGGGGGAGAAGGACAGAAAGAGCAGAGAGAATGAGAGAAAACAGAGAGTGAGAGAAAGGAGAGAATAAAGAAATGATATTTTTTCCTTCACTTTTCTTCATCATTATAATTGTCTTATATAAGCATCTGTAACAGAATTCTGTTATAAGGAATACAACTCAGCATTCTAGTAGTCGTGACCTATTATGAATCATATATAATCATTAAGCTTCAATGGTTTACGAGCCTTTCTGGTGCTTCTCCTTGTTCTCTGGACTGATGGACTGCATGTAGAACCCTTATTTGTACCCATGTCTATAACACACACCTGTGTTTTCTACTTACTCGATTATGTGTATCAATACTGCAAGTCTTTGGAACAGTGTGAAAAAGGACGTGAAGGGTGAAGACATACACGGTGGTGTACACGCTTATGTTCATGACTTAGACGATCATGTATGACAATCGTGTAGCTCCCTGTGACCATGTACAACTGCAAGTGAGGCAGTGTTGAAGAGACACGATGACTTACACGACCGTGTATGTGACGGTATATAATTCAAAAAACCCCATTTTGTGATATAAAAAAAAGGATATGTAGGTTTTGCATAAGTGAGTAGCCAAAACACCAAAAAGTGAGGAGAAACACATAAAGAGCAATTAGTTTATGATTCTCAATTCTTATTTGATTAATTTTGGATTGCTTTCGAGTTTGTTAATTCACATATTAACTTTGAAATTGAAACTAAGACAACTTACAGTTTAATTTGAGATATTAAACTTTGTAAATTCTTATTTAAATTTAGTTTATTTATTTGTTGATTTAACCTGTAATTTTTCACACCACTAAATTTGCTTCTTTATTGATTTTTTTATTAAGTTTCTTATTCTCATTTTATTTGGCTTGCTAGTTAAGTATTTTATTGTTACTCTTTGATAGAAAGAGATCTTTCTAGTTAAGTATTTTATTGTTACCCTTTGATTGATCTTTCTTTTTGTCTCCCAACACACGACGTAGCAAAAACTGATTATTTACATGATAAATTCTCTTGCTTACCTACGAAGGACGGACTTAAGATTCAAAATGAGCACATAGTGTTGTAAATTAGAAACAGACTGTTAGAAATGGTGTAACAAAACCCATGAACACTTTTGGATTCCATGAAAGATTCGGTCTGCAATTCTTGCTGCTGTTACTTATCCTTCTTATACGTCAGTTAAGTTGCAAATTTATCATCTATTTAGAGAACTCCTAGATTACAAGATAAAGTCACGTTTGAGTTAAGTTGAGCACTCTTACAAATGTATGTGAGCGGTGAATTACTTGCCCAGTCTAGATGGTATTACCAATTCTGAAACATACAATCTGCCGGCTAATTAGACTTGGCAAAAGAAACCAGTGGCATTCGACAAATTAAAATCTTGAACTTGTCATGAAACTAGACGCAATCTACTCTACATTATAAGCAAAACTGAAGCTTACAAGGATCTGAAAGACAAGAAATATATGTCCTTAAACACTGAAATCATCATTGTTATCCAACTAGTACATATAGAGCATATATTATTCCTGGAATGTATCCCAATATCGTCAGCAACAAGTCTATCCAGAACTCCACCTGCATTTTCATTAAAGCCGCAAAAGGAAAGATGTAATCTTTCATATGAAAACCACCAAAAGAAAACCAGAAAACAAAAACAAAAATGAAAAGAGAGCTTGTTTTAAAGGGCAAGAACTTTACTCCACAGCCATATCGAAGAAAGACCCCAACAGGTGGTAGGAGAATAGCAAGTATCACCTCCAGGAAAGTTTCTGAGCCCATCTTGAGAAGAAATTAGACTGAAGCTGCTAAGTTTGGACTGAGTTACCTTTCTCAATTTAGGAGTAATAACTGGTATAAAAGAGTGTAGAGTATTGCACAATGCAAAACAAACAGAACCAAGTAGCTGTCAGAGTTAGAGAGATTTAAGCTGCCACGTATATGCAAGTGTGACAGGTGTGAAGCTTTACATTTAACACAGTAGTCATGCTTGAATTGGATATCAAATGAGACTTTGTTTTAGATCTAATCCACAAGCCGCCGCGTTTATTCACAAAAAAGAACAGCACTCCTTTCTTTTATCACTTCGGACTCAAAAGTGTCAAGATTGGAACCTAACCAGACGGTCAGATATTTCACAGAAAATGCCCTCATCTCGGTAAAAATGAAGCAAATAGGCGAGAAGTGAAATCGCTTTTTATTCGATTGTCTCAAATACTGATAACAATTCCCCACAACACGTATGGTTGGTGCATCCTTTGTTTAAGAAACAATGTGTGTTATTTTGGTATTTCACCAGTTGTCGTAACCATAGCCATCAAGAGAGTATGGCTTTAATCATCATCTTATGCGTAATGAGCCCTCTGATCATTCCCTTTATATCTGTACTCATTGGAGTAATTGACATGTCTATACGCAAGTAACATTCAACATTTGATTTGCCATATCTTCCTTAACTACGACCGCGACCACGAACTCTAAAATTCTAGTGTTGCTTTTATTGGCCCAAGTATGATTTGCTTTGGTCGTTATATTGCCTCCAACTCCATGGTTATGATTGTCAGGGGTTCTATTGCTGCCAAAAAGTGAACGCCACAGCCTTGTCTTCTACCACATGAATTTCCATGTCTCTGACTTATCTTACCAACTTATTCACCTTTAGTGGAGGCTAAGCTTTGAAAGGCTTGTTCGATTGGCTTCTCAAGATGCTTCCCATTCATGCGTTACTCATGAGCTTGCAAAATACTAGATACTTCATCGAACAAATTATTTAACTTCTTTAATTACCACCACAACATGCTCGAATTTGTGGATCAAAGACCGCAAGGTTCTCTCCACTTTAGCTTGCTCTTAGTACTCCTCTCCACATATTTTCATTTGATTTGTTAAAATAAGAAGTCTATTTGCAAAATTTCATATTGATGCCTCAAGGTCTGGAGTCTTGCTTCCTTAACTTTCTCTGCACCTTTGTACGTCGCCATTAAAGTATAAAAAGCTTGCTGTATCTTGGCTGCTCCTACAATTTTCTTAAAGATTTCATCATTCACTCCTTGATGTATGGAATACAATACCTTCTTATCCTTCTTGTTCTCACAATGGCATTCTTCTGAGCATCATTTGCATTTTCAATAACACAATGGCAACACCATTCTCCAATACACTTAATAACTCGTGGTAGTCAAAAGTACTCTCATGTTAATAATCCATCGATTGTAGTTTTTCATCCAAAATAAGAACAAAATTTGGACCTATCAGTTCACAGTTATGGCTTTAATACCAATGTTGTAAAAATGAGAATAAGAAGCTAACTAATAGGAGCAAATAAGAGAGAAACGATAGCTTTTATTTGACAATCTCAAATGCTGATAACAACCTTACTATTTATGTAGATAATAGCAACTTAGTTCCTACTTTGAAGCTACTTGAAACAAAAGACTAGGGAGCAAGAACAACTCCTCACCTAACTAGTAGGAAACGAAACACACAAATGAAATAAGACTTATTCAATTTAAATAAAAATCAGGATTAACACCAACATAACTTAGTTCAATAGCATTTCTTGCAATTCTAATAACGTAATACGTCAAAAAGCGTCAGTCCCACAAAATATAAGCATCCCTTAAAGCTCATAAGCAAATCAATAAGATTTCCTACAACAGAAAGGACCAAAAATAATTTAGGTTACACAGATCATATATGCCAATGAAGTACTCATCACTATTAGTCGTGTTTTGCACATTATTAGGGCTTCATTTCAGCACCTTATGAATCAATTGATTTGGCTAGTAATTACACAGCTGGAGAACAAATTTTTTTATTACAAACTAAAGCACTAATTATACGGAGAACCAACTCAGAAATTCATAGGGTCTGAATCCTTCTTACATGCTTCTCGAGGTTCAATAGCAATTTTTCCCATATGACCAGCAAATATTAAAAAAAAAAAAAATCCTTGAGGAAAGGAGCTCACAGAGTTTTGAGTTATCCAAAAGCATTTTGCACATGATTGTGTGCAGCATCTGGCTCTCGACAACATAAGGAGCTAACTATTGTCCAAAACACCAAGACATCTACCTATATTTCTCCAACCAAATCCCAGTGCTTTTTTTTGGGTTTAATTAGGGCAAAATGTCTGCTTCAATTGAAGGAGAAAAAGAGTTACACAGATTGATATCATGACTGATACACCTCAGGAAGCCTAAGGCCCACACTAGCGGCTGATTGTTTCATTACTCTTTTCATTTCATCTGATCTATCCACTGCAATGTTGTAAGACATCAGTAGATCCTGAAAAACATAATGTTTCTGTAATGTTAACTTTGGCATTTCTAGATAACTGAATTTCAGCTACAAAGTATTGGGTGCAAGTGCAAGTTGCTTCAATAAAAGCTGAATACCAAGAAACATATAAGCCCTGGACAATGAACTGTATCGCATCGTTACCAAAACTAAATGTTTGATTCTGGGGTTCAGTAGATGGTTTCCAGGGTCTTCACATATTAGCTCCAGTCTTTTAGCAAGACCAAATTATGTGCACCAGCAATAGCCAACATTAAAGAGTTTACAACAGCAGGATCTCCACCCGTAATAGGAGAAATCTTAAAATCATGGAAAGAGTGAAGGACGTTAGACCGGTCAAAGAGAGCGAGGTTATACCTGATGATGGTGGACACTGTTAAGTAGGAAAGTGTAATCAGAGGCAAGCTTGATTTTCTGTTGAACATTGGACTGGTCTGAAAGCTTACTGTTTTTTCGAAACTCCTGTGTTACATATTCACGAAAATGATTTTTATAGTCTTCATTGCCAATGTGTTTCTTCACAGCTTTCAGAAGGTCACGGTAAGCCTTTGCAGCTTTCCAAGTTCTGAAACTCATTTCCAGCTTCTTACGGGTAGCTTCTTGCCTTCTCCTTCCTGGACTAAGTGTCGAATTTTATTATCAACAAATAGAAAACACAAGTCAATATTTGAAAATCAGAGACCTTCAATATCGAAAAGATGCCAAAGGATAACCAAAAGGCTCTCTACAGAAAACACAATGGTTACAAACCCAGTTCTGCAACCAACAAACTTCGGATCTTGAATCATACATGCCTAGTTCTGTTCAGTTCGAAACGAAAGAACAAATCCACAAAAGCATTGAAACGCATAATACAATCTCTAAGAGAAACACAGTAAGAAAGACAAAATTTTTTACTTTTGGGTTTTCCTTGATTCTCTAATTTCTATCATCCTCGTATATTAGCAGTACTTTTACATGCGACCTATGGGAAAGTTTGAGGTTCGAGCTTAATAGCAATTAAGCACACAAGTTAGTATGACAAAGAAAAGAAACGCAAACAAAGCACCCGTGTTTGGCATATCAAACTACTACAATTCATAGAAAATCAGAAAGATAATTACCTTTCCTTAAAATTTTTCCACCCTTGAGAAGTGAAAGAAACTTGTACTTGAAAAATGGAGAATACAAAGGCGAAAGTAGAGCCGATGACGGAGGAAGCTCTATGAGCATTGGTTTTAAATGGGCCAGATCAAATATGCCTTAGGCCTTTTCTATAGGCCCAATTGATATTTGTTTCCCAAGAGAAAACATTGTTATGGCAGTTCTGTTTCGCCTTTCCCGGTTGTGTCTTCTATTTGGTCTTTCGGACATGTACTGAATTCAGATCTCTCTGTTAGTTGTTGCATTGGAGAAAAGGACGAGAGAGAATTCATGTCGCGAGAAAGACCCAGAAAAGCTACTTTACCTCCCGCTCAAGAGGTCCTTAAACTAATTAAACTGCCCCTTTCTTGTCTGTGTTTGGTACTCGAGAAAAAATCGGAGGATTGCCATTCCCCTTTTTCTTTCCTATATTTGACTTGTTTATCTCTGAAACCTAATCAAATTATAGAGCTATGAAAAAGTTGGATTCAAGACGGATGTATTATTTATTGTTGTTTTAATAGGTTTGCCTTTCATCAGCTCCATGTCCTGATATTTGTTATTTCAAGATAAATTTGAGGTTAAGCAATGATTCATTTTCATGTTGCTTTTACGTCCTATGAAGGATTTGAGAAGGAAATCACCAGTGGATTACAAATTAAGACATTGATGAATGTGAATTTTAGTATGAGATATATGATATATCACTATAGTTCTCAAGGTAGCACGTAATGGAGCTGACAATTTACTTCTTCAATTCCGCACTTTATAGAATACGAGTGAGTCATGATTATGATATTGTGACTATCAAAAGCTAAAGCCTCAAATTTTTTCTCCGTCCAACTTTTGTTGCTTATTAGTATGGAACCTATGTAACTGGTCTTTCCCTTTCTGTCAATTTCAGAATATTGAGAAGTTGGAAAAGGTGATAAATGAAGGTAATTACTATGGAGCCCAGCAGATGTACAAGTCTATTAGTGCGAGGTATGAAAAATTGCTAGTGACAATGCAAATATGTGGTTTTCTTTGTTCAGTTGATAAGGTTTACTAAAATTTCAGTCCCTTTTGCTCATGATAATGCTGAATATGATAAATAGGTTTTCTGGCATTGATGTTGAGGAAGGCTTGGGGCATCTAGTTTCCAGGGTGATTGTGGCTGGAATAATTAGGAAGAAACTGGCTTTAAAGAAAACCTCTTTAATAGAAATAAAACAAAATGTAACACCTGCCCTCTATGCTATGAAATCTCTTATTCATGCTAGTCCTAGCAAAATTGTTATTGGTGTAATATGAAAAATAAGTAACTAAATAAGAAAACAAAGAAATACTATCATACTTTTCATATCATTAAATCATAACATCCATAACATGCACACCGAGATAAAAGCATAACATGCATCCAAACAAGCATGTACCTCAAGTCATATCTCATTTGGTTAAAATATTCCATCTAATCACCAATGGTACGTATCTGCAATTCCGAGTTGCATTTCCTAGTTTCAAATCCCAAAAAATCATACATTGAACTTTACTATATGATGCAATTGCATTTCCTTATTTTGGGTTGTATGATATTTTCAAATTAGAATTATCGTTAAACTTTCACCTTCTATTTTCTCCCAAGTTAACCCCTTTCCATAAATTGTTTAATTTCTTGCACATTTGTTAATTAGACGTACTACGCTATAGGTACTCATCTGCACAGAGATATTCTGAAGCTTTGGATATTCTTCATTCGGGTGCATGCCTTCAATTGAATAATGGCCAGGTCATCTCCTATACAGTCCATGGATCTTGTTTTCCACTGTTCATATGAATAATTAAGCAGAGTAACTGTGATCACGAAACTTAGCCTGTTAAGATTGTGCTGCCATGTGTTAATTTTGTCCTCTGAACTGATAAGTGCTCCAGATTTTGTATGGAGGGCTTTTTCATATGTAAATGGTTAAGGTTGATGCAACCTAGAGTTTGGAACTTGGCATGTTAAGGAATAGGATTAGGATCGGGATTTGTAGTTGATGTCTGATTAGTGGGATTTTGACTTGCCGAGTGTAAGTAACGTAGAAGAACATCTCTGTTAGGGACGCATCATATGTGACTAAATTTGGGTAATGAGGGTGAGCAAAGCAACCTTATTGCCTATATTTATCTTTTAATAAACAATTGAATACTTTTTTCTCTATTTGTAGATATTTACTGGATGACCAGGATTTAAATAAAGTAGTATTTCCTTTATAATGTGAACCAAATCCATACTCTGCATTAGGTAGTATGAGTTGGAATTCAGCTATTATTTTATTCCTTGTGTGTATTAAGTTAATCAAAATGGAACTATTTCAGGTTACTTGCGGCTCAGAGCTTGCTGTATTGTTTGTGGAGACCCTTGTTAAAGCCAAAATTCCATATGATGATGATGTACTTGGTCAGTTTATTGGCTGTTTAAAAGGCTATTGCCTGACCAATTTTTTATATTTTTTTGTCTGAAGAAGCTGTTAAAGATTTTCTTTCGCTCAAGCATGCCAAATTAAACTGACCTTCATTTTGCATATTCAATTAACTTGGATAGAATTTGGAATTTGATTTTCGCTGACATTTCCTTGCATGTTTTGACATTCCTAGATAACATCAAGAAGATCTATAAGAAGTTTCCCCGGATCCCGGTGCCACAACACTTGGGGGTTGATGATGATGTACAACAACTTGCTGAAGCCCTTGGGGCAGCAAAAACACGTGTTGAGTGCTGTTCATCATTTCTAAAAGCTGCTATCAAGTGAGATTTGAAATATTTGGTTTTGTGTGTTGCACGCATATGCAGCATTCACTTAAATTATCATACCTGTATGTATGTGAGGAATCTTTGGAGGCAATTTATCCCCATATCTTTGGGGTTTTTTTTACTTTCCTACTATGGAAATTCTCATGGAGTTTGTTCAAAATACTTCTGTTGGTACTTTATATTTCTGTGTTTCTTGTGTGTGTGATGTAGGACAAATAGAAAAAGTATTAACTAGTAGTTAAAAATCACAAAATTAAGACATATGGTTGATGTTAGGTTGCTGGAATATCAAATTTCAGGGCTAGATTTTAGCTAGGAATATTAAAATTTCAGTTTGGTATGGTTGGGGTTTTAGGATTTGATTGTTAGAATTTTAGGTTTAGAATTTCAGGGTTTAATATTTGCTGAAATCTAGGTTTTAAGATGCTGGAATTTATTGAGGAACACAAAGAATGGAGGGCAAAAATCTAGAGATCACTACTAGAATCTAAGAATCACTCTTAGAAGAAAACATCATATTTTCTAGTTAAAAACTTAAGTTTGTAGAAAATTTTCAGATTACTTCTTATTGAAGGATTAAATATATACATATTTATAGAGAAGGTCTTAGAACCGTTATTGTAGTATGAAAGGGTTCCTAACAAATTTAAATCATATTCTACTAAAAATTCTATAAAGTTAAGTACTAAATAACTAGGATAATGTATCTAAAATAAAATAACATATTTAACTTACTACTATTTCCTATTTATAAGGAATTTTAATATAATCTAAATTTTATCTCTTATCTTTGATGTCAACTCAATTCACAATCCTTATCCCACCAGATTAAGTTTTGTGGTTGACTAATTTTTTCTCTTTTATTTCTTTTATAGACTTTAAACTCTTTTGCAGCAATTCTGCCTGACTTTTCTATATTGATCATATAAGTCTGGATTCAACTTTTGAAATTCAGATTCGAAAACTCAAGTACTGCTAGAAATCGGTCTTCCTTTCCACTTGGCAAGAAATTGTTAATATCCTCCATCTCTTGTGGTTATAATTTGTTCATCAAGAACATCATCTATATCCTCTTTAAGATGGGAAATTGTTGGAATTCTCACAACTGTAGTAGGAGATTTGGTATCATATCCATGATAAATAGTTAGGTCCGTAACATTAAAGATAGGACTAATTCCCATGTCAGTTGGTAATTGCAAAACATAAGCACTGACACTTATTTTCTTGATGATTTTATAAGGTCCAACACTTTGTGAATAAAGTTTCTTATATTTTCCTTTCATAAAATACTCTGGACAAGTCCTAACCATCACCATATCTCGTTCATTGAATTTCACCAATTGACGATGTTGATCAGCATGTTCTTTATAAGACAAGTTGTTGATTGTTATCTTTTTTTGTACCTCATCAACGATGTCTCTCATATGTTGTACAAAACCTTCAGCTTCAACACTAACTTGTATTGTTTGTGATAAACCAAATCAATAGGCTTCATTGGTTGAACTCCTGAGACTATCTTAGAAGGACTCTTATCAGTTGACTTATTTATAGAACTCTTGTATGCAAATTTTGTCATAGGAAGAATTAGGTTCCAATTTTTCACATTTTCTCTAATCAAATATCTTAACAAGTCCCCCAAGCTTCTATTCACGACCTTCATTTGTCTATCATTTTGGGGATGTCAAGAACTTCAAAATTAAAGCCTAGTGTTCATTGTTTTCCATAGAGTTCTTAAAAAATAACTCATAAATTTTTCGCCACGATTAGAGACGATGTTAAAAGGTAATCTATGAAGATGTACATCTTTGAAGAAGAGTTTAGCAATATGGACATCATCATAAGTCTTTGAACATGAAATGAAATGACTCATTTTGGAAAACCTATCCACCACCACAAAAATAAAATCATAACTTCATATAGTTTTAGGAATTCTCGAGACAAAATCCATATTTATGTCTTGCCATGGTTTATGAGACATGAACAGTAGTGTGTATAATCCATAATTTTGTTTCTTTCCTTTAGCTAATTGACATGTTCGACATTGTTGTATGACCTTAGACATGTCCTGCTTTAAAGAGGGCCTATAAAAGTGATCTTTAACCATTGCGATGGTTTTATCTCTTCCAAAGTGTCTTGTTGCCTCTCCTCCATGTAATTACCAAATCACATACTCCCTTATAGAAGTATTAGGTAGACAAAATCGATTTTCTTTGAAAAGATAGTCCTTGTGGATCACGAAAGAAAAGTGTTGGTCTCTTTGTCCAGTTGCAATTTTTGAATAGATTATTCCAAAATCTTGATCTGAAACATATTTTGTTTTTATTTTGTCGAACCTCATAGCTTTTTCTGCCAAAGTGTTGAGCAAATGACTCTTTCTATTCAATATATCAGCTACCTTATTCTCAACTGTTGTTCAATGCTTAATAATAAAGTTAAATTGCTCAAAAATTTACTCCATAAGGCATTCCTTTTGTCCAAGTTCTTCTGGGACTGGAAGTGTTTAAGAGATTCGTAATCTGAATAGAATAAATTTTTTGTATGAGAGATAGTGGCGCCAATTGTAAGGAGCACATACTATTGCATAAAATTTCTTGTCATAGGTCGATATTGTTGTTTCTCTTTACTTAACTTCTCATTGAAGTAAGCAATGGGGTGTCCCTCTTGGCTGAGTATGTCTCCAATTCTCACATGCGATGCGTCACAAGCAATTTTAAATACCTTTGAAAATTTTGAAAGTTGCAAAACAGGAGATTTAGTCATTTTTTTTTTACAACAACAACAACAACAATAACCCAGTAAAAATCCATCTGAACTTGGGATATGGGGAGGTCTAGTAGTACGCTGCTTTACCCCTAATTTGTGGATATTTAGTTATTTTTTTCTTGATTTCTTCAAATGCTTTCATTGCTACCTTTGACCATGTAAAATGTCTTTTTTTCATACAATTAGTAATGGGTGCTGTTATGGTGCTGAAATTATGAATAAATTGCTTATACAATGCTGTTAGACCATGAAAACTTCGTGTCTCATGCACATCCTTTGGAATAGGCCAATCAAGGATGACTTAATCTTCTCTGGATCCATCTCCACTTCACAGTAGGGTATAATAAAACCTAAAAATACAACACTTGATTGCATGAAAGTACATTTTTTAAAGTTGATATAAAGTTTCTTGACTCAAAACTCTCAAGACTTGTTGTAGATGTAATTGGTGGTCTTCTTTAGTCTTGCTGTAGATTAATATATCATCAAAATATACCACCAAAAACTTGCCCATAAATGGTCGAAACATTCGATTTATCACTTTCATTAAAGTACTAGGTGCATTAGAATTCAAATGGCATCACCAACCATTCATAAAGTCGCTCTTTAGTCTTAAAAGATGTTTTCATTCATCTCCAAGTCTAATTCTAATTTCACTGTACCCGCTTCGTAAGTCTATCTTGGTAAAGATAGTAGCTTCAGTCAATATATCTATGTCATCAAGGCAGATTATTAGAAATCTATACCTTATTGTGATTTTATTTATAGCCCAATATTCCATACACATTCACCAACTTCCATCCTTTTTAGGAGTCAACAGTGTTGGAACCGCACATAGACTAAGACTTTCTTGAATAAATCTTTTTTTTTTCAGCAGTTCCTCTCTTGTCTCTTCAACTTTTCATTCTCAATAGGATTCAAGTGATAGGTTGGAAGATTTGATAGATTAGATCTAGGTACCAACTCAATAGTATGTTGAATATTTCATAAAGGAGGTAATTCTCCTGATAATTCATCCGGTGTAAGGTCTGAAAAATCAGCTAACAATTCTCCCACTTTTTGGGTAAGGTAAGGGGTGTTTTAGGTGCTGTTTCTTCCTCTTTAACACTCTGATCATCTCCCATTGTCAAACTCTCTCTGTCATCAAGTACTTGAGCCCTTTCTACATGTACTTTCAAATATCTAATTGGTCAATTGACGAAGAGCTGCCAATAGTGTCACCACTTAGAACAAACACTTTCTTTGGGGTAGGCAAACACTTTCTTTGGGGTAGTGCCTATTAAATTTGAGGAATCAAAATCAATACATGATTTTTTTAGCAAAGATTTTCCCTTACGCTAAGTGCTGTTGATCAATATCAGTTCCTTCATCTTGCTTATTATGATGTGCTCCATGTTGAGAATCGAGTATAGGTTGTTGATTCGCATAACTTTTTCTCATGGGAGTTTTGACTTTTAGGGAGTGTATGTCAAGGTTGCCTAGCCTTTCCATAATTTGTTGAACATATTTTTCTTATGGAAGTTGTTACATATAAGTTGGTTTTTGGATGTGAACAAGGATCATCAATGCCCATATTTTTTGTAATATTCAAAAGTATTCGTCTTGCTCTAGGTCATTGAATATTTTTCTATAAGCCCTTCCATTATGTGTTGCCATTGTGAACCAATACTTTGATACCAAATAGATGTAGGACAAATAGAAGAAGTATTAACTAATAAATAAAAACAACAAAATTAGGATATATGGTTGATATTAGTTTGCTAGAATATCAAATTTTAAGGTTGAATTTCGGCTAGGAATACTGAAATTTTAGTTTGTTATAGTTGGGTTTTTAGGGTTTGATGTTGGAAATTTGGGTTTAGAATTTTAGGGTTTAATATAGCTAGATTTTAGGTTTAAGATGGTTGAAATTTACTGAGGAACACAAAAAATAGAGGGTAGAGATCTAGGAATCACTCTTAAGGTCTAAGAATCACTCTTAGAAGAAAGAATCACACTTTTAGTTAAAAACTCTAGTTTGTATAAAAATTTTAGATTGCTTCTTATTGAAATACTGAATATACACATATTTATAAAGAAGTTCTTAAAACTCTTATTCTAGTAGGAAAGTGTTCCTAATAAATTTAAATCTATTCTAATAAAAATTCTATAAATTTAAATCCTAAACAACTAGGATAACTTATCTAAAATAAAATAACATATTTAACTTACTATTACTTCCTATCTAATAAGGAAGCCTAACATAATTTAAATTTCAGCTCTTATCATTAATGTCAACTCAATTCCCAATCCTCATTCCATCAAATTAAGGTTTGTGGTTGATTGATTTTTTCTCTTTTAGACTTTAAGCTCTTTTGCATCAGTGTGATTGTTGATCTGTGTTAAGGCCTTGTGGTTTTGTGATTATGTTCTTAACTTTAACTTAGGGTTTTCATTTTCCGATCCACCATTCAAATGTGAAGCTCCAATATGTTTGGCTCCCTGGGTTCTTTTGATGCAAACAGTTTACTTTCATTAGCTGGTGTGGATATTTGGTTTAGATTCTTGTGCAAGAGTCGTGAAGTGTGTTCATATTGTGTTGAAGGTTTTGTTTGGAGCTAGGAAGTGTGGGAAGAAAAATAATATAAGAAGTGGGAGATTAAACAACTTATAGTGAAATATGAGTGAAGAAATTAGAAAAAGGTTGTACACGGAAGCAATTATAAGAAAGCATTGTCTGGGTAGATGATTAGGGATGAAGAAAGTTCTATGTTTAGTCTGAATGTTTCTGGATGAGCCAAATTTACTTCTGTCTTTCGACCTTGTTTGTGGGGTTCCAAGCAAATCTTTTGTTTTAATTATTTGTTTGATTGTTAGGTGGTCTGCAGAGTTTGGATCACATAGATATGGATCACCAGAGCTTCATACTATGCTAGCTGACTACATGTATTCTGAATCTCCTGAGTTGGTAGGTTTGACATTAAATTTTTGTTTGTTATATTGTTACTTCTTTCTTACCTTGGACTGGTGATTCATTTAATGCTTTTATCTTGATCCAGTTCCTTCAAGTTGTCCTTATATTTCTTTGATTAAGAGGGTTAACCAAATTGTTGTGAACAACTGTGAATATGTTGTTGTTGTCATTCTTTGATTCCCAAGGGGAAGTTATATCAGTTGAGGTCGTGTTCTCTACAATCTACCAATTTATTGTCTTCCTGAATTTATTGGAGATTTTTCTGAACTATTTTTTGATTGCTTAAATTGCTTATAGTATGGATCCGTATTCTGAATGCAGATGTACCAAAGTAAGCCTGTTGCTACCCTCTTTCATTATATTTTCTTGTTGATGGAAAACATAGCTAAGCCTGTTTCATAAACACACATGCACTTCATTCTAAATCAGATAGCATACTTCTGAAAAGTCAATAGTGGTAGTGGATAACATTCTGGGTTTCTTAGGTACATACTTTGGACTGTGGTATTCTGTCTCCAACATTCTGTTTCAGGAAAACTTTGACAGTGAACTTGAGTTTCACTGGCTTGTGGTGATGGAATTGCTTCTGTTACAATTTTTGTTTTTTTTTTCTTTGAATGCTTTTGTCAATGCTGTGGAATGCTTTTCATTTTCCTTACAAAAGTTCCATCTTTGATCTCTTTGGATAATTGTGATTATCTATTCAGTAAGAATATAATGTGTTAGAGCCCATTGACTTTTCAGATGTATGCTATCTGATTTAGATTAAAGTGCATGTGTGACAGTGAACTTTGAGTTTCACTGGATTGTGGTGATGGAATTGCTTCCGTTACAATTTTTGTTTCTTTTTTCTTTGAATGCTTTTGTCAATGCTGTGGAATGCTTTTCATTTGTTTTACAAAAATTCCATCTTTGATCTCTTTGGATAATTGTGGTTATCTATTCAGTAAGAATATAATGTGTTAGAACCCATTGAGCACTTCTTTGGCTTGTGTGATCTTTAATTTATTTTGAGAGCATGGTCAAGAATATTGATTGACAGTTTCTTTGCAGGATATGACTAGAATATCATATCATTTTGTTAAAGGAAACAATCCAAAGAACTTTGCTTTTACTTTGGTCAATTTCACTGGAAAGGTTAGCCTTCTTGAGCATTGTGTATGGCTGTTTGAATAATATATTTTCATGATCTCTCATTTTAAATATTTTTGCTTCTTCTAATCAATGCCATTGTGAAGGCATGTATAAAATAACAAAACTCTTGCTGATCTACCCCTTTCATTGCAATGTATTCACTGGGCCTGGGTAACAGTAGGTATAACTTTTCTTTGGATGATATGTTAACAACTGACATGTGACTATGCAGTGTTATCCTGGTGAAGATGATCTGGCCATTGCCCGGGCAGTTCTACTGTAAGTCTGCTTAATGAATTGGACATATGTCACAAATTGGACATATGTCACTTCTGTGGGCACACTAATCCAGAGATTCATGCTTATACGTGAAGTTCTAATTACAATTTTTTTTCCTCACCTGTTCAGGTATTTGGCTATGGGAAATATGAGAGATGCTAATTATCTAATGGAAGAGATAAAGAAACAGGTGGTATCTCAGAAGCCTGATTTTCTCCAATCAGACTTGACAAAATTCATTTCTTATCTTTTGCAAACGTAAGTTGCACATTATCCTCTCATTCTATATAGAGATGTATTACCATGGTAAATCATTGATGGGTTATAAGTATACTAAAAGCATGTTAAGGGTCACTACTGGATTCGGAGGGGGATGTTTTCCCCACTGAGAACTGACCCTAAATTTTGTGTTTTGGTTGGAGGCGACCTGATTGGCCTCCCCATCTTGACCCTCAGCAGATCAACTCACTTCAGATGGGAAAAAAAGCGGAGTTCTTCTGAAATATATATTTAGTTTCTCTTTTTTTACAACAGACAACCTTCAGTTCTTTATCCTGCATTTTTTGAGATTCATGTTGGATTCTTTGCTTAACCTTGAATCTCACTGAAGGCAACTTTCTTATTGCTATAGATTATTTTTGAAATCTGTAACATTAACAAACCAATTTTAATCATTTTTTTATTTTTTATTTAAGATCATCTATAATAAGTCTGTAATATATTTCTCTTCCAGGTTGCAGCGAGATGCTTTACCTCTTTTTAATATGCTGAGACAGAGTTATAAGTCTAGTATAGACCGGGAACCTGCATTTAATGAGGTGAAGAATTATGCACATTTCTTACCGATTTTGCAGATAGCTTATAATCTATTGCGTGAAAACATTTATCTGCTGTTTCTATTTACAAAAAGATGTTAATTGTCAAAAGACTATTCTGATTGATATTGCTTTAAATTTCTAATGTCTATGATTATTCAGCTGCTAGATGACATTGCCGAAGTGTTCTATCCTGATTGATATTGCTTTAAATTTCTAATGTCTTTATTATTCAGCTGCTAGATGACATTGCCGAAGTGTTCTATGGGGTTCAGCGTAGAAATCCCCTGCAAGGGATGTTTGGAGATATTTTAAAGGTGATTTGACTTTAGTTTGATGTTTGTGCATCTTCTAGACTGGAACTTGAGTAGTCCATCTTTCACTCACCCTTTACAATAATAGCTTATTAGAACATTCAGGAAATGAGAGACGGCATTAGAAGAAAGGATCGATTCTCTGTTAGGCCCTTTGCTCCATTTCTGGTTTTCTTTCTTGAACAGTTTATAACTGCGATGCTAATAGATTTCTTGCTGTCTGATACGTCGGAGTATGGGACCTGATAGTGAAGTGTGTCAATTTCTTAGCTTTGTTATATTCGTAATTCGGTTGTTTTGTGAGCTAATGGGAAGAGGGTTTTAGGCTGAGCAGAAAGTCTTGTAGTTTCCCAAGTTAAAAATTTCTTAGCTGGAGTGATGGTTTTGCAGATGATGGGCTGACAGAAACTTGAAGACAAATCAATATCTTGGCACCGGTGGATTAATACGACTGTTTTGCTTTACATGGAGTAGCCCACTTCACAAACATTTTTCAAAATCTTGTAGTAGTAGTAACATCTTTTATGTTTACATGTTTTTTCAATTTTTGCGCCATGGTATTCTGGTTTTGTGGTCGAACAAAATCCTCATCTTTGTTTCTAGATTGGAAATACTGTTGATAAACGTAATTTATATGAAATACTTCTATTCCTCTGTTTCCTGACCCTTGTGGATTGCCAACTTTGACTAGTTTTGATATTTGATATGGCAACTTTCGGAAATCAAACTCTCCAAGAATTCTTGTGCATGACAATAAAATGAGTGGACAAGCAAAGGGATGCCTTCGAATGCTAATTCTTATTGTAGATTTGATTAAAACGTTAACAGTAAGATCTGAAAGATTTTCAAGTACAGGTACAAATTTGCTGAGGCTGAAAACGAGTTGAACTTAGGGCCGCTCTGATTGGTCTACTGAAAAGATCACTCCGTTGTGCTTCTTGAAGTTGTGTGTTGTATGGTCCACCACCTGAGTAATGCGTTCGGAAAAGGAAAACAGAAGAAGAATCAAGTTCTTAAGTGATGTACGAAGATTGGATGTGAATTTAGGTTAAAGGAAGAACTACTGACATTGGTGTTGCTCAATTCAAGGTTGTAAAAGTCCATCGTCTCTGCCGTGAACAGAGGCCCTGCGTGCCATGTTCCCCGTTCAAGTTTCACGAACTTTGGGCCGGAGATCCTGAAAACGCGCACCTCCTCAACAGCAGGAGGAACGTAGAAATGCCCGCAACGAGACTTGATAATATCACTTCCACCTCCAGGATTTACATCCACGATAGATGCTTTGGCTACTCCCAAGTACCAAACATGCCCTCCAATGGATCCAAGGCACTGGGTCACGCTTGCGTGATGAGTAATGTTGGAAAATTCCAGTGCTCGATCTTCTAGTCGCATGATGTAGAATCTACAGGACCCAAAAAGAAAAAGAAACCAATCTACTGTAATACTATAAACTCAACTGGAATACAAGAATTTGACTACCTACCTGGGAATTCCATGGCTAAGGTTTAGGAGAGCATCTCGCGGACCGAATTCCTCACCATCTTGTGATGGCTCTATCACTTGTCCGAATTCTTTGAAGCTCTCTGGTGTTGCTTCTATGGGTTCCAGCTTCAGTATCTTTGTCTCGGACATTCTATTCTCTCATCAGACAATCGCTCTCCTATTCCAATAGTTGATATAATGTATGTGGTTGATTAACCAAACGTAGAAACGACGTCGCTAGGTGATCCATCCATCCAGACCTCGTAGAGTAACCCCTAGTTATTTCTTTTTTAAAGTTCTCCGAACTCATCGTCGTTGTCGTCATCGTCGACTTCCAAACATGAAACAACCCCTTCCGGTTCCGGTTCCAGTTCCAGACCATAAATCTCAAACAGAACCACAACTCCTAAAATCTCTAACCTCTCTTCTTACCTCCGAATTCACATCCCAATCTCTGAACCCGTACATCCCAAACTTCACTGCCAACCCCAAGCTACTCTTCTCCTTGTTCTCATCCCACACTCTGTTTCACAAACCCACTGTTCTCCTCTCTCTGTTCAAATGGGCACAAACCCATCTCTGTCACTCCGTCGCGCACTCTCCCCTCACTCTCCTCTCTCTGTTACCTTCTCTCATAGCCCACCATAAGTTCGTCGACGCCAAGTCCCTGCTAACCACCTTTATCGCCGGCGACAAACAAAACGTCCTCCACCGTCACATCCTCCACCCTGATCGTTCGGTTCATATCTCAAAGGCCCTTCTTGATTTGTCCATCGCTGCTTACGTCGCCTCTGGTAAGCCACACCATGCCGCCCAACTGTTTAACAAAATGAAGAAGCTTCATTTCAAGCCCAATTTGCTCACTTGCAATACTCTTCTCAATGCTTTGGTCAGGTACCCTTCTAAACATTCCCTTACAGTGGCTAAAGCGGTGTATAGGGATGCCGATAAACTTGGTGTTCAGGTCAATACCAACACCTTTAATATTTTGATTCGTGGGTGTTGCTTAGAGTCCAATTTTGAGGAGGCTAAACAGCTTTTCACGAAGATGGGAGAAAAGGGCTGTGACCCGGATAATGTCTCGTATAATACGATGTTGGATTCTTTTTGCAAGAAGGGAATGTTGAATGAGGCTAGGGAATTGCTGTTGGATATGAAGGAAAAAAGGTTGGTGCCTAATAGGTTAACGTATAATATTTTGATTTCTGGATATTGTAAGTTGGGGTGGTTAAAGGATGCTGCAAAAGTGATTGAATTGATGACGCAAAGTAATGTTTTGCCTGATGTTTGGACCTATAATATGTTGCTTGATGGTTTTTGTAAAGATGGTAGGCTTGAGGAGGCATTTAGGTTGAAAGATGAGATGGAGAATTTGAAGTTGCTGCCTGATGTGGTTAGTTACAATACATTGATTAATGGATGTTTTGAGTTTGGCAGTAGCTCAGAGTCTTTTAGATTGATTGAAGAAATGAATGAGAAGGGAGTTCAGCTTAATGCGTGCACTTACAATACAATGCTCAAGTGGTTTGTCAAGCAGGGAAAGATGGATGAAGCGAGTAGAACCATAACAAAGATGGAAGAAGATGGGTTTTCACCAGATAAAGTTACTTATAACACCTTGATAAATAGGTATTGCAAAGTAGGGAAGCTGAGTGATGCATTCAAAATGATGAATGAAATGGTGGGGAAAAGTTTGAAGATGGATAACGTGACACTTAATGTACTCCTTCATACTCTTTGTAGGGAAAGGAAACTTGACGAAGCATATCATTTGCTCAATAGCGCCAGTAGACGTGGCTACTTTGTTGATGATGTCAGTTATGGAACTTTGATCAATGGATATTTTGAGGATGATAAATCGAGTCATGCTTTGGATCTTTGGAGCGAGATGAAGGAAAAAAAGATAATTCCAACTGTCGTAAATTATAATATCATTATTCAGGGGCTATGCCAACTAGGGAAAACTGATGAAGCTATTGAGAAACTGAACGAGCTTTTAGGGAATGGTTTGGTCCCAAATGAAATTACATACAATACAATAATTCACGGATACTGTTGGGAGGGGCAAGTTGAGAAGGCTTTCCAGTTCCACAATAAAATGGTTGAGAATTTATTCAAGCCAGATGTGTTTACCTGTAATATACTTCTTCGTGGCCTTTGTAAGGAAGGCATGCTCGACAAGGGTCTTAAACTCTTTAACAAATGGGTTTTGAAGGGGAAAGCTGATTCAGCTACATACAATACAATGATATCAGGCCTTTGTAGACAAGGGAGATTTAAGGAAGCATTTGACCTTTATGCAGAAATGGAAGAAAAAAAACTTGGGCCTGATGTTTATACATATAAGGCCATTCTTGGAGCCCTTACTGATGCTGGTAGACTGAAGGATGCAGAGGAATTTTCGGCAAAAATTGCGGAAACAGGAAAGTTACATGACCAGTCCTTACAGTTTGACAAGGAACAGGATGTTGAAGCACCTGGGACTCCTCAGGATTCTGATCCAGGTTCTGTTGCATATTCACAACAGATCAATGAGCTATGCATTCAGGGGAAATACAAGGATGCCATGGAACTATTTCAAGAATCCGCAAAGAAGGGTATTGCTTTACAGAAGTCTAGCTACATCATATTAATGGATGGTCTTATCAGGAGACGAAAAAGCATATTAAAAACTGTCCAATAGTAGTGAATTTTTAAAGGATTTTATTAATATATAAAATTGGAGAATTTGTTACAACTATTTTTTTGTGAGTCATCTGGTATCGAGCATAACAAGAACTTGAGGAACTGCTTTCAATGCTATAGATTGTCTTACGGTGGTTGAAACATGATGAATAAAGTTGGAAGCTGTATATCATTAAAAGAATGCATAACTTGTATATAAATGTGTTATGCCTTGATTTAAAATTTCCCAGTTGTTTTATCATCCCTAATTCCTTGATGAACAGGATTCGTTGTAAAGAAAAGCTCGCTCACTGGTATTTGATTTGCTAAATGGTGTTGAGAAAGTAACTCTCCGTAAAACCATGTTGGGTTCAATAATTTTCCTTTGCACCAAGTCTTAAAGACATGCGAGTAGCAGAAAAATATGAAAAAGTTGAACCTCATTTTTCTCTCATCTTTCAATTTTTCCCTGGGAAAATATTATCTTGGTAAGTTAGAAGGGAATTTACATGAATTCAGAACGATATTTTTTCAAATAAAACATGCTAATATTCTTACTTTAGATACTTCTTACAATTCAATGATGCTATTAGAAACTATAAGCATGAAAATTGGTATCTCTCTCTCATGATTGTAAAGATTTACACTTTCGTTTTTCTAGGCATTGGCAATTACATCTAAAAAGAGGATATGAGTGACTGTTTATATTGTACTCAACTACTTTTTGATATAAATAAAGTTGATATGCTTTTGCAAGAAGCACAACTCGACCTGCATCACTACATAAACATATATGATTATTTGTTATTTTCTAACTACCATAAAAAGTCCATACAATCAATTAGATCAAAAGTTGATAAAAAATAGCAGTAACGTCAAGATTTACAAAAAGAAGATTAATTTAAGGTTACCTTATAAACTCGATCATTTAAACGGAGGAAGATAAATATTTAAAAATTAAATCTGAAGGATGAAAAATAAAAATTGATATGGCTGAAATAAAAAAAGATAAAATATTATAAAAAAATTATACTTTTAAGTATTGCTAATCTTCAAGAAGAACAAATAGAAGGTGAATAAATAACAAATATTCCTTATCAGCATGGGACAATATTGTCACATGACCTTATTTTTCACCAAAGAGCTCACAATCCAAGAAAATACTTCTTTCGTTATATATGTGTAAAAGAGAGCATTACATGTAGATTGGTTGCCTACCTCATGGCATTTACTTAAAATCCTTTATTACAAATATGACGTGAATGCGATCGCACCTTATAGACCACAAAAAATCCTTAAATTACAACCCACAATTGCTTGTCAACTACATACATATTATCAAGGACTTGATTTCAGCTCGCTAACCTGAGTTTTCACAATTGGTATGTGGTAAATGGAGACAATAGGCTTACGAATCATCTAACAAATTGACAATAAAAAAGAGATGATAGACCTAAAACTAAGATAGCAAGCATAGTGTGAGCCTCGAGTGCTTAGTGTGAGCCTCGATATAACTCGTACTGATACTCTTGAACCCAAGTTTGAATTTCTCACTACAAGTTAAAAGTTTCAACATTAAAATAGGTTGATGGTTGAAATTCAAGGAGAAAATGATAAATATGGATAAAACTCCTATAAACGAAATTCTAACGAATGGGCCAATGAATTAAGGATCTTTTAATATTACATAATATAGAGACAAGTGATACCATCTTATGCACTTACAATTCACTATATAAGCAATCATTATTTCCGAAAATGATATCACTCTTATTTTACGTATTCTATACTAAATATTATATCGCTTCTTCTAGTTTTATTAATTTAATTGCCAAAACCAAAAATTAGAAAACACTTCTATCCTTAATTATGTAGGTCTGTCAAGAAGAAGTTCACAAACTATATTTAAAACTATTTCCCAATCCATCACTTAAAACCTAGTCCCAAACACTTGAATATAAACCTAGAGCCAAATAATTTTGGTCCATTAAAATTACACTGTATCAGGACACATTTCCTAACGGGAAGCAGCTTTTCGTAATGATGTCCTGGATTTAAGCAGTAAATTTTGTATTTTCCAAGGACAAAAAATGTTTACTTAAATGAGTTAGATTGAAATAATTGCATTCTATTATGTCATAACCTTGGAAAATTAAAAAGATGATAGGGGGTTTTGTGCCTAGGAAATTGGTATATGGCATGTACTTTAGGTTTGAGATTTTCACATTATGACCAAAGCAAAATGAACCTGTCTAGACTTTGTCAAAGACAATAGCCAGCTTCTTTGTTTGTTTCCATGGAATAAAGTCACCACATGAAACAAACTCTTCCCCGAATAAAATCCACAAATTGGTGCTTCTTGTCATCAAATTTTCACAACTGGATTACGTAGGGTCCCTTGGTTTGAACTTGTATGGAAGAATACCATCAACCCCAAAGCCTCTGTCGTTGTGTGGTTAGCTATTAAAAACCATCTTCGAACCAAATGTCGGTGGTTCAACTTAGTCGATAAGGTATGTGTTCTTTGCAAAAATGCTGATGAGAACAAGGACCACCTATTTTTCTGTTTTGCCTATTCAAAGCCTATTTGGAGTAGAGTTCAATACATGGTAGATGCTACCAATCAAATATTTGACTGGAAAACTCGTTAAAATGGTTCATCGAGAACACTAAAGCTGGCAAAGATAACACTACCCTTCTAAAGGTAGCCTTCCACTCCTTATCGGTCCAAACAACCGCTATTGAGATTATCTGCTGCTGGAGGGAACTTGCTTACAACTTCTTCAATTC
>JAOQMM010000173.1:11268245-11284297 GCA_027563515.1 Erythroxylum platyclados | reverse complement strand
GGCGACCGCGACTTCCGCGGCTCGGTCGAGACCCGGGGCCGCTTCTACATCAACGACCGCTGGCGCACCGGCTGGGATCTCGTCGGCGTCACCGACAAGTGGTTCCTCGACAACTACCGCATCCGCAACCAGTCGATCACCACCGACTTCTTCCGCGAGGCGGTGTCGACCGCCTACCTGACCGGCCAGGGCGACCGGTCGTGGTTCGATGCGCGGGCCTACTACTTCAAGGGCCTGTCGAGCTTCGACTGGCAGAAGCAGCAGCCCATCGTCGCGCCGGTCATCGACTACGACAAGCGCGTCAACGGACCCTCCGAGATCGGCGGCGAGGTGCGCTTCCAGGCCAACATCACCAGCCTGACCCGCGAGACGACCCAGTACCAGGGCCTGCCGCGCACCACGACCTATCTGTTCTCGCCGAGCGTCAACGGGGTCAGCTTCCCGCTGTACCAGACCTGCGCCGTGTTCGCCCGGGGCGCCTGCCTGATCCAGGGCCTCGCCGGCCAGGACACCCGCGCCTCGGCGCAGCTCACGTGGCGGCGCAGCTTCATCGACGATTACGGCCAGAAGTTCACGCCCTTCGCGTCGCTCAGGGCCGACGCGTTCTTCGTGAACCCCAACCTGTCCGGCTACCAGAACGATCTGGCCCCCTCGGTGGCGCATATCGACGACGGCCTGAGCGGCCGTATCATGCCGACGGTGGGCCTGGACTACCGCTATCCCTTCGTCGCCAATTTCGGCGGCTACGGCGTCCACACGATCGAGCCGATCGGCCAGCTCCTCCTGCGTCCTTCGGAGACGAAGATCGGCCGCCTGCCGAACGAGGACGCCCAGAGCCTCGTCTTCGACGATACGTCGCTGTTCGAGTGGGACAAGTTCTCCGGCTACGACCGGGTCGAGGGCGGCGTGCGGACCAACCTCGGCGGTCAATACTCCGTCGTCACGCCGTCGGGCTGGTACGCGAACGTGCTGTTCGGCGAGTCGATCCAGCTCGCCGGCGTGAACTCCTTCCGCCGGGGCGACCTCGCGAATACCGGTCTGGAATCGGGCCTCGACAAGACGCTGTCCGACTATGTCGGGCGCTTCCAGCTGTCTCCGAACCAGAACATCACCTTCATCACCCGGGCGCGGTTCAACCAGTCAGACTTCCACGTCGCCCGGTTCGAGACCGGCGTCACCGCCCGGTTCGCCCCGTTCGTGCCGCTCACCACCTCGCTGTTCTACTCCTACTACGAGGCGCAGCCGCTGCTCGGCTACAGCCACTACCGCGAGGGCGTGACCGCTTCGGCGACCTACAACATCACGCCGAACTGGTTCGTGTCGGGCTCGGTGCTGATGGACCTGACCCACTACCTGGACGTGCGCAACAACTACAACGATGCGCTGGCGAGCTACCTGACCAACCCCGTCGGCACGGCACCGATCTACGAGAACCCCGGGCGGTTCTACGTAGCCGGGGCGAGCTTCGGCGGCGGCTATCAGGACGAGTGCACCACCGTCACGCTCAACTACATCAACTCGCCCATCGCCACGGCCACGGGCGTCCGGGAGCGCAACCAGACCGTGTTGCTGCGCATCGAACTGAAGACCCTGGGCGAGGCCGACCTACGCCAGAACGTCGGCATCGCCAGCACCGCCGACGGCATCGCCACTCCCCGTTAAGGCGTCCCGGAGGAGCCGCCCCCTTCGCGGGTGCGGGGCGGCGTCCTGCCTCTTCCAGGTGTTTCGCCCCTGGACCTCACCAGAGGGCTTACCCGTCGGGAACCCCGTATCGTGGTGCCCTGCGGCGGGCTAAGACAGCGTCATGCCTCCCCTTGCCCTCACCCTCGGCGATCCCGCCGGGATCGGACCGGAACTCGCGCTCGCCGCCTGGCTCGCCCGGGGCGGTCCCGCGCCGCTGCCGCCCTTCTTCGTCCTGGGCGATCCGGCCTTCCTCGAACGCCTCGCCCTGCGCCTCGACCGCTTCGTGCCCGTGGCGGAGGTCGATCCCGAGACGGCGACCGAGGTGTTCCCCCGCGCCCTGCCCGTCGGCATCTATTTAATACCATATGGGGATTTATTTGACCTGAAAACTAAGTTCTCTTTTCCTTTTCCTTTAAGACCTTCATATTCAAATATATAAATTTATTGTTCAAGATTTCTATAAAGAAAAGCAATTCTAACATATAGTTATTCTAGATGTCACCCAAACATAACACCTATTGTAGGTAACACAACAAAAAAGATAAACAAACACAATTATGATCAAAGAATTGTAAAATAAAAATTCCCAAATAGAAAATAAATGTTATTGATAAAGAGTTATATTAATCTCTCTCAAAACTTGTTTAAATAGGTTTGCATATAACCTAATTCATCTTATGAAGAATTATAAACAAAATAGGAAACTCTAATTCATTTTAGTAAGACTTCTAAAAAAAATAGGAAATTATAATTTATCTTAGGAAGACTTTTAGACAAAATAGGAAAGGAATCAAAGAGATTTAGTAAAGTTTGAAATAAGAAAAAAATAAAATAAAATAAAATATATTCAAAAATATCGTAAAGAAAGATGTAGGATAAGATGTGATCACATACTAGTCAATATGTCATTTTGTCTATACATAGAATAATGAATATCTTTAATACTTTACAAATATCAGATATCTCAAATAGCAAACATATTTAGTACATTATCTATTTACTTGGACTTAGAACAGGTAAACAAATTATAATCTATCTATATAGATATAATTCTAAGAATTAAGTTGTTATCTTTCCATATCCAACAGGAGTTGTATTTAGATAATTATATTTTCAATAATTGAAAATATGAATTATTATTCTCTATGACCAATATGTCTCTATATACTCCCATTAAAGAGGACAATTATACTCCCACTAACCTTCTTGAAGATACGATAAATTCACAATCATCTCCAAAGTAAACTATTTGAATTCATCATGAAAGTAAATTTTCCAATGTCTCGTATCCTTTCAACTATACATCAAATGTATCAACAAAGGCACTAGTTCTAATTAGATGTATTGTCATAAGATTTTAACTTTTCAATTTCATCTTACTCCCACTACTTCTAATTAGATGTATTGTCATAAGATTTTAACTTTTCAATATCATCTTACTCCCACTACTTATATTGAGAATCGTTCCCCTATAAGTATTCATTAAAACAAACAATTGTTTAATAGTTCTGTAAGATTATATCCAACCTATTAGATATCTCATAATCTTCTATTACCCAATTTAGTTTTAAACTTAATGGATAATGGATGCCTCAATCAAACATCACATTCTTAAATCATTAACTTTGACTCTTTCAAATACTTAACATTTCATAACTAATATTAAATCTTGCTAATTGATTTAATTGGAACTATTAAAGGTAAGTCATTGTACTAGGCACAACTATAGAAGAGATAATATTGCATCCTACAATATCTCATATTGTATTTTCCTCCTTATATAAATCCATACTCTCATGGAATTTTAGTATAAAGGTACTTAACAGAGAATCTCATTCCTCATAGATAATAATAAACTTAAAACTCATCAAATCAATCCCATCGAAGTGCTTCAATATTCTCAATGCTTAGTTTCTACTTAGATTTAAACAATTTGAATTGTTCAAAATTTTAAAAAGTTATTTCATTTAATATATATGACTATATCACATAAATTCATTAGTAATCTAATGAAATATAAATATCATCCTTTTATGAATTGTTATTCCATTCAACACATCACATGTATAAGCTTTAACAATTTAATACCATCATCATTCTTTCACCAAAGGTTAGTTTTGTAGTTTCTAAAATGTCTATGATATCATAATTGTTCTCCTAAATGAACTCCCTTAGCAAAAGTTTTTTAGAGAAAGCATTGACTCCTTCCATGCTATAATCTTAATGAATAATTATTAGAGGTAGGAGGTTTTCTCTTCCTATCTGATTTTCTTCTCACAAAATTTTCATTGATAGGAGAGCTAGGATCAACTTCTGTTTTGTTCTTAATTTCTTTAACAATTAGTGATATGATTGGGGAAGTTAAAATTGGACCAATTTCCTTTAGTATGTTGCAAGAAATCAATGATTAAACTTCTTCATACTTTAAAAAAGGTTAATCTATTACTGCTAGATTTTTCTTCTTTATATGGTTTTTCTTGATAGGAAGGATATTAATGTAATTACAATTGTGTATATTTATGGTATTCAAATTCTTTTTCAAGAAATCGGTATTCAAATTTGTTTTTTGTTCTTATATGGACAAAGGCCTTGTTTGCCTCATTCATTGGTTGAAAAAATTCTTTTATTTTTATATGGATGATTTGTCTTGTATAGTGGCCAAATTATTTTTGAATTGGGATTCTGGATTGGACATTAGACATGGATAAGTTATTTGCTCTCGATGTAATAAAAAATTTCAATTGACTCAATTTGGGTATGCAAAGCAAAAAGGATGAGTACTTACCTATACTCAAAAGAAATGAACACGCGGTAGCATTCATGATGGTGGCCTCCAAAAGTGGTTTTTTAAAAATGGATGCTTAAGTAACTACGAGATTTCCTAGGGCTTTTTAATAATCAAATTATAAGAATAATTGAGAAGAGAACATTTGTTGCTTCCTTCCTCCACTGTTTACAACAAAAAATAGAATCTTCTCAAGCTTAAGGCATTCACTTAGAGATGACAATAAAGCCCAAACTCAGGCTGACCTGACCCGATCCAAAGTTAACAAGACTGGTCCAATTTGATCATGCTTCAGGTCAGGCTTGGGTTCAGGGCATTCAAATCCAGCTTGGTCTGAAGCCCAAAAATTATAAGAAAATTATTTTAAGTAAAATAACATCAATTTTTTTATTTTTAAAAATAAAAATCTAGGTTAGGTCAAGCTTCAAGACTCCAATGCCTGATCAAACTTAGGCTTAGACCAGGTGCATCAAATCTAATGGGGCTTTGGGATAGCCCAAGCTTAGGAAAAATTTTCAGCCTATTCTTGCTAATGTTTAAGTTATCGGGCTTTAAAATTGAGAGTCAAGTGAAAAAAAGATTAATTATTTTATTTTAATATAAAAAAATCCTTTTGCTTTGTTTCCCCTTAAGACTTTGATTTGTAGGTCTCTCATGAAGGCCTTACTCATTGATGGAATTATATCATCTTGGGATTTTTTTTTTTTGGACTGAAGGGTTGCCTTCCTTGTCATAAAGATGGGCTGTACACAACTGGAAACAACATGGATTCTTGGATGTATTTGTTAATAATAAGGATATTTTCCTCTTTAAATTTGCCACACCTGAAGATGCTAAGAAGATTATAAAAGTTGGTCCATGGCATGTCCTTAATAAACCTTTACTTCTTCAGCTATGGAGGCTAGGTATGGAGCTTGAAGAGTTCAAACAAGAGAATATACCTATACGGATATGTATCCATGAAGTCCCTTTGGAATATTAGACAACAAATGGATTGAGCCACTTTGCACGTTATATTAGAAAGCCTATATCGATGGATTAAGCTACTGTTGAGATAAGAAGGGTCAATTTTGTAAGAATGTGTATTCTAGTCACTACTATGTCTGAGTTACCTGAAGCTATACCTTTTATTAGACTCGATGAGAACTTAAAATTTGTTGAAGACCAGCTAAGATTATCCTATGCTTGGAAAACTTAACCTACTGTCTAGAAGATTTAGAGGCCAACAGATAAAGTATATCTTACAGGTGATTATCAAGAGCTAATGGGGAATGTGCAGCAAATGGAACATCCAGTGCAAAATAATAATATCCCTATGCAAATTAATAGCAGTAGGAACAATGAAGGAAACAAATCGTATAATTATTTCAATAATGCAGAATGTGTTAGAAGGGTGTCTGATCCTTTAGTTTTGTGGTGAGCAAACATTTGTACTATCAGTCTTTGAGGAAAGATTAGAAACTAGTATTCATCCTATAGAGGGTGATGAAGATGGAGGGGAATAAAATTCACAATGAAGCAGCCATCATAAGAAGTGTACTAGGAGAGACTGGTATTTCAGACTTAAATTGTGTTATCAAAACAACTGTAATGCCAGTTACTGAGGGTAGATCTCATAATAGTCTTGAGATAATCTCTGATTTGTCCATTCCTAGGACTCCAACGGTTGTTGTTGATCAATCAGGGTGTGTAAGCAAAAGCTATGAAACAGAACTAGGAGGAGGTCCAATAGAAAGAAGAAGACTCCAAACATGGAGCCTGCAAAATGATAATCCTCTCTTGGAATGTTAGGTAAGCTAATACTTCCACTAAAAAATTGCTTATAAGAAACTTGGTTATACAAAATAAAATTCAAGTTACTGGTTTTTTGGAGACTCGAATTAAAAAAGGAAATGATAGCTCCCTTAAGTATATTCCAACTTTTTGAAGAAAGATCACTAATCACAATGTTTATCCAAATGGAAGATTCTTAATCCTCTATGATTCCTTAATTGTTTCTGCCTACAAAACATTCATTTCTAAGCATTTAATCAATTTGGAAATTTCAAATAAGTGTTCGAATCAATCTTTCTACACTTCCTTTGTGTATGCATTCAATACTTCTTATCAGAGAGCTTTTCTCTGGAACCAGACCAAGGATCTAGCATCCACCATAACCACTCCCTAGATCATCATAGGGGATTTTAACTCCATCCTAAAGCTGTAAGAAGTTGAAGGTCCTAAATCTATGGGAATTCCTTGTACATATTTTAAGATGTGTGCTGAAGAAGATCAGCTAGTTGACATTCCAACTTGAGGCAATTATTTTACCTAAAGTAATAAGCAACATAGGGTGAATTTTAATAGGAAAAATCTTGATCATGGCCTAGCTAATATTCAGTCAATGGTGGAGTTTCCCAATTATTTTTCTTCTTATTTTACCAGCAGTTTATCTTCTTACTCACATGTTATTACTTAGACTTGTGATGTTAATCCCAAAAGGCCTTTTAGATTTAAGAACTTTCTAATTGAGCTAGCAGTTTTTGAAGATGCCTTATAGAGAGCACTAAGGGCAAGGTTTACTGGAACAAAGCAATACATTTTATTCAGGAAACTGAAGCTTACTAAGATGGAAATGAAGACACTATTCAGGAATAACAATGGAAATACACACCATCTATTAATACTGCTAAGTACAATTTGGATAGCATTCTATAACAAGTTTATAACAATCCTGGATTTACTCAACTTCTGGATATGGAGAAATTAGCTATCCATAATTACTCCAAAGACTTATAGTTTGATTACTCTCTTATGAAGCAGAGATCAAAACTCTAGTGGATAAAAAAATGGGATAGAAACACCTCTATATTTTATAGATCTATCATTGCTAGGAAGGCTGTCAATAGAATTATTTCACTTGAACTTGATGATATTCAACTGAATCCCAAGATGAGTTACAAGAAGGGGCTTTTAAATACTTCTCTAACATGATGAACAAACTCTTTTGTTTTTCTTCTGCAGTAGGATTTATAAAGTGGATTATCTTCTTAAGAGGTTGACCTTCTTATCCAACTTGTTACTATCAAGAAGATTGAAGAATCACTAAAATCTCTACACCCTAAAAAAGACCTTAGTCTTGATGGATTCAAAGTGAACTTCTTTGTAAATACTTAATACTTGGCCATTGAGAGGAAATATAGAGACTAAAGCAATCTTGGAATTTTTCAACAATGGTTCTCTTTTGACTGCTTCTAATAAAACCTTTATTACTCTTGTTCCCAAGAGTGGGGAACTCAAATACTTCTCTGACTATCGACCCATTTCATGTTGTAATTCTATTTATAAGTTAACGTCCAAGATGTTAGCTTACAGGCTCAAAAAAGTACTACCTAATCATATTGGAGACTCACAGGATGCTTATATTCCAGGTAGAATAATTGGGGATAATGTATTAATTCTACAAGAACTGATCAGATCATATTCCAAGAGAAAAGGGAAAATAAATTATTGCATCAAAATAGATCTCAAAAAGGCATATGATCGTGTGGATTGGGAGTTCATCAGAGACATTCTAACTACATTGAATTTTCCAAGCTTATTCATACAGTAGATCTTTCAGTGCATTTCTTCACCTTGTTTCAAAAGTCTTATCAATGGTCAACCCTCAAACACTTTTACAATTTCAAAGGGGATTAGACAAGGTGATCCTATATCACTTTATCTGTTTGGATTGGTTGGAGACCCTTAGTAGATTGCTCCAGAGAGTGGTAAAAGGTACCAAGGGTTTAAATTTCACTCCAAATATAGAAGATTTGAATTAACTCATTTGTGTTTTGCTGATGATCTCATTTTTCTATCTAAAGCTGATCCTACTTCTGTATCAGTGTTTGTAAAAGACCTTAAAATGTTTAGTAAGATGTCTGGTCTTACTATTAATTGTTCAAAGAGTGGTTTATTTTTATGCCAAAAAGCCTCTAACCTAAAATCCACTCTATCCACCACTACTAGCATCCCTAAGTGATAACGGCCTTTTATTTATCTTGGTATCCCCATGACAGATGATAGGATGGGTTTTAGGGATTATGCTTGTGTAATTGATAAAATCAATTTCAAAATTGCATCTTAGAGCTCTAGAAATCTCTCATTGGCTGGAAGTAACTTATCATATCCATTTTGAACTCCATCAGTGTGTATTAGGCAGCTCATAGTGCTTTTCCTTCAAAAGTGATATAAACTATTGACAAGATCCTTAACAGGTTTGTGTTCGGGTGGTAAGGTGAAGATGAGGTGGGGTGATGTTTGTCTACCTAAAAAGCAAGGTGTTCTTAGTATTGTTTCCCTCCAATCCCTCAATAATGTCCTAATTATCAAGAGACTATGGGAGACTACTCACATAGAAGCAGGTACTTTGATACAGATCGATTCGCAGTTATTTTATAAAGAATAGGAGCTTATGGGTCTTCAATGCAGATTACTTTGGGTCCACTACATTGAAATTCATTCTCAGGATGAGGGAAAAGATGAGTCTTCACTTCATTCACCTCATTGGAAATGGATAAAGCACCTTCTTTTGGTTTGACAATTGGCTATCAGTTGGCCCCTTGATCAAACTTATTGTAGCTGAATCTCTTAAGTCATTTGTTAACTCACAAAGCTCTGCAGCTCAAGTTCTCACAGCTAGGAATCAGATCATTTCTGTTACAATTCCAACATCTTTGAAGACTGAAATTAACCAGACTTGCCTCAGTTCATATATGGATTATGTCATATGGAAGCATACTTCTAATGGAAAGTTCACTAACCAAACCTGTAGAAAGGTGATTGCAAGTAACTTGCCAACACTTCCTTTGATAGATATGGTCTAGGTTGGTCATCACCATCCTCGAGCTTCTACAACCTTGTGTCTAGCCATGCTGAATAAGCTACCAACTCTTAAATAGAATTGCAAAATTCACACATCTTGTTAACTGATGCATTCTTTGCAAAAGGGGTGAGGAAAATTCTGATTGCTTATTCTTTAAGTGTAACTATGTGTTCAACACTTGGAAAGCTGCAAAAATGCTTGATTATTGAAAGTTCTAGAGATTCTAAACCAAATTAAGGTTTTGTGCACTGATATGAGATTCTAGAATAAGACTGTTAAATGGTGTTTTCGCATCTCTTTATGATTTCTTGTTACTGCTGTGTGGGATGAAAGAAACACCCGAATCTTCCATGATAAATACCTCTCTAACCAACAGTTTAGTACTCTTCTAATGTAGAGGATAAGAACACATTTTGGTATTCATATACATAAGGGATTGGATTTGCAATTTCTCAGGAGTATAGCTTTTATTTGTAAGTTTTAATTTCCTACTATAATTGAATTATCAACTTATGGTTAGTTGTTTCTCTTGTAACCTATAAATTGTCATGTATTGGAACTCATATTTTGGTTGCCTTCTATGGCTTAATTTAATTATACCTTTTTCAAAAAAATATTAATTTTTAATTAAATTATGGCCTCATAATCTTATGTGTGCACATAATTAAAATTTTTAATAATCTACTAAATTTTTGTTAATCTTAAATAACACTAATTATACTAATATAATATAATTAATTCTCTAATTTAAACTCCAATTTAATCAAAATTCAAATTTTATAAAAATTTTAATTTTATCCCCGTATAACCATAACCATAAATTAATTTCCAATTTTTCCTTGTCTGTCTTTCCTCTTCATCTTTATCTTCAATCATTTGCCTTTTTTAGCTCCTCCTTAACGTTTCCAAAGCAGAAGGCAAGCAAAACACATTTAAAAAAGAAACAGCGCTGGGAAATGTTCATACAGCAATTAGGGATGGACCTGTTTTTCTCTGAGGATCACCATATGTGCCCGGTGTGGCTGGAAATGGATTCGAGTCATTAGCTCATGGCCTCCAAGTTTGTGAACAGGTGATTTGTCAATTCCTAAAGTTCACTGCAGCTTTTTCTTTCTGCTGTTCACCTCATTGCTTTATTATAGCGGTTGTCATTAGTTTCTTCCTTTCTATTCTCTTGCTCCATTGTAGTCCCCAAACTCATTAACCTCCGACTCCCTTACAATTTTTGGATTTTAATTAAATTGTGGCTTTGATTAAAGAGTTAATTATATTATGTTAGTGTCATTAGTATTATTTCGAATTAATAAAATTTTATCAAATTTGTGAAAAATTTTAGTTATGGGTCATTTTTAGAGTAATGTCAGTTTTATAAAATCATGTTGAATACATGAAACATTATAAAACTCATAATTTTATAAAAATTAATATATTTTTATCACGTCATCAATAACGTATTAAAAATTTGATAGAGTTATATCTTTACTTTTTTTGTACGTAAAAAATTCAATTTGGACGATTTTAAAATGTTGAGTATTATTTTAAACACTATAAAATGTTAAGATCTAGTTTATATTTAAATATTAATATTATGATTAAATTTACCCTTTTAACTAAATAAAATTCAAGAATTATTTTAATTATAACATTGTGCAATTTCTTTTCTTTAAATAATGTTAATCTATTGTTATGACACTTGTAAAACATACAAATTACTAGAGTCAGAAATAATTAACCTCAACTAGCCACACAAGAGTTTTTTCATATTAAAAGAATTCTTAATAATTCTTAAATTTTAATCAAGTAAAAAGCAAAATATATTTAGTCCTGAAGAATATGTTGCGGTGAAAAAAGCACAAGTTAAAGAAAATAGAAATGTAAATCACACACGAATATCCTATCTTCACTCGCTACAAAAATAAGAGTATTAAGAGGCAAATAGGTTCATTAATATTTGTACACCTGCCTGTGGTCTATCCTAAGCTTATTAACTATCCATGTTGTCTTCTTTACCATCTGTTTCAATGTTAGGCCTTTTGTTAGTTTGTTTTTAAGTTTTTAATTTATAATATAATTTACTATCAACTAAATATAAATTATTTAATATTACTATTCATAATTTATTAATATTAATTATTAATTAAATTATAAATAATTTATTTTAATAATATCAATTTAATTTTTAGAATTAAAATTGAATTTTTAGAAAATAGAATAAATTTTAAATTTTAATAATTATTAATAAATACTATTTAAATTTTAAAATATATTATAAATAAAATTTTAACTATTAAATTACCTATTCAAAGAAATATATAATAATTTTTTACCGACAATAATATTATAAGAGATCAAATAAAATTTATTTAAATTTTATTTAACGTATAATTATGAGACATTAATAATTAAACAAAATTTTGTTTTTTATATTTACTGTTAAATAAAAAACAAATAAAAACTAAAAAAACTAAAACTAAAACTAAGAACCTCTTAGAAAACAAAAGTAAAACCAAGGTTTTAAAACACGGACCAGACCGGCCAGTCTGATCGGAAAAAGTTTGAACCGACCTAAGTTCCAGTTCGGTTTATATTTATAACCCCTATGAGAAAAAACCGGCCACAGTTTCTTTAAAAAAACGAGCCGGTTTCTTTAAAAAAATGGTTAGTATTTTGAAAAAACCGGTCTTTAGTCATTTGAATATGTGGGGCTTATTGTCCTTATTTGTCAGCTCATTTAATATGTGGGGCCCAAATGTCTTTGTCAACTGTCAACCTATTATTAAAACATATTAAAGTTTTATTATAAAAGCTTTTTTGAAAATTAAATAAAGTCTTATTAAAAAAGTTGAGATTTAAACTAGTACATTTAATAAATGTTTGGAATTTTTAATGAAACTTTTTTAATTCTAACACACAATCTAATTAATAAAATATATCTTTAAAAATTATATCTTTATATTTTAATTAAAAATTTTGTTTTAAATTATTATTGTTAAATCGATTATTCTTTTTATATATTAAATTTATTTAATTTCACTAATAAATTATATTTGTTAAAATTTAGGTTATTTATTTATCTCTTTATATTTTAATTTAAAATTTTTAAATTATTATTGTTAAAAACTAATTATGAATCTTATCATGGATTTGTTTAATAAATTAAATTATTAATTAATATATATAAGTAATTTTGCTTAAAATAATTTAAGAATGTTTTAAAAATAATATTTAAACTATAAAGAAGTAAATTTAAAAGATATTAGAAAAGGTTAAAATTAAGTTAGAGTTCTTTCTATTGACTTTCTTTAAATATACTTAACTTTTGACGAATCTTTAAATAAATGATAATAAATAAATACAATTTTTATCTTTATTTGTATTTTTATTTTAAATTTTGTATTAGAAACAATCTTTGTTTAAATTATTAGAGTTATTACATATTAATTTTATTTCGATATAGTATTTTATTTTATACTATATTTTACTTTTTCTTATAATTTTTTCTTATAATTTATTATAAACCAGTTTAATACTGGTTGAACCTTTAAATCTTAAACTTTTTACTCGACCGATTTGATGTCCGACCTGATTTTTAAAACATTGGTATATATTATTATTATGACAACGTGCTGAAATTATTGTATTATATTTTTAAAATTAACAAAAATAATTACTGAAGTGACACGTGTCACGAATTTAGCAGTGGCATTCAAACAATTACTGATTGCTCTTATTTATGAAAAATAATTATTTCCTTTTTCTATTTTTAAATCTCTGTAAGAGCGAAAAAGACTATTATCTAAAAGTATATCGTTCCTTTGTACGAAAAGCGACGGATCATCTGCCCACCCACCGACAGAAACCATGATCTAAAAGCCGAAACCATTTACATTTACATGCTTGGACTAGGACTTGGACTACAAGCCTCACAAGCTCTGGGAAACCATGGCCCTTTTTTCTGCAAATTTGTTGCAACCAACTCCGTGCGTGGACAGAGCAGTTTGATCTATACCATGTGAAAAGCACCCATGGTTTTCTTTTTGTTGTTCGGAACAAACCATTGGCTACATAATATATCTAAATAATCATTTTTTCGTGGATTTCTGTGTCCAGCAAAATCATAAATTAACGATGCAATCACCCTATCTATAAATTATGAAGATGATAAATAACCATAATCTAGCGCACTGATTTTTTTAAAAACATCGAGGTTTGATGCCTCACTGTTCTCCAAGGGGTAAAAGTAAATATGCATTGGGATTATGAAACCACTGAGGGAAGATTATGAGTGGGTGAGTGCATAACCCATGGGCTCTAGTGCTTAAAAGTAAGATAGTCCTCGGTTTCTTTCACATGACTGACATGGTCTTATGTTTTCTCCTACATAGATTATTTTATTTGCCTGAAGGACCAAAATTTGTTGCATCAGCAGCAAAGTAACAGGAACCCAACTGAAAACAACCGACTCTGGTGCTAGAATTCGAGATAAACCATCAAAATACTCCTTAACACCTGGGGCTTGTCTTTTCTGTCAATTCCCACTTCACAATGCTTATAAATATGGCAACTAATCCCACTACCTCTCCACTTCAGAGCTTCAAACATCTCTTTACTTTCCACTGCAATACTCTCTCATCACTTCTCCTTAGAAAAATTTGTATCCTTACTTCTTCGTTATCTTCTATAATGGCAAAGAATGTTGCTCATTCTCCTCTAGAGAGATCTAGCATGACTTCACTTGACCAAAAGCTAGCCATGGCAAAGCGTTGTTCTCATGGTATGTAACTTTTGCCTAAAGTTATTTCCTTTAGCTCCCCCCTTATGACTTGCAAATTAGCTCACTATCAACCCTTTATTGTTCGAGATCTCCGATCCCCATGTTAACCATAGTCACTGGATAATGTCTTGATTAAGTTCGAGAAAATCCAACGATAAGAGCATCCCGATTATATGATGAAGATTTTGCGTATGATTCATTCCACTGCATGAAGAGCCTTTTTCTTTGTTTCAATGGTTAAAAGAGGAGACCTTTATTAACGGAGGACCACTAGCTCGTAGACCAAGGACCTTTATGGGCGTGTGTGTAGGCTAGGAAATACAGACAAAAAAAAAAAGAAAGAAGGGAAAGCAGAAAAAGACAAATGCACCTAAAAATCAAGGGGACTTGGCATCTCACTTGAACCTTAATTAAGATCTGATTGGAAATGGTTTGATGAATTTAGAGGCAGTCTTTTGCATAATTTTGGTTTCAGTTCCTGTAAATTTCCATGCATGTTGTTTCAATTACGTAGTTCTTAAAAACAAATCTCATAAACAATTTGTGTGGATGGATCAACAGAAGGCGTTATTGCAGGAGCTAAGGCAGCTGTTACTGCTGGAATCGCCACTGCCATTCCAACTGTAAACCCTGATCCTTTACTTCTATTTCTGAAAAAAATTGTTTGACAATTTGCAGGAACAATCCATTGTTTCCATGTTCATTACGCTCATCATAACTCTTAATAAATTATGCAGTTGGCAAGTGCAAGGATGCTGCCATGGGCAAGAACTCATCTCAATCACACTGCTCAAGCTCTCATAATCTCTACAGGTACTAATTAATAAACCTATCTTGTATTATTTTTCCGGTTACCCTTTTTTTTATATGCTTTTAATATTATAAGCTGGACGCATTGCAGTTGCTGGAGCAGCATATTTCATTGTTGCTGACAAGACTGTTCTGGCCACAGCAAGAAAGAACTCCTTCGATAAGCTCCAGCTTTGAGCCATAATAGTGTCTTCTAGTTCTACTTATGACATGGAATTCGACATTTTCTTCTAAACGATCGATCACGAAAATCTGTCATCTATGTAGAGATCAATAAATAATAGGATTTTCGCTGAAGGAGCCATGATCATAATATTCATGTACTTTTCTTTTTGGTTGTTTTAAAACAATAGTAGTATATTAGTGTACTTCGCTTCAGCTTCTTGGTGGTATCTATCCCATTGATATGATACATGAAGGGACATATCATATCATATAGTATGATACTATTTGATTTATCATTCAAATCCACCAAGTAAAGCTTGATCATAAAGTAAATCTCTGACTATAATAAAGTAAAATTTATAAAAGTTGGCTCTGTATTAGTCAATATAATATCCGAATTAGAAGCCAGAAATTTGAACATTAGGTAGTGTGCGTTTCCATTTTTGTTAAGTTCAAAATATTATATTTGCCCATGGTTGGATCACGATTACAGTGGGTTTTAAGAACTTCGAATGCAAGTGCTAGACTACCGTGGGTTTTAACAAGTTTCGAAGTAGGTAGCCTGTTGCATAACAACTGCTGAAGAAAACCGGGGTTCCAGTACCTCGGAAATCTATAACGTGCATTGTCATCAAACTCCTTAGCATTAGACTACTGCAAATACTGACCAAGTTTAGGGAATGCTTGGTTGATGAGTTTGGAAAAAATTAATGGGTAAGGAAAGTGAGTAGTTAATTGTTGATTATGATTACAAGGGCAATAATTTCATATCCTACTTTTGAGGAATTTTCCGTACTCTCCATTTAGTCGAGGAATAAAACTCATTCCTTAGTAGTAGTTCTTTTTTAAAAATAATTTTAATATTAATTAATTAAATACAATATAATTAATTAAAATATAATTCATTTATTAATTAAAATATTGTAATTAATTAATAATTAAAATATAATCAATTAATTACATTATAATTAATTGAAATATTGTAATTA
>JAOQMM010000173.1:11253987-11264474 GCA_027563515.1 Erythroxylum platyclados | reverse complement strand
TTACCCCATTTGTGGGTATCAAAAACTTTAAAAGCCAATCATTCCCTTCAACCAACCACCTCTTTTCATTCCATTCCTATTTCCCCCTCCCATACCCTCCAAACAAGCACCCCGTTAGTTTAATAAAAATTAAGGGTTTGAAGTTCGTTCCAAATTTTTGGTTTTTTACCAATTATTTAGATTTAGATATCATTCATTATATAACTTTAAATCGTTTAAATGACTTATCACATTTAAAAAGTGGTGACAATAAATTCTTCAATTATCAAAAAATTTTAAATTTTATATTTAAATAATAAACAAAACTGATTCCTACTCAAAAAAGAATTGCATTCTAATTAAATTTATAATTTTATTAAATATATAAAATCTTAAGATATTATTAAATTTATAAATTAATTATTTTATCAATTTTTAGACTCCTATACTACTAGTCATATTACCGTACATATAAATTTTTAGTAGATGGCATTTCTAAATGTATATGTTTTTTAACGAATTACTAGTAATAAGGTAAAATTGGTAGGGAAAATAAAACTATTTATTATATGTAAAAATATATTTTAGAAAATTGAGAATTGCTTGTAAAAATTCATATAATTAAGTTAAGCATATGTAAATAATTACTTACTAAAAATCTTAATTATTTTGCAAGAAAAGCTTCTAGTACCTTTTTTTGTGTGTAAAGTAATTAATAAATTTCATATCAAAATGATAAAGTTATTACAAAACTTTCTAATGCAAACCTATCCAAGTCTATGGAGAGTACATTAACTACACTTAGAGAATTACGACATAATTAACAATATTGTTTTATAGGTTCAATCTAATTTTCAGCCTTGTTATGATAAAGTCTCTATAAGAACTTGCCAGAACAATCAATCTTAGTTTGGTTAGTCTTTCTAATCAAGTATAGTAGTTCTCGTAATTTTAAATACTTTATTTAAACCTAACATCTTTTTTTTTATTTTGGCCAAATGCAATAAATTGAAATGTTATTAACAAGCTTGAATAGTAATCCCTCTTTGTAGAACTTAGAATGTTTGAGAGTAACCATACAATTATGTCTTACAAATGTGACGAACTCTAATATTTACTAAAGAGGTTTATAAGACTAATTATGTCTTACTAATAAGAGGGACTCTAATATTTACTAAAGAGGTGTGAAAGAATAATTCAAATGTAGGAGGAATAATCAGAATGGAAAACTAAGTAGTTATGATTTTCTTTAACTTGGTTATATATGGTACAATTGGTTAAAAAGTGTAGGAATGAATTGTCGCTTGTCATTTCTTTTGAGTTTTTCTTTGACAAATAACTAGAAAATAAAGTTGGCCCTCAAAATATTATTTTCGAACCAAATCAAGTAATATTAAGGGATTTGTGGGATGAGTTGTTTAAATAAAGTAAAAGCATATAAGTTAGTTAAGCTTTTTGAAGGAATGCCTTAGTCAAATTATTTGGTCACCATTTACTTCATTTGGGTTGTAGGAAGGAAGATTGTTTATGATAGAAGCAAAGGCTCTAGAAGAGAAAGTTAACTAAGGCCATCTATTATTGAGAATGATTGGGCTGACTTTGGCATGGAGGAGGTTTCCTTCAAGAGCACCCTATAGAGAAAACCCAATTTCTAATAGACCAAGATTATGCGTAATGTTGACTCAAAAGAATGTGTTTTTTTCATCCTCTATGATGTGTCGAATGGAGCCTCTCAAATAATGTCTTATGGTCAAGATTTTTTCTATGTTTAAGAGGCATTAGTGCTTACTTTTAGCTTCTAGAAGCTTTCACTTTGGAGTGAATGAAATGAGTCTATCTTACATGAAATGAATTAGAATCCTTATATTAAGTCTCCTATTTTTTAAAACAAGCATTATGTTAGTGATTCTTATTATAATACGCTATTTCGATTATGATGTTGTGTAATTTACTATACATGCATTTTATATAGTATGCTGTATTTATAGTATACTAGAGTAATTTAAGCGTTTAAATGTACTGTTGAGATTATAACGGAGATCACGAATAGACCAAAGATGGTTCTAGACTCGATCGGAAATTTCTCGAAAAATTTCCGAAAACTCCAAAAAGCTAAGGTATGAGTCCGAATGAGCTTTAAAGCCCTGAAATGTGCTTTAAGGATTTAGGTGACACTTTTGAATGGAATCTGGATGATTTCGGTGAATCGTATTTCTGGATGAATAGTACATTCGGGCGAATAGTATTTTCACTTGAATAGTGATTTTGGGGACTCAACCTCGAAAATTTGAAAACTACCCAGAATAGTTATTAAAGTCTAATGATATTGAAATGGATCCAAAATAAGCCTAATCGGATGAATTTCGGGAGTTCTGAAAGTTTAGGATTAAAATACTCTTTTTGAAAAATAATGGGTATTGAGAATTTTAAACCCATTTGAAATTTTTTAAAAGCATCCAATCAATAACTATTGACCCTAATTCAAGTATTTTATGGTCAATGATGATAAGATGGTTGTGAAATTTTTCAGAATTTAATTCGATTAGTTGGTTAATTAAATGCATTAAAGGGCAATTTGATATTTTCACAAGAAGTTAGTGGATTAATGGGTCATTAAAATAGTAATAGCATTCAAAGTCCTAATATCATTAAGACTTTCCTAATATCAAAGTCCCCAGTATCGACGCTAAAAATTTGATTGACCTAATTCGTGATAGTCAATATTGTAATAAACCGTAAGTGCACAGTATAACTATAGCTAGTACCGACAAGTACGAGTCAATCCTATGAAGATTATGAATACTAATAATTACCCTCCCCTGTTATCTAGCCTACGAATTGATTTTAGATTTTTAATAAAAAGAAAATAAAAATAAACAATTAAAGAAATAGGAAACAATAATGAATGCAAAGACAATGGAATTCAATTAGAAAACTATCATTATCAGAAATTAGTATCTAGGCTCGAATCCTCCTAAAATCTTAACAGATTGATCTTTTATCATGCAAATGTTTATTGATTAATTGGTCTGTGAAGACTCCTATGGTTTGCTAGCATCTAACCTTGAGCCTACTAATAACTAATCCTAAGGTCTTTAACCAAATTACTCAGGTTAAATCTTATAGGATTGTGTTACAGATGTATGAGTCCCTCTATTAGGTTTGACCTAATCCGAAGGATTTATGTCATCATATCTCTAGGGTTGCAATCAACAAATTCTAATTACAGTAGATATATTCACACTAGGATTTCTCAATTTCCACGTATAAAATCAGATTATGATCTAATATTCTTAGGTTATTAGAACATAAATAAAACACATAATCAGATCAGGATATATCAAACAATTGATTGCATTAATAAAAGAATCAAATCATATTAAAGTATTAACATAAGGTTCATCTAACCTAAATACTAACTAGACGTTTAGTTACACATAATCAAATATGAAATCAAACATACAATGAAAGAAAAACAAATAAAAAACAATGGAATCATAATTCTAAATCTCCTTGATTGTTTTATATTGAATGTTCTTGCGATGTAGAGGTTTGATTTTGTATGTCGATGGATCTGTCGATGATTTCTTCATGATTTCCACTTCTCTAGACCAAAATTGCACCTAAAGAATGAGTCCCACTTCTAGAAATCACCTCCCAAAGTCTCCTCCTTTGATTTGCCTCTGAAATGTTGAATTTATATGAAAACTTAGATTTTTGGGTTATGCACAGTTGTGCATCGAACCATGCATAATCAAAATCCGTCTAGGATCGCAAAAGTACACAGTCATGCACTCCTTCCAGATTGTTGATTTTCTGTTTTACGTCATGTTTTTGCCTGAATTCTTCTCCTTTAAGTCCGTGAAGGCAATTATCACATGTAAACACACTTGAAGCAAATTAAGTACCAAATATACGATTAAAGTATAAAATATCAAGCAAAATACATCAAATATGGGTGCATATAGTCAAATATCCATTTATCAAACATCCCCCCACTTAAGTTTTTGTTTGTCATCAAGCAAACCACAATCAAAATTATAAATTTTACAACATCAATCCATCATCAATATCAATTTGTCCATTTATACTATACATTATCATATCCTATTGAACTAAATTAACATACAATCAGAATCAAGTTGTCCTAGAATTAATTTCCTAAGTAATATTAATAATAATCACATGAACAATCACATGAACAATCTCATTGAAATCAAAAGCATATCTCTTTACACCCTCACCAAGATTTCACCATCATAGTCGTAGTGAAAATGTGTCTCATAATCTGTACAATGGGAATTATAAAAGGGAGCTTAGTTTAGAGAGGGATGGTGTATTAGAATAAAAATAAATTAAATAATAAACAGGAGCTAACCGGTGAATCATAAATGATGAAAAGGGAATATATTTATAAGTTTGGGATAATTCCCAGACCATTTAACCTTTTACGTAGATCAAAACTTACCCAAAAAGGTGTTGATGAATAACCAACCTACAATGGATAAGGCATCTTTTTTTTAAAAAAAGGAGAAATTGACTGTGACACACTTATAAAAAAATCCCACTTAGACCTTTGAATTTACAGTATTCATTCTTTTTCTTAATTGAATCATAAATCATGGTAAACTCTAAGTACTCAAATTTATTCAATAAGGAATGATAGTTAGCATTCGATTTCTTTGCCTTTCATTCTGTTACTTCAAAAGTACTTGTCTATTTATAGATGGAGCTTCAACCACCATTATAATAAGTCATACACTCATATTCTAGAAATAAAAAATAAAAATAATGAATTGTCGAATTGGAAATAATAAGAAAATGTATAATAATGGTAAGTTATTTCAATATGGAACATTATAGTGCTCCAATATCTAACAAAAGAGCTACTACAATACTAATTAAAAAGAAAGTTTTTTTAAACTTGTGGAACATGCCTTCATGTTTAGCTAGATTAAAAATTAAATCGATTTAAATGACCTACTAGGTTGAAAATAAAGTATCGTTCGAAATAATATTTCACCAGACCACTTAGCCCTATTCGTCTTTGGTGTAATAAAGCCCTTATATCAAAATCCTTCATTTTGGAGTTAGCTAACCCTCGTGAGATCATATCCCACCAAATGTGGTATGAATAATTATAGAAAGCTTTAATGAAAATTTTATTTTCCTAGAATGTAAAAAATCAACCTAATTTTTTAATACTCTTTACAAAAGGAGTAATGAAAATAGGAGTTCTATTTTAAGAACTAGTATGAAAGATAACAACAGACAAATGGTAAAATCTCTTTGCTAAAAAAAGGACCTGAGTTTGATTCCTTTATCTATAAAAATTATTAAAAAAATTTTATATCATCGATGCATTTTAAAAGATTACGTGATACAATTGGAATATTTCATCAGTGGTTGTGAATGACCAATTTTTACCCTTGACATATGAACAACTAAACATGTCCTTAATGGGATACGGTTTTCACAATTTTATTTTGAATGAACTCATTCTTCTTTCTGTATGTACAAACCAGCGCTTCCATAAATTTGATCAATTTGATTGCTATTTCTTGTTTTTTTCAAAATTAATATATAAAGATGTAGAATAAATAAAATGCTTTCCTTTGTGGATGTTTCAAAAATTATTTGAATTGAATATGCACTTGTTAAATAACAACAATTTGACATCTTATGGATTAAAGAAAAGAGGAGGTCAAAAAGGAAATGGAAAGAACGATGTTCTACGAAATATATGACCCTTTGCATACCTCCTGAGCCTAAACAAATCTTTCTATTTTTAGATTGTAATTCTATTTTCATATACTTATCTTCAATGGAAGTTTTATTTTCCTAATGGATACCTTGAATATTGGATAGCTGTGAACCTTAGATAGTTCCTTGTAAACTATACTGGCTTTACAGATTTAATAATTGCGCCTAAAAATAATATAATGAAATAAAAGTGGGATACTCCAAATTTAATCAAATTCTTGGAAGGACTTCACCAACATATCCAAAAATATTGGTGTGGCACCACCCCCTATCATGTTACCCCTAGAAGCATAACTCCATATCTAGTCCCTTTTATTTAGGAAAATGTTTCTATAATATAATTTGAAATAAGAAAGTAGCAATTCCAAGTTAAATAGTTAATTAAATTAAGAGTTAATAGAGCACATTTTATTTAGCAACTTTCATGATGTTAAATACTATTAAATGGGTTACTATGTACAAAATTGAAAACATTTGAGATTATGCACCTCTAATATACTAGTTATCGTGCCCATAGTAAAAAGATTAGAAGTGATCATAGTTGCAATAGTTACTGTGAGATCAAAAAAATTAGGTGTTATATCAAAATTATATACATGATCTCATTGATACATATAGTATTCTATAGAAAGCAACATTCGATGAAAATCATTGGTAAGTGTTACAAGATCTGATGCATTGTCCAAGATCTCTTATTTAATTTCTTATTCAAAGAGCATTCTTATTATTATGCCCCATAAAGTTCAATCAAAAAGATATTTAGTCAATACAATAAAGAAAAGGACAAGGTTCAAATGAGGAAAGACTTAGTTACTACTATGCTAATGGGAGAGGGAAGTGTTTACATAATAGGTGTAATGATTGGGTAGACCCCATATAATAACCATCCTATCTATACCATATTTTCTTGTTTCATTTCTTTTGGAACAATCACATACACGCCCTTTTTTAATAAGATTTTCGCTCGATCCCCTTATTAGGCAAGAAAATTATTTAAAAAAACTCATTTTATAATCTTTAACGCTAACTTTAAAGAAGAAGATCAAAAAGTTAGGAGAAAAGCATCAATCTAAATCCAAACAACAAGCTAATAATAATTTATTTCATAGATATTTTGTGAGGATAAAAATCCATTTGTCCCTTGAACCCACATCTTTTCTTAGAAAAAATTTCATAAGTTTTTTTTACCTATATTTCATGATTGTAACGTATGTTCTAACTAAAACAACAACAAAAGAAGAAGCCAAAGCACCCAACTCTCTTGCCACTTCAACGAGAACAAATGGACATTATTTGCTTACATTCATGGCTTAGGAAAAATGAGATAGAAGATAAGTTGATAAGATCATAAAACACTCGTGGGAATTTGGTATGGCGGCGATGGCGGACTTGTCATCATCGACGAGGGAGAGCTTGGACAAGTCAATAGAGAAGGAAGTAGAGCGGTTGGAAAGGCAAGGGCATTTGGTGAGAGAGTGAGTTGGGTGAGGTTTAGGAGGATCGGAGTCTAGGTTTTGAAAGTGGAATGGTCTCCATGAGTGGAGCTGGAAGGTGCAGGAGTCCAGTTCTATGGTTTTATGAGACATAGGATAGACGAGAGAGGGTTTAAGTGAGACTTAGCTGGTTCTGTAAGGAAAGTAAGAACTATTGCTTCTGAGTTCTCTAGGAACTTCTTACATTTGATGATGTCTTGTTATTAATGCATGCCACAGTAAAAGTTTTAGGAGGAGGAAGGCTTGAAAGTTTTCTTGCAATGTCTTGCTTTGCTAGCTTTGGCTGAATGGCCTCATGTCCTCCGAGCCTCGCCACTGCAATGGTGACGTGGGCGGGAGAGCCGCCGGGGGCTTTGAGGAAGTCGAGGGCCTCAGTGAGGATGACGTTGGGGGCCTCAACGAGGATGACGCCGGAGGCAGTGGGGACAAAGTTAATCAGCATCTCGCCGAAGCTGACGATCATGGACGACGACGACTCGACTACACCATTGGCTGCCATTGTAGGGAGAGAAAAGAATGGTACTTAGGTGTCTGTTTAGAAAGAGAGAAGGAAAATGGATTTTGGAGAGAGGAGAAGTGACGAAGGGAGAGGACTACTTATAGACTTAGAATGCTAATCGACCATTTTGAGTTAACTGTTGTTGACGAGCGGAGAGTCTTGTTATTTCTGATGAGTGAAAGGGAGAGTCTAGTTTCTGCGGTTCCAGAGAGCCACCCGATTCTTCCATTGGTCTCCGATTTTCGGAGGAGGTGGCCAACTCTAGACTCGCAGTGTTGGCCACTGTTGCATTTCTGGAAGCTTCGTTGCTCTCTCTAGTATTGGACTTCCGTGTATTTTACGCCTATTTTCTTTTGTCAGATTGGAAACGAGAAAGCAATTTTGGAGAAAAGTTTGGAGACGTGCGACTGTTCCAGCCGACCAGGTAAGTGGGTAGGGGACGGTGAAGTTTGGATAGATGCACTGCAGTTGAGAATCATACGTCAACTTCTGGCACTTCTTGCGTCTTGTCCGCTAGCTCCCTCGAGTCTCCTGACAAGTATACTGTTGAGGTAGATTTGATACTAAGTAATTGGGAGGACTTATTTCTTCTCCTTTTAACCGTTATAAATCATGCTTTTTCCTAACACGTGTAGTACACATCTTTTCTCTTTAAATTACTTCATAATAGAGACTTCACACAGCATCATAAGCCTTCCTTGCAAAAAGAATCACGCCTAATCAAATTCTTCGTCCTCTTTCAAGTGCAGGCTCAGCAGTAAAAGTATTATACAATCCCTTTTGAACCTCGACAGTTTCTTTTCATATTTATCCATTTATTAGTATTGTGTGCTACTTTAAAATCTCTTCATGTCTATCCATTTATTAGTATTTTTTGTGCATGTAAGTGTTAACCACTGATACCTTCTTTGCTTGGCAATTAATTTTCTCTTGGTTGGTTTTGTGCTTATTTTGCTTAAGGCTTTTTATTTAATATTTACCTTATTATTGTACCTGCACTTAAAGATACTAAGACCTTCACGTAGGACGGTCCATTTGAACTTCTTGTTAACCTACTAGGCCCCGTTGGATCCGCAACTATCTAACCTCTTGGTCGGGCATCTCCTACATTCTTAGTATTTTTCTTGTTGGGCTCCTTCTTGTTCTTGTTCTTGTTCTTGTTCTTCTTCTTCTTCTTCTTATTATTATTATTATCATCATCATCATCATCATCATCATCATCATCATCATCATCATCATTATTATCATTATTATTTTATTTATTTATTCTTTATTCTTTATTATTTATTATTTATTATTTATTATTTTATTCTTATTCTTATTATTTTATTCTTTTCTTTTCTTTTTGTCTATTATTAGTATAAGTTTTAGTCCTAATAATATTAGTCTTCTTATTATTTTCCTAGTTTTTGTATTTTTATTGCTTCTCTTTTTTTGTCATTTTTAGCTTTGGTGGCTTTCGTTGTTGTTCCCGCGCTTTTAGGCTCGTGGCTGGCTCGTAGGATTATCCTCGTTTCGAATGCTTTTAAGTCTAGTGCTTACCTAGTATAGTTTTAATTTTGTTGGTTTCTGTCTCTAGTGGTCTATTAATTGCGTCAAGTGGCTTCTTGCTTTTTTTTCTGATCTCAAGACTTAGTACTTTGGGAGAGCAAAGAGATTTTGGTGAAGTATCTTCAGAAGTATGGGAGGCAGTCGAGCTAGGTGGAATGTATTTGCATCTCGAGGACAAAACAAAGGCCAGCTTAGCGGTGCGTTCCACATGTAAGAATAAAAAAGGTCGTGACAGAATACGAATAGGATCGTGAAACATTGGTACTCTTACGGGGAAGTCTCTAGAATTAATAGAGATTTTGGACAAGTATCAAATTCATATAGCTTGCATCCAGGAGACAAAGTGGTCAGGGGCTAAAGGCTATGGTACTCGGGAGGTCAGCGACATCAGAACGGGGTAGGTATCTTAGTTGCCAAGGAACTTATAAACGAAGTGGTGGATATCACAAGGACGAATGATAGGATTATGGTGATTAAGATTATTGTTAGCAAGGGGGTTCTCAATATAGTGAGTGCATATGCACCTCAAGCTGGTTTGGATGAACAACAAAAACGAATATTCTGGGAGGAGTTAGATGGAGTGATCCATCAGATCCCTTCTAATGAGCAAGTTATCTTAGGAGGAGATTTTAATGGGCATATAGGGGCTGTTTTAGATGGATATTCAGGGGCTCATGGGGGCTTCAGGTATGGCACTAGGAACGATAGTGGGATTGTTATATTAGACATGGCAGTAGCGTTTGAGTTAGTGCTAACAAGTTCTCTATTCAAGAAGAACGAGGAACACCTGGTGACTTTTAAGAGTGGCACCACTAAGATGCAAATTGACTATTTTCTTGTTAGGCGGAGTGCCCGGGCTCGGTGCAAGGATTGCAAAGTGCTTCCAAGAGCGTGCCTAGCAACTCAGCATCAATTATTAGTTCTAGATCTGGAAGTTAAGGGTTGGAGGAAGCAGCAAATTACTAGGCGGTGTCAAAAAATTAGATGGTGGCCTCTGATAGGGGTCATGGTGGAACAGTTTAAAGATAGAATCCTGAATGGAGATACATTGACCGTGAGAGGGGATGCGAACCAGATGTGGGAGGGAGTAGCGACATTGGTAAGAACCACCGCCACAGAACTCCCCTTTATATCATCCTTATTACTCTCCCTTTAATAAGCCCACTCATCATCAATTTTCTCATTCTTAAAGACTTTAAAAA
>JAOQMM010000173.1:11187985-11201369 GCA_027563515.1 Erythroxylum platyclados | reverse complement strand
TATTTAAATATCTATTCCACAAGAGATAAAAATGGTGGACACGTGTCATTTTCTCAAAATTTCCTATTACATCAAAACTCATCTAGTTCTGGTCAACACCTCTGGCACTGTTACCGCCGTGCATAAGGATTCATGAAGGACTGTATGGCTCGTAACTCCTTGGCCTCGTGGGTGGTGGTCAGCACCATAAATTTTGACGTGTACTTAAAACTTTTATTACAGACATGAATCGAGACACGTGAAGACAACCTTAATAGCTGATGCTGTAAAGAAACTCGTGTGACACACAACACAAAATGAGTTAAAAATCGAGCTATAGCATAAGATTACTTTCGGAGCTAAAGTGAGTTGCAAGTGAACGCGATTGGCAACAGATGGATAATAAGAAATTTTGTTTTTGGAAGAACTAGACTCGGAGACAAAGGGGTCAATCAAGTCAGGACAAGGAGATTGTGGTGACGACACTGATGAGTGGGGAGGTGGTGAGCGTGGTTAAAGTGTCTTGTAGGGTCCGTCAAATTATGCTCAATGAAATCCATTTCAGAAATACAATATTCAATAACTCAAGTGCAGAAATACTCATGCAATCAATATTTGATAACAATAGTTTCCAAAATCTCAAGGCTTTAACTTAATATCTAAATGGGTTCACCCTTTCCAAAAGAGTTCTTTATTAGCATTATCTTTTACCTTCAAATAATTTTACAAAATAGTTTATAAGAGATTTTGTACAATTTAATTTCATACACTCGGTTAAAGAGTGCTATTTAATGATAAAGTTAAAGGATCTTTCACTTACTAAATTTAAGAAACATAAGAAAGTGAAAAGCAAAAAGCAGAGCACGGCAGGTTCGGTTGGGATCGTCCCCCTCAATATATACCCACTGCACAGCGTCACTTCCAATGCTAGAAAGCTGAGACCTTTCTATATTTTCCTTTCTCTTTCCATCTCTTTCAAAAGAGTTGTTTCTTTTCTCTTTGAGTGGGGTTTCAGCAAAGAGCTTGACCATGGCGAAGGAAGGTATAGCAGAACATGGATCATTCTCAGCCAAGGACTACCATGACCCACCACCAGCTCCATTGATCGACGCCGTGGAGCTAACACAGTGGTCTTTCTACAGAGCCCTGATTGCCGAGTTCGTAGCAACCTTGCTCTTCCTTTACATCACTGTTTTGACTGTTATTGGGTACAAGAGTGAGACCTCTAAGAACACTGACGCTTGTTCCGGGGTTGGAGTTCTCGGAATTGCTTGGGCCTTTGGTGGAATGATCTTCGTTCTCGTCTACTGCACTGCTGGTATTTCTGGTGAGTTCTCTGTGTTATCCCTTCTCTTCCAAAAAGCTCATAGGTTGAAACTAGTTTTGTTTGAAAAGATAAATAATTATTTTGGAGGAAAATGCGTCCATGCTTTTTCTTTTTCTATACTGACTGACTTCGTCTTCACTTTGGTAATGAGATTTTAGCAAATACTGACACAATTTCTCATCGTGTTGTGTGTGTAGGTGGTCATATTAACCCGGCGGTGACTTTCGGGCTATTCTTAGCCCGCAAGGTGTCCCTCGTTCGGGCAGTGATGTACATGGTCGCTCAATGCTTGGGAGCAATATGCGGTGTTGGGTTGGTTAAGGGCTTCCAAAAGTCCTACTACAACAGGTACGGTGGTGGGGCCAACGAGCTCCAAGACGGCTACAGCAAAGGCGTCGGCTTGGGGGCTGAGATCATTGGGACTTTTGTCTTGGTCTACACCGTTTTCTCCGCCACCGATCCCAAAAGGAACGCTAGGGACTCTCATGTGCCGGTAAGGACCTAACAGCTTTATTTGGCTTTATCTTGCTTTAATTTATTTGCTTTGATGACCAAAAATCCGTTCGTAATTTGTTCAGTCTACTTCATTGGAAGGCGGCATAAATATAATTGCGACTTCCAAGATGAGCTAACTGGATCTTTGTGCACACGTATAAAAATTATGGGTTGTTTGCAGTAGTGGGTGCTGTTTCAGTTCGTCCAAAAGCCCATTGTCTTGTTTCTTTCTCGAAAACTGGTTTCTACTTTTTCCATTGTCTTTTGTTTCTGTAGTTTCTCGTCTTTTTTCAACCTTAGTCAGAGGAAAGGCCAAAACAAACCGCTGTAACGGATACAATTACAAAACCCTGATGAAAAGCAGATTGTCTTTCCTTTCTATTTAGCAAATCCCTTAGCCCATTATCTTGATAACCACTATTTTACTGCAATCTGTTAGCACTTACAGAAAATGGTTAATTTGCTGTCCTGAGGATGTGCAACTTATTATTTTGCTCACTAAAAGTTCTTGACGTAATAATACTGATTAAAAGAAAAAATCTGTGGCCTTATGCTTAATGTACAGGTTTTGGCTCCACTTCCAATTGGATTTGCTGTATTCATGGTTCACTTGGCTACCATCCCAATCACTGGTACCGGCATCAACCCTGCTAGGAGTCTTGGAGCCGCAGTTATTTTCAACAATGACAAGGCCTGGGACGATCAGGTGAGACTTATCTAAGATTAAATGATAGTTTAGTTTAACAACTGGACTGGGCTTGAAGTACTTATCTTTGTCTTCTTTTATTCTTTGCAGTGGATCTTTTGGGTGGGACCTTTCATTGGTGCAGCCATTGCAGCCTTCTATCATCAATTCATCTTGAGAGCAGGAGCTGTTAAGGCCCTTGGATCATTCAGGAGCAATCCTACTGTTTAATGTTAGATAAGGAGTGCTTTGTGCTTTGCTCAAACCACTCTCATTTAGATGTTGAGTCGAAGGCCGAGGATATCATAGAATTGTAGATGAAGTTTCTTTTTTTTTATTATCCCTTTTTGTCGTTTTCAAGCACTCCTCTAGTATTCACTCAATGTAATGTTTTCCTAGTTCCCCTAAGGCTTATGTAGTCAAGTTTTTTGCTTAAGAAAATAAATGGTTAGTTCCGTCGTCATCTTTAATCGTAGTCTCCAATTCCTGGCACGTTCACCATAATAATAAGGTTGCAACTTGCAAAAACTAGGTACCGGAGTAATTTGTTCCTGCTACCCATTTTGTTTCTACCAACTCCAACTCGCAGTTTTATGGAATGAATCTTGGTGGTAATCTTGCATTGATGACTTTAAAGGTAACTAACCATCAGCGCTTCATCACAAATGCAATGGATATTTTAATTTATATGTCTCATTAGCCCTCAAATCTACAGCATATACGAGATTCTGGGATTTAAGATAAAGTCAAGACGCCAAAAGCATATTAATCTACTTCTACGCAAACTCCCAAAGGAATAAAAGAAAGTTAATCTTCTCATTGCCAAACTTGGGATGTGTCAATTTTTCGTTAGGATAATATCTCGCCACTAATGGTTTTTAGTTGATTGATACAAGTTAACTATTTGACTATATTAAAAAGTTATTGAATATATTTGATAATCAATTGATTTAACATGGATAGGAGCGTTTTGTCTTCATATAAAAAAGTCAATTATATCCCTTAAATGGACTTTGCAATGGCTTCTAAAGTTGTTGTTTAGATGGATAGGGGGGTTTCTGATATTGTGTGCAATGACTAATACAATCCCCTGATCTGCAAATAAATCATTGTGAAAATAGTTATTAATTGTCTTGTTCTGTTCCTAATCCAAACGGACAAACAAGTGATGGTACATGAACAGCAGACTGTACCGGTTATGTGTTTCTGACTCGCCGGTAGTCAGACAAGACAATTGAGTTTTTCGTAGTAATAATGGATTGGACTGGATTTTTGTTATTGCAATTAAAAAAACGTATGTGAAAGACGCAGAGCAGTGGTGTAGTTGCTTCTAAGCAACAGTTTCCTTTCAATTCCGGCAATCAAACCAAGCGACAATGATGGTGAAAGTGATTGGACAATGAAAAAATATATCTTAACAAGGGGAATGCATATAGCCTACCATACAACATAAAAGAGAGAACATTTGCAATTGCAAGGTCAACAACAATGGCACCTATCACCACCCTCTTGTTCTTCCTATTCTCTTCTTTTTCTCTCTTTTGGAATTGGAACTCACAGGTATTGGCCTTCCAAGCCTCGGCCTCTTCTGGGGACTCGCTCTTATTCTCTACTCTGGGACTGGGTTTCCTGCTTGCTGATGTCCTATAGCTGGGGGAATACGAAGACAGTAGAAGAAATTGATGCCTATTACTTTCGTTTACTGCATCTACATTTTCCCATATTTGATAAAGTTTTCTTTTACACACGTCTTTGTGAAACTTTCCAAATCAAAGCAAAAGCCAGATCAAGAATTCAAATCAAATGTCTTCGTTCATCAGTTCGTAAATTTCTTCCATTTGAAGGCCTATTGGGCCTCACTTACATAGAATAAGCTCCTGTTTCCTAGTATTTTACACATACGACGTGTCGTTGCTTACATCAATCTCATCATTTGCTCTTCATTTATTCTGGACGCATCATCTAGTTAAAGTTCTTTTCCATCCCAATTAAATTACGTTTCTTCGAAGAGAAAGAGAGAGAGATGCATCTATGGCCATCGATGAGAATAAGGGACTCGTTCAAGATCTCCTACTTGAAAAAGCTGGAATGGAACCTCCAAAGGATGGATAGCGAAAAGCGCTGTCAGAGAAGCGGAGACCACAACGACCATCAGCAGAGACTCTTGAATGAGAACTGCGACCAACAACAGCAGAACGGAGTTGATGGTGGTGGCACAACTTCTACTGACCCACCTACCTTAAAGACTCATTCTTTAGGAAAATCTTTCTCTATTTTAGGAGAATTATTGATGATTCTCTCATGTTGCTACTGTTGTTTCTGCTGTGGAGGTATGTTACCTCTTCTGTTTCTAACCCTTTGTCCCCTTCCCTTCGTTTCTATTTGCATAAGAATTCATGTGGGTTCTGTTTGTTTGTAAGTTTGGTATGTGGGTTTAGATTGCGTTTTTACTCCGAGGACCAACATGAAAGTGAGCATGTAGTTTGTAAAGAGCTTGACTTGATTGTTTTTTTTATGGCTTTAAACAGTATGATAGAAAAGAGGACCTTTATTTTTGGGAAGAGCCTTCTCATTATTCTATATGGGTGGTGGAGTGTCTTATAATTCCTTTTGTGTTTTCTGAAAATGGTTGGTTTAATCTGATCTTATTGTGTGTTTAACTTCGTTCATAAGCTCATTTATTTCATAGGTTTTTAGATATTTGAGAAAAGAACTTGGTAGGTCGGGGCATATTTCCTTTGCAATGCTGTTTATGACAAACTCTTTTCAGTTTTCATTTGTAAATCAGATAGAGAACATGCTGACGACCTTCCAAGAACTGGCTGAGAGCAGTCAAACTATTATGCGGTGATTTTGAACTTTGGCAGTTTGAAGTATTTATGTTTTGAGCATGTCTTTTGCAGAATATTCATTTTGAGCTGGATTATGTAATCCAGTTATGCGGCTATGAGCTGTATTGAGATGTGTTTTCACTGGACAATGACGAGATTGGAACAGTGTAAGAGGAGCCATTGAAGTTTTTAAGTAAAGATGAGAAGATGAATCTAACTATCAAAGTAATTGTTAATATAAAGCATAGGAACCTATCCAAAGACGAAGTTACTGAACATAGAAATCCAGCTAAATTAACAAAATGAAAGGTAGGACTTATCTCGAGATAAATTTATTTCACAGTAATCACCTTATTGCTTTTTCTTGTTTCCTTTTCTGCTTCGACTTTTGACTGTTCCCAGGGCTAATCTTTTGATAATCTATAATGGCTCAATTTGTAAAAGGATTAAGACCAAGTGGGAACCATTTTACTGGACATCTTGTGTAGTGTGGGTGACTGGTTGAAGGATACTCTTTTAGAAGACTATATGTGTAATATTTTTCTCCAAAATGATTTCCTTGTTCTACCCTACTATGGATGGTGGGAGTAGCTAAAGAGTTGACTTTGAGGCTAGTCTGCTGTAAGCTTAAAACCATGTTTACACATTGTCGTCAAGAAATGGAGTTTTGTGTGAACATTTTGGACTTGATGTATGCAGAAAGATCAGTGGAGATTAGTTAAGTTATCATTCTGGTGGCAAGTTTGATGTGAAAAGTATTGCTCAAAAGTTGCTCCATGGTATTTAGCTTAGACAGTACACCAGTAACACTGACAAATGATGCTCAATCTTATTGTTAACCAATCAGTCGAATACATTTTGGTTACTTAAAGAGGCTTATGTTGTGATGCTCTTTTATGTGTTTGGATTTGTTGCCACTTTGTAGTTAAAATGTAGTTTTAAAAAGAACATATATCAAGTAAAGAGAGGTAGTTACTTAAGGATAGAGGACAGGGAAGGAGAGCTATCTAATATGTGAAAATAATCGTTTGAACACTTGAATGAAGTTAATTCTTTTTCACTGGGCATCATCAATTTTTTAAATCATGCATCTTTTACACCTTGTGTACGTTGTAGTTTCTGAACTCTTTAAGTTGGAGCTGAAATTACTGTTACAAGCCATCTGTGATTTAACCGTGAAATCTCTGTTTCAGCTTGCGCTGAAGATGATGACTAATACGAAGGTGGAAACTATCCATGTAAATATGCAGTTTTCAAGAAGGTAAAATTAAGGAGAATGATCATTAATAGTTTTATTTTCCCTATTTGTGTGGATTGTGATAGAGTAGAAACTATTCTTTTTTTTTTTTTCTTTGCATCGGATGTTTATATCCCGTTTTCTGCAAAACTTGCAGAAATTTTCTTTCTGGTAATCAAGTAAAAATTGCTGACTAGAACTGTATTATTTCTATAAAAACTATGAAGAAGGTTCTATTAGTTAAAAGAATCTGTAAATCATTAATTGATAAGGAATCAACTTGTGTAAGATGGATTCATACCCATTTTCTCAAAGGAAATAATATTCAGAAAAAAAAAACAAGCAAGGACCAATACTTCTTAAAGCAAAATTTAGTGTTAAGGTCACACGTCTGCAAGGAATTTAATGTGTGTGTTTGATAACGTAACTGCGTAGATGTAATTTTAGCTAGCACTACGAATACAAGCCGATCCCACAAGAACTAGTGACTAACCACAAACTGTTCACAAACTTAGTTATCTAGACAAAAAATTACGATTAGATGAAAAGGAGAATAAATGGACAATTTAAAGTATCAAAACAAAGTAATAATCAAGGGGAAAATATTCTATAAATAAATTAAGATTTAGGTAAGATATCCCTTATAACTTCACTATGTATCAACTTGACCCTGATTTAATGAACAATTATAGTTTCTTGGACTAACAAGAATTTATATTTTAGATTATGCTTTCTGTTGGGTAACACAACCTCCATTTTGAAATTAAATTAATTGAAATCTCTTTCTAACCAAGACAATCTCATTAACTTTTTTTATGAATTCTTACTGTAGGTTTTAATCAAGGCTCAAATAACGTGTACGGTAGTGAATGAAAAAAATAAGGATCCATATTAGAACATGACCCTAACAAGGTGTTGTGTTTTTGGGTCTTTCTTCATTTCTTTCAAGGTTGCTCCTAATTGACCATATCCTTCTGAAATTCTCTCTTTTTCCTTGAAGAGGCATAAATAAAATTTAGAATAAAATATCTCTCATTTTGAGTATCAAATCCACTAAAAGTATCCGAAACACAAGAATAATACTATTAAAAAAAAGCCAAAAGTAAAGCTTATTTAGCATATATTATAATTCAAATGCATCATTGGAAATAGTAAGAAAATTAGGTTTTGTTTTGAAAATTGGCATAACTTTAGTCCACTATCCTTGTTGTAAAACTAAATATTGTTAATAGCTTCCTTACCTATTCAAACCAAGCTTACGACCATTATGAAGGGAGGGAAACAGTGTTGGCCAGTTTATGCATCAATAGGTTTTTCAACTATAAAGGAGAGCTCACCAATCCAAAATTCCAACCTTGAGGTAAAAGAGTCATTGATCTAAATCGAGAATAAGTCTAAAATCTTTCCTAATCACTCTTATATGGAAATTTTTGTTACACATAAATTTTTTTTTCATGGTACAAACTAGTTTGGAAAGTGCAATATCCTTATAACCTTTTTTATTATCTAGTTGGAAATCAAACATAGGTTAAGAATAAAAGATAAGCTAAAGTTCAATATTTATAATCTCTTGTGTTCCATCTACAATAAGGAGGAAGAATCTAAGGACCATTTATTTCTCAACTGCACATTCTCTTATACATTATAGAAAAGGATCCTAGTCTTTTTGAACTATGATAAAGATAAATGGTATGATATATTTGAATGGGTATGCAAGATTTAGTGCATAAGGAAAGATGAAATTGTTATATCTAGAATGACCTTTTATTATATAGTTTATGATGCATAGAAGGAAAGGAATAATAGAACTTTTAAAGGCAGAAGGTAGGATGAGCACACATTAAGCCAAAGAATCATTATTTGGAGTAAGAACTTCTTGCTAGTGGAACAGAAACAAACACCAGCTACTCGCTATTATAAAACTAGAACTTAAAACTAGCTCTTAGTTTATAGCTTCCAAAACCAACTCTGCCATTTGAGGTTTAGTAGTTTGTGTTTCAAGATTTGTTTTAGCAATATATTTTTATTTTTAAACCCTATATAGTTCTTTATTACTCTAGCTAAGTAACTAAAAATTATATAAATGTTCCTCTTAGGCATTCTTAGGCCTTATAAATATATATATGTGTGTGTGTGTGTGTGTGTGTGTGTGTGTGTGTGTGTGAAATTAAAATAAAAGAAAAAAATAAAAAACGTGAGACTTTATTTAATGACATATTTGTTCAAATAGTATTGGCTCCATTTATCATTATTATCATTTAAATTTGTTATATCAAATGATGTGTTAATATTTTTTCTTTCAACATTATCTTCCAATCTCATTTATAAAATTTGCTTCCTTAAAAACAACCTTAAGATTGATATAATAAGACAAATTAAATTCATAAAGTTACTTGTTCTATTAAAAATGTTAATAAATAAACAAAATAAAATTATTAAGAAATTATAAAAAATATATTCAACTTAATAATAATAAGAATAACACATCTTTTTCAAAACTTCTTGTTGTACTAAATAAGAATCAAATTATTTAATCTTTTGTGTGCTAATATGTTTTTTCTTTTAGAATTAATAAATTTAAATATATTTCAATTCTTTTCACACAAAGTTATACTTATACATTGACTAAGACTTAAAATTGTAAACCTTTGTAATTATAAAATATCAGTTTCAAATTTGTCCCACTAAGTAACTATAAGATAACAAAAATAATCTTTAAAATAAAATAAAGAAATGATTAATTTTTAAAAAGTAACAATAGTAAATAAATTTATACTTAGATTAAGTTTGTCTTCTTCGTATATTTCAATGAGCATCTCAAACTTAGTGTGCATATCTTTGTATGTTTCTATTTATGAGTTAAGGAGATCTTACATCATCTTATATGAAACAATTGTTGCGATTGTTAATATCATTTTTTCACTTACTTTAACTTTCTTTGTAAAATCCAATATAAAATAGACATTCAGATCTAGAAATCCCCGTAAGCAAATAATGGAAAGTAAGCAAATAATGGAAAGTTATCTTCTATTAACGATTGAGATAAGGAGTATACAAGGAGTACTTATTTTCCCAACTGGCTTTCACATCTTCCATTGATGACTGAGGTTAAGGTTTGAACACGTACTGTACTTTTCTTAAGTAGGTCTTGTTCATCTGTCTTTTTTTCTTAGTCTAGCTAATTAATGAAGCTGTTATCTTCTTTTCGCAACTCCTCCATCACTAATAACATGTACAAACTGTGTTATTTATCAATTATTACTCGGAAACTCGAATACTTCCACTCTCTTTACTTTATCACATTAACAAAGTAACAACTTTATGAACAGATCGAATTAAAATTCTAGCAAGCTCTCCCATCTCAAAAGAAACCCATTATTAGGTAACATAAAGAAGGATTAGGGGAAAAAAAATATGATTACAAAGCACAAAAGTTCTTGTACTCGTACTTAAAGCAGCTAGTGGAGCCAATTGTCTGAGCTGGTGGAAGAACTTTGGAGCAATGTGATTTAAGTTGCCAAAGATGAGTGTTAAATTCGGCAATAATATGCCAAGAGAGAGAGCGAAAAATGTTGCGGAACCTTCTGGTCTGTCCTGTCAACAACGACTCCATAGTGCTACTTCATCCCTAAAACTAAATAATACCTTATCTTTTTCTTATACTGGAGAAATTTTAACAATTATTACTCTTAAGTTATATATAAACATATGACCAAGATTTATATAATAACTAATACTTTATGATGTGCAAATGGAGGTAATATATATGAAAAATAACGAAGTAAAAAAATACATGTATGAGAAAGAAATAGATTCTTTTATTATTATAAGAAAGATGATACAAAGGGAAAATATGACCAAAACTACTATATTACAAAACTCTTAACAAGATATTTATAGAGTTACATGTAAAAAGTCTAATTAAAGTGAAATTTTACTGCTATAGAATCTTAAGTTCACTGATATTCTACTTCATAGAAATGCAAGGTCAATAAAACTCTACTTCATTATAATCCAATGTTACTAAAATTCTATTTCACTAAAATTCAAGGTATATCTCACAATTTTCTACCTTGATTTGAATTCTCCAACGTCCATCTAAGAATTATGCCATGTCACACAAGCCCACAAGGGCTTTAAGCTATATGAGCATTCATCAAGTTTAATCTACACTTGAACTTCTCTGTGGGTAACGACTTTATCAATAAGTCAGTTACATTCTCTAACATATGAACTTTTTTCAACAAGATATGATCAGATGCAATCAATTTCTCAATATTGTGAAACCTTACATCCATCTGTCTCTCTTTCACCATACTTTTCCTAATCCTTTGAAAGATATTTTCATCCCTATTATCAATGGTCAGAGCATTAGTGACTAAGTCTCCTTAACCATATCTCCATGGCTGCCTAAAAGTCCTTCTCGCTTTATCCTTAACCATACCATGTTGATGCTTTCTTTCTGACATTATTTTATCTCCTAAAGTAGAATTTTCAGCCCTCTTAGCATTCATTCCATGTTGTTTTAGTACCACCTTTGAACCAATACTGCTCATCATTAAACCTGACATGACCTTTTCACATGTTTTTGCCAACTTATGTCCCTTCTAAACACTACATCTTTAAAGGTTACCTTAGAATTTTTACTAGGCACATAAAACTTATTAAATTCTACCTTCCTATGTTTGTCATCCTTTAATAAGCACCTTCTATGAAGTTCCATCATCTATTTCTCATAAGATGACTCACTTGTATGTGTCATACTATAGTTCCTTTGTTCTTCCTTAAAGTTGAGATACAACCACCGATCCCATTATTGTCTTTCCAATTAAGGCACAGTTGTCATGTTGTAATTTTTCTTTTATCATAGTCAACACATCTTTTATCACCTTAAGTTGTTCATCATCACCAAAAAATTTATACCCTTATTTATGAAAAGTACTTATAAAAATCATATTCTTTTGAAGCTCAAGAACATACCAACCATCCAATTTTTTAACAATTATATCATGCATTTAGATTAGCACTTAACCACTTTCTTTAATAGCGAACACTCCATCATCACCCAATTTAATAATACTATTCCATTCTTTAAAAGAACAAAAGTAGTCCCTATTGAAAGTTATATAATAAGCAGAACTAGTGTCTATCACTCATCGATTTATAGAATCAAAATTACTCACTATTAAAACATCATTGTCTCTTCCATCCTTTTCATTGAAACTCTCCTTGACTACAACAATACTTGTTTTTCGATATGTTTCCCTTTTGACATTTTCATTCTTTCAATGTGGACAATCCTTTTTAAAGTGCCCTTTAACTTTACAGTTAAAACATCAAACAACTTTAGCCTTCAATCTAGATTGTGACTTACTCATGTTTTTAAAGTATGTTTCCTCATTACTTCCTCTACTGATAACTAGACTCATATTTAATATGTATTCATATGTTCCAAAGACCTGTTTCTTTAATTTGTTGGATTACGAAGCATCTTTCACATTACTGACATAAATAGTCTCTATACTATAGAGCATGGTATCAACAAAATTCTCATATGAATTTGGCAAAGAGCATAAAAGGATTATGGTTCAATCCTCACCTTGTAGATCCAAGATGGTTCGATTAAAATTATTAATGTGATCTTTTGCTAATGTACTTTCTGAAAACCTCAAGGTATACTAACATTACTTTTATTATAAACGATTCATAAGTGATCTCTTCTTATACTTACTTTCAAGTCGTTTCCACAACAAAGCAACACTAGTTTTATTAATCACTTCTCTCAATACCTCATCTTCTAGACTTAATAGCATTGTGTTGTGTACCCTCGACAAAACCTCTTCCTTCACTGACACCCCTAAATTCTCCAACAAATTTTCTTCTTCTTTTAAAGTTGTTACGCATCCCTATTGAATAGGAATCACTCTCATATTCACCTTCTATAAAGTCATATTGAACTTATGTCGAGACATTTTAACAACAAACCTTGTGTTTGATACCAATTGCTGTGCAAAAGGAAGCAAAGAACACCAAGAATCTATGGCAAGGAATTAGATTTTTATATTACTGTGAGAAAGATGATGCAAAAAGTATTACCAAAACTATTACCTTACATAACTTTTAATAAGGTATTTATAAAGTTACATGTAAAAAGTCTAATTAAAGTAAAACTTTATTACTATAGAATACTAAGGCAACTGATATTTGATTTCACAAAAACTTAAGGTTATTGAAACTTTATTTCTCCATAATCCTAAGGTTACTAAAATTCTATTTCATTGGAGTTCAAGGCACGTCTCACACCTTATCTTTTTTATAGTAGAGGAATTATAACAATTACTTTTTACTTGTATTAAATAAGTTTTTTAATGTATACAATAACTAAATCTGACACTTAATCTAAATAACTATTTAAAATTTCATAAATCAAATTTAACACTTGAAATTTTATAAACAATTACTCAATCACTTGAACTGATTCCTTATTTTATTGACTTCAGAATAAAGTTAAATTGTTATTATTAAAATTGATAAAAATATTAATTTTCTAAAAGATCCTAATATGTTTTAGATTTAGGTCCTGTTTGGTTGGAGGGTTAGTAATGGAATGGAATGAAATGTAACACACTTCCATCGTTTATTTGGAGGTTTTATAATGGAATAGAATGGGATGGGATGGGATGGAAGTGGAAGGTTTCATGTTACATTCCATTCCATTCTAAACAGTGAAAATAGGAAAACTCCAATTCGGAAGGTTTAGGATGGAACGTAAACTAATAAATACATACTACCTAATATACCCTCCATAATTTTTTATAATATCAATTATT
>JAOQMM010000173.1:11171252-11187885 GCA_027563515.1 Erythroxylum platyclados | reverse complement strand
CTTGGATGTGAAAATGGCCTCTAACTTGATTGTGTACCAGTCTGTTAATTTGTTAAACTACTCAGTAGTGAGATACAATCTCTAGGGTAAGCATGGCCTAAATTATGTCTATCTTCAAAAATTACAGATAGATAGTCATGACTTATACTATGTCCAACTTAGCAAAGATACAAAATAATCCACAATGTCAAACATTGTTGTGTCCCGAATCGTGTTCAACGATGTCAAAATACCTATAGCAAATACAATCTAGCCCATGACTGTATCTTAAGTTGTGCCCAATTAAAAACCTAGTTTTGGTATTTTGGTATTTAAATGGCTATTTCTTTTCAGTTGGATGGATAAATTTGATTATTAATACAATTGTGAGATTTTTCTCTCTGGATCTTCAAAGAACTTTTAAAACTTATCAAGTTATTACATTCAATTTATCTTATGATCTTAGTTCTAGTTCCTCAAAATAATGGGTTAAGATTCTCTTTATACCCATGGTTTATGATCCTTATACCCATGGTTTATGATTTTGTATAATCATTAGGTAAAAGTTTTATCTTTTAGTATAGTTTTAGCTTCATTAGGTCTTGATTACAAATTAAGTGTATTGGGTTTCAAAGTTTCATCCTTAAGGTTCACATCAGTTTGATATTAGAGTTTTGGTTCTAAAATTAGGTTATATCTATTATTTATTTATTATTGTTTTTATCTTGATTCCTTCTTTATTTTCCTTTTGCATTCTTCTTTGTTGCTCTTTTATCCATTAATTTCTTCTTTACTTTCGTTATGTGTTTTGTATTATTCTTTTTGTTCGATATATTTTGGAATCTATAAACAAATGAACAAGGAACGCTCCTACATTAAAAAAGGTAAAATAATCAATCAATAATTGTCACAAAAATGATATTTTGTCGTTATACTTTCCTAACTATTTTGAAAAAGTCCTATTTCATTTTAGTAGCAATTATAAATCCTACTAAAAATATTCCTATCATGTTTGAAATTTAGGATTATTATCCAAGTATAACTTTGACTAAGCTCTATACTTCATTATAATTATTCATAATCTTTTGCTTTGATTTTGTTATTGGCTTCTTGCTTATCCTTACCTCCATCGAGATTTGAGATTGATTAAATATTGTAGTTTTATTCTTTGGTTTGTTTTAGTTAGTTTGATAAAAAATTAAAGGGAAAACAAGTAGTAAAAGGCAAGATTTTATGAGCAACAATATTAGAGAAAAGCCAAAATTATAGTGTGAAACACAAGTTGTAAAAGATTTAGGGATCAATTCAAGTTGCAAAATACTACTATAGCCAATTTGCAAAAGGAAAAATCACCATATATTCTTCATGTATGTCGACACCAAAGGTTGAGTTCTCTAAGATGGTTTTAATGATGAAGAGGGAGATAGCTTGTATAATGATTACCATCCACTAAGAAATGATATCAAAAATTTGCACACCAACATGATTGGCAAATAAAGGCCATAAAAAGAGCCTAGGTAAGATGGTAACTTTTAAGAACATTAATCTAAAGATTCTTTCATTCCAAGAGAGATGATCTTGAGGCTTACTTAGAGCAGGAAAAGAATATGGAACTAATTTTTTACTACTACCGTTACATTGAAGAGAAAAGGTAATAACCATTGTTATTGAGTTTATTGACTATGTTATCATTTGGTAGGATCAACGTGTGATAAATAAGAGAAGAAATCATGAGATTTATTATAACTAGGAGGATATGATGGCGATCATGGGGAGGCAATTTATCTTTAATCACTACTAAAGATCAGTTCTAGAAATATTAATGTCTCACTTAAGGGTCAAGAAGTGTTGAAGAATACGATAAGGAGATGAGAATGTCATGATTCGAGCAATTGTAGAGGAAGAAAAAAAAGCTACCATGACTAGTTTTCTAAATGGTTTAAATTATGAGATTATTGATGTAGAAAAATTGTAAGATTATATTGAGCTAGAAAATATCATTTATACGACCATAAATATGCAAATGCAACTAAAAAGAAAATGCAACCACTCAAATAAAATTCTAGATTATCCTGAAAATTGAGCTAAAAAAGGATGATCAAATGATTCCTAAAGCCAGAGTCAAGCAACCTAAAGAAGGAGAAAAAGTGCCAAATAAAGTGGAAGGTACATTTAAAATCCAAACTTATACTCATGATTTGCAGTCATTCATTTTTTAGGAACAAACCACATAACTTTCGAATATCTTAATAAAAGGGAATGATCACAAGATAAGATTGAGAAATTAAGATTAATGGTAAAAATTATAAGAAGTCCATACTGCCATAAGAAGATTATGATGATGAGGATGTTGAGTATTTAGTAGGTAGGGAGGCACTTGTAATTATGCATGCTTTAAATAGAAAGTCAAAAAAAATGAGGTTAATAAGTAAATTTTTTTTATACAAGATGTTACATCAATAATAAGGTTTATAGCATGATTATTGATTAAGTTAGTTGCAAAATTGTAACTAGCACTGCCTTAATTAAAAAGTTGAACTTGCTTACCATGAAACATCCTCGAGATATAAGCTTTAATAGCTAAATGAATATGGTGAGCTAAGGATCAATAAAATAAGTTTTAGCTTCATTTTCGACTGAAAGATATTATGATAAGTTATTGTGTCATATAATGCCTATGCATGCTAGCCATATTCTCTTAGGGAAATCTTAGGAGTTTGTTAGAAGGTCTATAATAGATGGATTTATAAATCAATATTCTTTCATTTTAAATGATAAACCCATTACTCCTGTACCAGTGACAAACAAGTATATGAGAATCAGGTCAACTTAAGAGGACAGGTTAACAAAAAAAGAGTGAACTGAAAAATAAGGACGAGTGATCAAAAAAATTAAAAAATAGAAAAATTTTAAAGAAAAGGAAAAAGAGAGAGTTAATAGGAAAACAAAGAAACACGTGAGCTTTCATGCTAGAGAGAGTGAGATTAAGAGCTTTTTATTCAAATCAACCTATAATTATAATTTTGTATAAAAATGTTGTTTTGTCTGGCCTAATATTTTTGCTTCTTTATTGCAATATTTTAAAGATATATTCCCTAATAATGTTTTTAGTAGTTTACCACCAATAAGAGGAATATAATATTGAATTGATTTCATACATGATGCAACCATTACTAATCAACTAACCAATAGAAGTAAAAGGCAAGTTAAGTAGCTTTTATCAAAAGGATATCTTAGAGAGAGCATTATTATGTGTGTTGTTCTACTCTTACTTGTTCTTAAGAAGGATAAGCTCATAGATGATATGTTTGCTGTCTAGCTATTAATAAAATAATGGTCAAATCTCAACATCTACTACATGCTTAATTAGTCATATGATTCTTATTTATTTTCAAATTTTGATTTGAAAAATGGATATCATCAAATTATGATGGCAAATGATGATAGGTGAAAGATAATATTTAAAAAGAAATATGGTTGTATGATTGATAGTGATACCTTTTAGATTGTCTAATGCACCTAGTATGTTCATAAGATTAATGAACCTTTTTTTTTTTTTACTTTTATTGAAAAATTCATGGTTATTTATTTTAGTGATATTATGATTTATAGCATGACTTTAAATGCGCATGTTGAGCATGAAAATATTATTTTGAATGTTTTAAGACATAAAAATATATGCTAATCTAAAGAAATGTTTCTTTTACATGGACAAAGTAAGTTTTCTTGTATTTATTGTAAATGCGAAAGGGTTATAGGTGGATAAGGAGAAGGTTAAGGATATTCAAGCGCGACATATACCTAGATATATTATTGATGTGAGGAATTTTCATGGCTTAGTTTTCATTGGAGGTTTTTAAAATATTTTATTACACTAGCTACACCCCTTACTAAATTTGTAATATTAGTTTTAAGTGGGGTGATGAACAAGATCATAGTTTTAATTTGATTAAATAAAGGTTATGGTCTGCTCTATTATTAGCTTTGTCTACATTTGTCAAAACTTTTGACATTAAGTATGATGCATTGAGAATATGTATGGGTGCTACTTTGATGCATAAAATCAATCAATTGTCTATTTTATTGAGAAAATCAATACAGTTCCTTAATTATCCAAATTATAACAAGGGGTTGTATGCATTAGTGTGGGCTTTGGAGATTTGGTAACATTATTTGTAACCTAAAGAATTCATTATTGAAACTAACAATAAAGTCCTTAAAGCATTTGAAAGAGTAAGAGAAGTTGAATCAATGATTTGTCAAGTGGGCAGAGTTCATTGAGACGATTCCTTATATGATCAAGTATAAACGAGGCAAGAAAAATATTGTGACTAATGTATTATTCCAAAGGAACTTCCTAATTTCTATATTGAATACAAAGTTGTTAGATTTCGAACATGTTAAGGAATTATATGAGAATGATTATGATTTTGCATCTACCTTCAGGACTTGTGAGAAAACTGCTTTCTTTAAGCGTGATAGGTTTTTGTTAATATAAATAAATCATACGTACCTAAGAGTTCGTTAAAGGAGTTGTTAGTGCGTGAGGCATATAGGGGATGACTATTTAGCATAAAAAAGAATTTAGATATTTTTTAAACATTTCTTTTGGCCTTATACATGTTGTGATATTTAAAGAATTTGTGCTAGTTACATTACACGTCAATAAACTAAGTCTAAGGTTATGCCATATGGTTTGTTTATTCCTCCGATAGTCCCTACTAAATCTTAGGTTGATATTTATATAGATTTCTTTTTGGTTTTGCATAGGTATAAAGTGGATAAATATTCTATCTATATCGTTATTGATAGGTTTTCTAATATACACATTTTATTGCATATAGTGAAACTGATGACGTAACCAACATAGTCAATTTATTCTTTAGGGAGATGTTAAGTTCCTTAGTTATTTTTGAAAGGTTTTATGGAGAAGTTGGGAATTAAATTATTGTTTTTAAATGCTTTGCATCCTCAAATGAATGGTAAAACTAAGGTAGTAAATAAGACTTCTACTATTTTATTTTACATACTATCATTGGAAAGATTTTAATAGATTGGGAAGATTATTTGTCATTGATTGAATTTGCATATAGAGTTGTTCATATACTACTGGTTATTCATCTTTTAATTTTGATTATGAAAACTCACTAACTTCATTGGGTTTGGCTAAATAGTTTGAGATTGAGTTAGGAAGGCTAAAACATTTCCTTAATATTAAAATAAGTCACTCTAGGTAGGGTATTTTTATCTCTCGACAAAAATTCGTTATTGATCTCTTAAGAGAAATATGCAAGACAACTTGCAAACTAATTAGTACTCCAATAAACCTAAACATTAATTTGGAAAAGGTGGAGGGAGATATTGTATTAGATAAGGAAATGTATCAGCCTTTGTGAGGAGGCTCAATTATTTGTCTCATATACAACCAAATGTAAGATATGTAGTGAGTGTGATAAGAGTTTATATATAGCTCAAAAGAAGCTTATTTGCAAGCATCTTACCAAGTATTGCAATATCTCGAAGGGATACCAAGAAAAGGTATTCTACTTAAGACAAATGAAAGTCTAGTATTTGAGGCATATACAAATGTTGACTATGTCAGATTGATCGTTAAAAGTAAATCAATTTTATGATATTGTACCTGTATTGGTAGGAACCTTATGAAATGGAGAAGTAAGAAGCAAAATGTGGTAGGACAATGTAATATAGAGGCATAATTTGGAACAATGGATCAAGAGGTGTGTGAGCTAATTCAGTTGGAAATTATCACAAAGGCCTTAAAGATTGAGTGGGATGATAAAATGCAACTTTATTGTGATAATAAATATGTTATTAGTATAGCTCATAATTCAGTACAATATGATCGAACAAAGTAAATGAAAATTGACAAACACTTCATAAAAAAGTGAAAGTGATTTGATTTGCATACCTTATGTAATTACAAAGAATCAACCTATCGGTGTATTTTTTTATGCAGGTTAAATAATTCAAGTTTAGGGAATATTATATTCAAGTTAGGAATAGTGAATAAGGGAGTGCGAGAAAATATGATTGGTTATAATTTTTATATCTTTTTAATTTTTTTATTTATTTAGAATATCTCATAATTATTAAATATGGTTATCTTATATAGTTATTTTTATTTGTCTTTTTAATATGATAACTGTATAAAATTATATCCTTATAAACTAATAACGTAGAAAATATTCTCTTGAATCTTAAATCTTAATTTATAAAGCTCTAAGGTTATGTCAACCACATGTAAGCTTTTAAAACTAAGAGGCAAATCTTAACTGCTTTGGTTACTACTTGTTTGTAGTCATTGGGAATAACTCAATGAAAGAAACGAAGCCTGCTGAGAACCGGTGTAAGTAGTAAATATGCACGAACTACTTCGTCGGCCTCAGTTCAAGATGTCTCTATACATTTGGTCCCAAATTTAAGACACTCTTAAACTCATGGGGTTATGATTAAGTGGTTAAGGCTCATCCATCTTTAACTAAGGTTGTGAATTCGAGTCTTAAGAATAGAGTCATTTTAAATAACTCGTAGGGAGAGTTTGCCGCCCATAAAAATTTTACCCTACTCAAATCAGATTAGTCGGAGCTCGTTGACTCTGGCCACTAAAGAGTGATAAAAAAAAAACTCTCGAACTCAGTCTGATTCGTAAAAATGACAAGATGTTTCGTCGAACCAGCTCTCACTTTGACTTTAACAGTCTTATCAGAACAGCATTAAGTACTCCCAATCATAAAACCTGAACCACAGGATTCCCACCCACCACGAGTGAAAAAATATAAAGCCAACGCAAACCCCAAACACGCTCAACATATTTCCAGTTTCTCATAACACACTCGTCAAAATTAACGCTTGTTTCCTCTCAACTACCGGACATGGCGGCGGTCCAGCACCCAGTGTCCGACGCCAACGAGAACACCCCATTTGGCACGCGCTCCCCATCTGAATTCTACGCGCTCCACCATGTCACTCACTCCTCCGAGTACATAACCAACTCCCGAGGCCTCAAACTCTTCACTCACTCATGGTCTCCTCTTCCCCCGACCAAACCCATTGGCTGTGTCGCCATGGTCCACGGCTTCACCGGCGAGTCTGGGTGGTTGATTCAGTCAACGTCAATACTCTTCGCCAAATCAGGCTTCATCGTCTGCGGTATTGACCACCAAGGTCACGGCTTCTCCGATGGTCTCGATGGCTTAAACCACCATATACCTGATATTAACCCCGTCGTTGACGATTGCATCCGACACTTTGCCAAGTTCCGTGAAACCCACGCGCCTAATTTGCCGGCATTTTTGTACTCCGAATCACTCGGCGGTGCTATATCATTGTATATTACGCTCCGGCAAAAAGGAGCGTGGGATGGACTGATTCTGAACGGTGCCATGTGCGGGATCAGCGCCAAGTTCAAGCCTCCCTGGCCGTTGGAGCATTTGCTATTCGTCGTCGCGGCGGTCATACCCACTTGGCGCGTGGTACCCACGCGTGGGTCTATACCTGACGTTTCTTTCAAGGTGGAGTGGAAGCGTAAGTTGGCGTTAGCGAGCCCGAGAAGGACGGTGGCAAGACCACGCGCGGCGACGGCACTTGAGCTCATGAGAGTGTGCAAGGAGCTACAAGGGAGATTCGAGGATGTGGAGGTTCCATTGTTGATAGTTCACGGGGGAGATGACGTGGTGTGCGACCCGGCATGCGCCGAGGAGTTGTATCAACGGGCAGCTAGCAGGGATAAAACCCTAAAAATTTATCCAGGCATGTGGCACCAGCTGATTGGTGAGTCGGAGGAGGACGTGAATAAAGTGTTTGGGGAAATGGTGGAGTGGCTGAGGACAAGAGCCGAACGGGCTCAAAAGGGCAAGGGCGATGTAATTGCCTCCCAGGAAAGTGGCGCGTGACAAAGCGTGTAGGTTGAGTTTCGTTGTTAGAGCGGTTGGTTTGGAGTACCTGGGATAGGATCACAATAATGTCATGAAATTTTAGGTGGGAGGACGTGACGTGACCTGACGTTCCGTGAATGTCAAGGTCTATGCCGATAACAGATTGTATCAATTAAATGTCTTTTTTTTTTTTTTTCTGGTAACCAATCTAAATTAAACCATTAAGTTGGAAGTCTTTACTGTAACGTTGCTCTCATCTCGTTAAATTAACAAAAGCGTGTCCAAGACCTGGTTGTTTCACATCTTACCTTATTTTTAATTGATCTAGGTCATACCTAAGATTCAATAGTTTCCAAATTTGTGTCCACGCAAAACAAATTCAGGAATAAATCTTAATACCATGCAAGTAAGTTTGTAGCCATATACAGCAAATATGGAACGGAAAAGGTATACTCTTCAATAATTTTATAGGAGACATTTTTGGATCGTAGTTATTATTATTATTCTTTTGTATTAAAAAGTCTCCATTTGTTATTGTATTAAAAAGTCGGTAAAATATAGTCTAAAGATTTGATTTTTCTAACATTAATTGTAAGAATATTTCTTCAAATATGATAGAAACATACTTGTATCATTGATCAACTGAACAAAAATTAATTACAAATTTTTTACTTTAATCCACATAATAAGAGACTAAAGAATTCTAAAAGATAAGAAACTGACAAAATTTCTTCTGCACACTTTTCTTTGATTTCAAATTCTTTTTCTTATCCAACACTTATCGTTATGGTAAATCATATCTTATATATGATTTTTCTAATAGTTGTCACATTTACAATTATGACATCGCATTATGTGTGCTTATCCATTATCTCCTACTCATAAATAATGAAGTTAATTAACCAGAAAGAAAATGATTATGTATTTCTCATAATTGTCTAATTTCTTGTGCGACCAGCATACTACGAGTGCATATTATCATACATCTATTAGGAATATATGGCTTCTCGACTAATAAATGAATTCCTTAAGTAAATTTTATATGATATACCTTAGATCATTTATTGCATCAATCATTATTTCATTCTTATAATATAAATATTTTATATTTGTACTATCTTCTACATAGAAGGTATGCGCTCTTGATTTTGAACACATCCTGATCCAAACTTGGAATTAAAATGATTTCCTTTATTTCTCAATCCTTTGAATCAAATTAACTCCCTTTTCTAGAATATCCCATTATATCAAATCATTCATGATTTTTTAGTAACATTATAAGATAGTAAATATTACTTCGATTCTTTGAAATTAGAACTCAAGTAAAAAGGGTATTTATATTTTGAGGTTCACATAGCCTTAAAGAATCCTCATATAATATAAGTTGAAAAATGACTTATATTATACTTATTGATTGAAACTGCATATACGGTATGATTCATATGTTACATTGTTGATCATCTTTTATTAGAGCGTATGCCTTTCATAAAATATTGTACAGATAATAGTTCAAACATACCTAATACCTAGCTTAAGTTCACTAGTTTATTTATTTAATCTACCATTCAAAACTCACATCTAGCATATTAAGAAATATTAGATGAACACTTGTTTATTTATTTAATCTACCATTCAAAACTCACATCTAACATATTAAGAAATATCAGATGAACATATCATTTCTTTAGGTTATGCCATTACTAATGACCTTTTATACCCTTTAATATACTTCACACCGACCTTAGTGGTTTAAGCCTTGAACTCTTTTTTATCACCTAGACAAATCGCTTAAAAGTTGTCTCATCTCCTTTCCTACAAAATAATGGAGGTGATCACCCATGTGGGAAGACATCTGATATCTGTCTGACAGACTTCTTGTATCTAGAACTGAATGTCCAGTGTTCATTCTAACATTTATTCTAGAATATAAAGCTTAATTAAAAATAAAGAATTCTCATATTTCTAGAATTGAATTTTCATTTAAAATTAATTCTATAAAATGTTACTTAATTCTCAATTAAACATATATTGAACAAAATATTCGATGACAAACAAATTATCATCATCATTAACAAGTATAATGAAAAGTCACGAGACATATCCATTTCTCTTTATGCTATTATGTCATTGACATAGTTACTTAATATCTACGTGTTTGATTTAATATTGATATTCGAGCTCTCTAGTATTGTCTTTTAATGTACTTGGTCATACAAAATATAATGTGCATGTGACTACTAATTGTTTTAGAATAAGGAACCATCTTGATCAGTTATTCTTCTCGTGGCATACGTGGATTCTTCATATTGCTTAGATGCTCACCTTTAGCAAATTTTACTATCTTGCACATAAAGTTGTTCAAGTATCATGTTGATATATATATATATAGCTTATAGTAGTAAGAAAGCTCTACTTGAATTATACTTAGTGATCTTAATTACAAAGGTATATTCAGCTTTAGCCATATTCTTCATTTTAACATCTTTATTCGGAATCACTGTAGGTAGAAATTCCAATATCTTCTTTCTTAGAGCAAGCAAGGCAAATATCACTGGTATGTTTTCGAAGAAGACAAAATCGTTTTTGAGCGTCCATACTTGATTTAAAATTTCCTCGCTCGATGATATTGATTTTCATTTTTACAAAATTCTCTGTTGCTATAGGATTTCTCTTAGCAAGAGCTATTAGTGAAGTAAAATTACTTTTACCCGCATAAGTGCGAAATCCTCTTTTGAAGGCAGCTTCTAATTCGACAATTACTATTCTCATGCTAATGCCTCTTCTGTAGTGAATATCTGTTTCATAGAAACGAGTAAATTCCTTCCATAATTTAGTATCAATAGTGATAGGAAAATGTTCTACTTTTCCTATGGTGATGAAATGATAGGCATCATATCTTTCTTCTTGGTAAAAATCCGTTTCAGAAGATAATATCTTTAGCATAAGCGTATCACGAGGAGTGATAGTAGGATTATTTAAGTAACAATCCTTGACTCCTTCTTGAATCCATCTTGGTAATAGAGATATCTTAGGAAACTGGGGATTGGTTAGATTTATCGCATTAATCGCACCAAAATTGTACCATTCTCGGATTATCTGTGGAGAAGCACCTTGTAGGAAATTTAACCTCGGATATATTCTTGAAAAATCAACATAACGAGTATCGTTATTCTGAAGAGAGTATAACTCTCTTATAGTATCAAAATGCAGCTGAACAATTGGCTGAGAACCAGGAGTTGGACTGATAGCATGGAATATCGATGTCTTTTTATACGTATCGGGACGTAGAGAGATATCAAACATCTCTTCTACTATATTTTTCTGTTTGTCAATAGATATCTGTGATTCTTTTGCTTGCGATATCTTTTGAGAAACTAGAGACGATGCTGAAGATTTTGCCATATCAGTAATCTGTATTTTATTGATTATTTGGTAGAGCTTTTGTTTTGCAAAATTAAAATGATTAATCTTTGCCTGCATAGTATGGCAGAAAGAAAGTAATAATTCTCCAACTTGCATTGAAAGTGAAGGAAAATTAGCAATATCTTGTAAATCTTTTAGCTGAGCTTGACAAGTATCAATATCTTCAGACATCTGGTCAATTAATACAAATATCTTTTCTTTAGGCATGTCCATCTCGAGTGAGGAAATCTGCAAGACAATTATTAGTAGACTTTATTATTTCAATATCAAAACAATATTCAGCAAGTAATGTTGGCCATTTAATATATCTTTTATATTTAGGTTTTGAAGGAAGTTTATTCTGAATAAATGCCTTTACCTGAGTGTTATCCGTTCTAAGTAAAAATCGCTTAGGTAACAAAAAATAATAAAACTTTTGACTACTTTTTACAACTGCTAAAAGTTCCTTTTCATTGATATGGTATCGTTGTTGAGTATCTGTAAAGGTACTCGAGGAGTATCTGCAGATAGATTCGTTAGTTTTGACATGAGAAGAATTATAATCTATCTTTTTCAAAATACCACACCAAACCAAGTTAGAAGCATTTGTTTCAAGTATTAAATAAGAGATTATGATGAAGAGACATATTTTTCCAATATGTTGTCCAAATTGGACATTATTCTATGTTTTAAGCATAACTTTTGATTGAAATTTAGGTTAATGTAATTTAAGAAGTTACAAAAAATTAAGAAAAATATTGCATTTTATAAGAAGATATCAACAAATGACAATTGAACTCAAATAGGGGAACTAGTGAAAAGATGTTGTGGGTTTATTTTATGGTCACCAAATATTATTCAAGAGGCTATGCAAAGCAAAGAGAACTTTCTAAAACCTTTAAGAAAGAACTAGTTTATATACACTTTTTTGTTGACATCAAATTTTGTAAGTCCATCAAGTATTACATTAACAATAAAAATTTAATATACTATTAATCAAAGAAAAACTCTAAACAAAATTTAATATGGGTTTACAGAAAATATATGCCATGATATCATGTCGTATTTCTTACACTTTGAAGAGACAGTCCCTTCCTTGCTGGAGCATAGCCATCACAATCCTTCACCTACAGACCTACTCTTTGTTACAGTCATCTTCTACAATTGCAGTTTGTATGTTATTTTAATGTTTAAAGGAATCTTGTATAGTTCATTTTTCTTCTTTTTTTGTTATATTTATTAAATCCCAGATGTTGTCACCTTACTAATTCGATAATAATACTTCATGGAGCCTTAGAGAGGGGTTTTTCTTTAATGCCTTTTGTATTCACAGCTGAATCTTATGGTCTTTCTTTCTGTGTTTTCTTTTTAATTTTTCTCTTATTTATACACTTAGTGAAATGGGAAGTCATATATTGAGTGATTGATATTTGTTATTATCTATTACCATTCTAAACACAAATCCTACATGAATCCTTTTTCATATTGAAAGGGGACTACTAATAAAGCAATATAGCGAACAAGAGGATCACACTATTTGATACGACTCACTTCTCGACTTGAAGGGGTCAAGTAAAGTGTGAGCTAATCCCATGGTTGCATTATCTCTTTGTATATAAGATGTAGATGTGCATTCTAAAGGGGTCAATATGGTTGTGCTTGTTGCTTGAATTGTCAATCCAGCCTGTAGGACCAGAGGAAAGGAGAGACTACAAAATCTATTAAACCTAGCATCCTTCTAGAAGATGATGACTTTAATTAAAACCTCGTGACACTTGCTTGGTTCGAAATTAAAAGGTTCTTTGAGTCCTCCCCTAAGATGGTAACCTCCACCTCTTCCACGGTCAACTAAACCTTGTTGTACTCGATAATTCTTCCGAATTCCTTTTCTAATGTGCTATACAAGTTATATAAGTCTTCGATTTTCTTAGTACCAAATAATATTAGATATGAAAAATATAAAATACCGTAACTCATTTTGAATATTTCATTGAGTAATGTTTAATTTTTTAATTTAAAATACAGAAAATTGAAGGAAGGCTTGTTAGGTCAATAGAAAAGAATGAAGGCTGGAAAGTGGAGATTGGATAGACGTGACCAATGGGATGACATCAGAAGACCTGATGCCGCACAATGTTTATTCTCTTTACGTCATGTGAATTGTCCATGCCACTGTCTGGTTTTAATTCCATATGTCACTTTCTCTAGTTCAGCTCAAGTTGAAAACTTGTTGGATGCAGCCGCTTTTACATACGAAATATTTGATACATGGAATATTGATCTTGTTTTGAATTAGATTACCTCATATAACTAGTTTATCAATTTAAAAGATTAAAAATATGTTATTTTTGTAATTAATATCAATGTTTTAAAAACTGAACCGAACATCGATTCGATCAAAGAAAAAATTTAAAGTTTAAAGGTTTTAATTAATCTAAAAGAAGTGGAAGTATTTACTACATTATAAAAGATAACAAATGTAAAAGTTAAATTATTAGTGACATGAACTAGTTAAACTATTCACAGGTGAATCTTTAAACTAATCCATTCTTAAAATCCTTTTATTTTTTAAACAACACGAAAGCCTCATATTTACATATAACTTCAGGCATACATAAGAGCTTCCGTAGTACGAAGATGAAGTCAAGCTCGATGAGAACTAATAACTGGACCACCAGTGTTGAAAACAAATTCAAAACAATAGTAGATGTTGAAATTACTAATAGATCACATACAATTATTTGCATGATCAGAAAATTAATTGTACAACTCTTTCACTATAATAATACTTCAAGTTACACACCGTCAATTTTGATCACACAATCTTCTGTCAAATATTTATTTAACTTAATCATATTGTATGAAGTCCTAATTAATCCTTTTTTCTTTCATAAATTCTGTAAGTGAAAGTAACAAATTATTCTTAGAAGATGAGCCCAAACCTGAAACTGAAGGCGAAGTTAAACAACCTGAACTATTACGATCCAAATCCTAAATAAAATTAACTGGAAAAATGAAAATTTTAATATTCAAATATAAGTGTTATTTTGGTTATTAGTTAGTCGAGTATAGTTTCTAATATCATGATGATCTAGTAATACTTGGGTTCAATAAATTAGGTTTTCTTAGTTTCAAAGTTTAAACTATCATAATTTGTACCTTAAAATGTTGTTATAATGCATTTTATTGTTACTTAGAACATAAAAAATATTTTAAAAAATTAATTTAAAATGTTGTCATACAAGTCTTGAATGTTGATATGAACATTAACAAGATTGTGAATAATGTAAGATTCATAGGTGTCAATTTGGAACTAAAATAGAACATCAAACACAAGATTAAGAAATCATACATAATTGTGTTTTCTACTTTTCTTGCAAGGCAGGAACTCTTGTTACAAGGCCTGTCTCTATAACCTTTTAAGAGAAGACGCTTGTCCACAAAACACTCGAGACCTTCTTTTGTTTTAAATAGTGGAATCCTTTCCTGAGGCAAAATTAGTCAACCCAACGAAAGCAGTACGACTCCATTGTTTTTACTCATTAAGGGCCACAATGTCTCTCTCTTCTTTTTTCGTTTTCCAACATTCGTTACAATCCCTATTCCCACTTAAAACCGTTCACTTGGAGTCCACTAAGCAATTCCCGAGGGTTACTGCTACTAGTCTTCTTGATCACTTGCCTACTCATTATTGTTATTATTTCCTGTCATGAATTATTTGACAAAGCAAATGAATGGAATGAAACAACGTGAGAATTGAAATGTCTTCTACACTTTTTTAAGTAAAATTCTTGATACAAGATGTGAAGTATAGATAATTGTTTTGATAATGCTTTTAAGACCGTCTAAGAAACTTTATAACATTCAACTTATCAAATACAAACGGCTGTTGGTTAATTACACTAACATGCCATAGAATTATAATATTTTCAAGAGATTAATGTAATTTGATAATTAATAAAATAGTATTATTACTTAAAATTTAAAAAATAGTATTATTATTTTTTAAAAAATTTAAAAAATGACGTCATTTAATTGCTTTCAGCAACATCTGGATAGTTTAGGTCTAGAAATTAGGGCGTGAGATTCATTTATTTCAGGTTGTTAGAGTTGGGTGGGGTCAGCCGGCTTGGGCCCAATTGGCATGCCATGCCTAGACAAAAGCTATCAAACTTTTTTAAAAAATATAAGTTTAAATTATTTTAATACAATTCACGAAATTGATGTCAAATAAAATTTACCTGCACACAGTAATGAAATTATTGGAAGATTTTTTTAAAAAATAAAAATTTTGATTGGCATAATTTAAAATTATAATTGATATAATTTTAATTAATATTTAAAATAAAATAAAATTTTGCATTTTAAATATATTTGACCTTTATTATGACATAAACCAGTCCGAGTCGAAGAGAACTTAACTTGCAAAAATAGTAAACAATTTGTTCTCTTTCTTCTTTCCTTAGGTTTTTCTAATAAAGAGAGATCTTTTAAGATGGGTAGACGTTGGTTTCAAACTTTGAATATTATAAGATAATCCAAGAACTGAAACTACAAAGTGGTCAGTCGCCCTCGCCCCCGCCCCCGCCCCACAAGGCGACGAGGCTCGGTGCCGAGCCACATATCTGGAAATTGACATCCAAGCCGCCGGAAGAGACTATCACTAACAGACAACACAAGGTTTCCCACCAAAAACGCTGTTCTTTGCAAAGACAAAAATCTAAATTTCTCTTGTCCACTTAGCCAACGGCTCTATCAACAGGCAAACAGTTACGTCATCCGTTTGAACCCTTTGAATTTAACCTGCGGATATTTTTTAGAAAATAAAAACTAAAATGAGTTTTTAAAAAATTTTAAAGGTTAAATTTTTTAATTTTTTAAATTACATAAGACATTTATATCTTTTATGTGTAAAAGTATAATAGCATCTATTTATTTTCTCCTTTTGATTTTCCTTTCCTGTTAATTTACTTTTCTGTTAGTGAACTTATTATGATTAACAAGACACTGGTAATTCTTGTTCATTGGTAATAAATTATTTTAAATATTCTAAACAAATATTTTATTATAAATAATTAATAATAAAAATTAGTTGTATTGAGTTATCATATAAATAATAAACTTTTGTTACTGTGAGACTGTTGCCAGCAAGAGGGGGGAAAAAACGTGTTTTTGTAAGTAATTATACAGAATAATTCTATAAAATAAAAATAAGAACATATTTAATAGTTTATTTTAATAATTTAACAAAAATTTTAGAAGAGGAAGTATGAATCTCAGGAGGCGGGTAAGAATAGAAGACGGGGAAGCCCGTCTTATAAACAAAAATAACCAATGACGCGTTGGTTCAGTGGTGA
>JAOQMM010000173.1:11135291-11152256 GCA_027563515.1 Erythroxylum platyclados | reverse complement strand
AGGTAATAATGGAGTGTGTGCCTGCTTTCTCACGATTCTTCAATAGAACAAGTGATTTCTTCAAAGATGTTTCCATGGCTAGCTTTTGGCCATCGGATCCCGTACTTGAAGCTCTCCAAGCTCATTGCTTCCAGAGGTCACAAGATCTCCCTATCGACTCCAAGAAACATTAACATTTGCCAAAAGTTCCTCCAAACTTGGAAACTTCCATCGAATTCATCGCTCTCACTTTGGCTCTGTTTGACAATCAGTAGATTGCATTAGCTAATAGCTAATTCTATCAGCGGTTAGTTAACAGTTGATTATATTAGCTGATTTGACTAACAAATAACATTAGCTCTTTATTAAAGATGTTTAATAAAATTAGCTATTTAATATTAGTTGTTTAAGTGTAAAATGACTTATGAGGGCATGATGTAAAAAAAAAATTATAAGGCCATGATTAGAGATTTAATTTTACAAAAACTAAGTTTTTAACTGTAATAAAAAACATAGAACGTTCTTAAAAATTTTATCACCATAACATATTTTTTATTTTGTAATCAGAAGACTTATTTCATTAGTAAAACAAAAAATTCCCAAGTTTTGTGAATAAAAAACTTATTTCATTGTAAAAAAATGTATCATTGTATAATACATACATGATTTTTAGTTATGCATGATTTTAGTTTAAATTATCCATAATATCACTGTAGCATAATTAGCATAATTCAAAAATAATGAAAGAAGGGTATAATTGGTTTTTTACTTATTAATTTTTGGCTGATCATAAAAAAAGCTCCTCTTATTGAGCTTTTAGAAATCAATTTATTGGAGTTAAATAAGCTAACCAATAAGTCATTCAATAAACACATAAATAGCTTTTTAAGATGGTCAAAAAGCTAACTTTTAGTCAATAAGCTAAAAAACAGCTTATCAGTTATTTGTCAAACACCTCCTTTGTGTCCTACAGATAAACTCCCAATAAATGTAGAGGGCACCTCATATCTGGCTTTTCACCAGATTCTCTTCATTATTGATTATTCCAACATCTTTACACATATTTGGTGGATCAATATGAGGATGGCAATGAGCTCGACTCCAGAAACGGGTGGTCCAAGCCGGGGGAAGGAAGGCCTACGTTGGCTAGTCTGAGCAAGTCATCTAAAATAACGTTGTTTTAGATAAAGAAGATCATTCGGGTCAAGTCTGAACTTGATTCGATGATCAATCAAACTAGATTTTATTGTTGGTTTTGAGTCAAATTGAGCTACACTCGAGGCCAATTACTATGCCTACAGCCATCACCGTGTCACATTATAAGTTTTTGGAAGAGCATGGATTTATTCCTAGCAAAGTGCATAAACCTGATTCAACTTAAGTACTTAAGGATAAGTATGATAGGAAATTAATCGTAATCGAATTAAATGTGCAGTAAAAATTTTTTTTACAATTTCTTGTTAAGATATTTTTAATTAAATAAATGGAAAAAATACAAATCATAAATAAAAGAATTAAAATCTACTTAATTTGAAGTTTTGCAAAATTTCTTCTTCCGAAGTAGTCAATCACAACCTATTTAAATATCCAACCTTTAACGTTGTCCACAGAGTAAAGAAAAAAAGTTGAATACTTTCTCAAAAGAAAGGATATGAATGCTAGCTCCATGATGACTTTTTCTTATTATAGAAAAAATATTATAGGGTTTTAATTAAAATTAAACTCCAATTATAGTTAAAGTCTAATTTAATTATAATTATAATTTTAATAAAATCAAATATCTTATATTTGATCCTAAAGCCTCTCAAACTTTACAATTAAGTCTAACTTAATTTAATTTAAATTTTCTTTTTTTAAACCACTCTTTATATGTGACATATTAGGTTCTTAATTTGTTAACAATGATTATAAATTATAATTATAATTCATAAATAGAATTAGATAAATTAAAACTTTTTTAATTTATCTTTAATTTTTAATTAAACAATTTATAATAACATATCAAGATTAACATATATCAATCCCAAAAATTAAGAATGCCAAAAGTGGTTTGACTTAGCCTATCTATGCATAGTTTTAACGTATAATTCAATCATTTTGTCATCCAATGTTCTAATTGGACATATAGTATGTAATTAATATTTATTCATTTAAATCAAATCACATTCATTCTTACTAATTAGTAATTGATTTATAATTAATATTTGAAAACACCAATTTTCAAATCTCAATTCATTCTGACCCTATAATTTCTTAAATTATAACTAATAAAGATCAATAGAACATTCTTTTTAATTACATTTAGGGTGATGAATTGTTAACTTACTCAATTCTCTTTATAAAGTTTACAATATGTCTAATTACTATCAACTGAGCTACTCTAAATAAAATAGGTAATAACTAGTATCAAAACATAGCAATTTTCACATGAGATACCTTATTAATCTCAAGTCTAAAGACCAATTATAAAATTATCATAATGAGGAGGTCCATAGAAACATAAGTAATGCTCCATTTAAGATTCTCATAATCGGGTCAGTTCAATAAACTTACTCTTTATTAAGCATCCACATATTTGCTTAAGTATTTATATACTTTAGTTTATGAGATCGACTACTTTCTTCATAAAGAAGAAATATAATTTATGCTAGTCTTTTCACTCTATTAATGTCCATTCTTAATAGAACAATGACTATAAACAATTTATGGATAATACATAAATATAGTATAAATATCATGATCTCATCATAATTTTATTTTTAAAATATAGTTATCTGATGGATTTTATTTACACATTAATTAATTAAACAAATGCACATAAGATAAAGATGTCTTTCATTAATCATGTCATAAAATTTACAACCAACTGATCAATTGTAGGGCATAAGCCAATAAACTTCCACTTACACTAAGTCAATCACTTAAGTATCTTATACTATATCACCATATGACTATAATACTATTGCTAGGATAGTGACTTAGTGAGAGTATTCTGAAAGATTCTCTTTAGCAATTATTTGGTTAAATCTTACAAGTTTACCCATAATTATCATTATAATTAATAAAAACTACCTAAATACATATTAGGATCTTTGATGAGACGTTATGTCCTTTCACACAACAAATGGCTCTAATATTCAATAGTATATTGCTAGTTTAACAATGAAAGAAACTAGAATAAGTCCATTAAGGAACTTGATCAAAATAATTATTTTCACTAAATACAAAAAGTTATATGGCTTGATTAATAATTGAGACTAGATTAGAACCTTTCCAACTCAAAATAATATTATTCAAATTAAAATATACTTTTACTAAGATATACTTTTGTCAAGCTAAAGTTAATATCCATATGACCTTGAACTCAAATATCAACTCATATATATAATAATGAGTATCTTTAATACTTTATAAGTATAAGATATTTCAAATACTAAATACCTTTAACACATTATCTATGTACTTGAAGTAGAATATATAAATAACATATGTGTCTATTTTTATAGATCTAATTCTCAGACTTAAGTTATTACCTTTTCATATCTAATAAGAGTTGTTATTGGATTATGATATTTTCAACAATTGAAAATATGAATTGTCTTTCCTTAATATATCTTTACACATTTCCACTAAAGAGGAAAATTATATTCCCACTAACCTTCTTATAGATACGATAAATCGATAACCATTTATAAGAATAAGATCTTTGAATTGATCATAAAAGTAAATCTTTTAATATCTTGTAACCTTTTGGCCATACGTTAATGTATTAGCAAAGGCAGTAGTTCCATTTGGATGTACTATCATGAGATTTGAACTTTTTCAAGCTTCATCTTACTTCCACTATTTATCTTGAGAACCATTCTCCTATAAGTATACATTAAAACAAACATTTCGTTTAATAGAATTCGTATGATTATGTCCAACAAATAATATATGCTATAACTAAGCATCATGTCCTAAATCATTAATTCTATATCTAATATGAAATCATGCTAATTGAATTGATTGGAACTAACAAAGAAAAGTTATTATACTAGGCATAGCTATAGAAGAAATAAGTATTGCATTATACAATATCTCAAATTGTTCACTCTTCCTTACAAAAAACTATACTAATATGGAATTTATCTGTGAAGATATTCACTAGAGAATTTCATTTCCTATAGATAACCAATAAAATTTAATTCTCATCACATCAATCTCATCAAAGTGACTTAGCATTCGCAATGCTTAATTTCAACTTAGAGTTAATAATTGCAACTTCTTAAAAATTTAAACCAATATTTAATACATGTGATTATATTATATAGAATCGCTAGTAAATATAATGAAATATAAGTATTGATAAATGCTAAATAGACCACATTTCTCTAATCTCATGTTTAGTGCATTTTGTTTGTTTATCTAAAATTGTTTTTGGTGCTTAACTTATTCATATTATGTTTTTAGGTCCTAATTTTGTTCATGGGTCAAATGGAGTTGAAGGATGAAATCGAGACACAAAAGTGAAAGGTTAAAGTTGTCTTTAAGGGACAAGACCGTATGGAGCTACATGATCGTGTATATGACCATGTAGCTCTCAAAGATTGTGTTTTCATGATATTTTTAAAGAATTAAAAAAAGATTGAGGGATACAGTTATGCACACAGCCTTATGGATGATCATGTCCACTCTAAAAACCATAATTTCGAGCTATAAAGGGGCTAACAAAGAGAAAGTAAGGATGTCTAAAGAGGTTTATAGGATGCTCAAGTTAGGCTTGGGGAAACACATATTGATGACCTAGGACAATAGAGAGAACGAAGAACAAGGAAGAAAACATATTTTAGAGTGGATTTCCATTAATCTAAAATGGATTTTATGAAGATTAAAAGGGATCTCATCATGATTCTTTTAGTTTTCAATTTTTCTTGTAGTCTGAATGTTATGATTATTAACTGATTTTATTGGTAATTGGATTAGATGAACCTTGGGATAGACCTTGTAGTAATTTTATTTTAACTTAATTCATTTTTTAGTTTCATTGAGATTCAATTATATGTCCTTAATTATTTTTGAATTAATATTGTTAGCATATCATTTCTTGTATAATTTCATGCAATTAAGATTAAGAAATCCTTTTATATGAATAGCTTTAACATAATTGAAAGAATTTACATGCAATCCTAAAGATAGGTTAACATAAATACTCTAGATTGGGGTCAAAATTCACAAATCTATTAATACAATCTTAAGGGTTTTAACTAGAAAAAGATTTTAGTTAATCATCAAGGATTAAGTGTTAATAGTCTTGAGAAAGATATTAGCATAATTGAGGAATTTTCATGGTTCAATGAACTATAAATTAAATTGATTAATGAAATCATGATTGTAGGAGAAGTCCTAAAGGGATTCAAAGTCCAAGTACCACTATTTTCTTTGCTTTTTCTGAGTTTAATCTTCATTATATTTAGTCAATTGTGATGATTCATTTTATTTTATTATTTTTAATTTTAATTTGGTTAGTTATCATCACAACAATTTGTTAAACTAGATAAGAAAGATGATAAGTACTAGTAATTTTAGTCCTCATATAATTGACCATACTTATCGGTGCTAGCTATAGCTATACTATGCATTTGTGCTAAAACATATCAATCAAGTAATCATCCTTTTTTGAATTGTTATTACATCCAATACAACATATATATATATATATATCTATATATATGATTTAACAATTCAATACCATAATCATCTTTTTACCAAAGGTTGATTTTTTCATCCTTTAACCTAACAAGTTTTATATAATTCATCATGAAGGTGTATACACACACACACACACACACATATCATTTTATGTAAATATGTTCTCATTATATTTATTTAATTAATAAGGCATAAAAGGACAGTGTCAGTTATCCAACTCCTTATTATTGCCACCTATGTTAATCGTAAGTCTCTTTTGATCCATCATATATAAATTGTTTGTATAAACTTAGATTAACTACTTGTATTGAACAATCTATTTTTTTTATCATACTTGAACATAGTAATATTGAATCCAAATTTAGTATTGAAAACTTAAAAGAACAAAGTAGAAATATACATGATCTTTATCATATCTTGTTTTGGAAAGAAAGTCATACAAATATTTTCTTATAATGACAAATATTATCATACTATAGCAAATAGATTCAATTATAGTCCTTATTTATGCTTTTAGTAGGCCAAATTAAGTGAAACAATTTCATTAAGATGCTATACCTTTAAGCTTTATCTTATGCAATTATTTATTGATTGTGTTTTAACTAGCGCACGGTGTAGCTATATCTGGCACAGGTGATAGGGACTGATCCCATAAGGGCTATTGGTTAACTACCTACTGTTCACAAACTTAAAAAGATAAACCAATAATTATGGATGATTGAATAAGAAAAAAATCAAAATATTAAAAAAATTTGTGATAAAAATAAATCGATTTATGGATGTGCTAGACTTAGGTGAGAAATCCCCTAGGACTTTGCTATATTCAACCTTCCCTTGATTTAATGAATAACTCTAGTTTTTTAAACTAGTAAGAATTTCAATCTTAGATCATATTCTCTCTCAGGATATAAAACTCCAATTCATAGGTTAATCAACTGAAACCTCTTTCGAATCATTATAATATAAGAATGCTTTCACTTACTCTATAAACTCTTTTAATAAGTTTTATCCTAACCTAGGAAGGTCTTGCATCTGAGTAGCTCATGTTTGACCCTCTTTATCCATGTCATGAATTAAACATACATCTCATCTCTTGAATCTTGATGTATGAATTAAATATTGAATCGTTCACTTCACTCCTTCAATTTAATTAATAAAAAATGGATAAATCTTAAGAAAACTAGAACTTCATTAAATCAAAGAATAAATAAAAAATATCACATCTTACGTTCATCCTACCTAAATCTATATCACAATTTAGTCCAAAATCAAACAAAGAATATCGATAAAAATAATAAAGAAATAATTATTCTTAAATCTTGAATCTTTAAAGAATTCTTGTTGAAATCTTGTTTTATCTTCAAAGAATGATTGAATCTTGATCATAACTGATATAAAACAACTTAAAAATGACCTAATGGTGTTTCTTTGCCAAAGAGCTCCCTTCTTTTCTACCTTCTTTTTCTTTACATCCAAAACAGTAACTTTCTAATAAATTATATGGCCCCAGCACGGGTTTGTGTTTCACTTAAAGTTCTCTACAAAAGTACAACATCAACACAAGACTTACATGAGTATATGTAGGATGCCCTGTTCTTTATCCACATGGTAATATAGTAAGGCTACAAAGGATAAGTAGAAGCAACCATTTTTGAACGTGATCCTCAACATAGTGTAGTATAGGTGCCATGTCCAAAGGTCCTTCTTTATATTTTCCAAAATTCCATCAATTCAGTCTAATTCTTCTTTATTTCACTCATGTTCCTTGTATAGGAGAAATAAGGCCTAAAATGACAATAATTCTTAAATTAAGTGTCAAATCCTTCAAAGTCATTCAAAATACAAGAAATATGTCATAAAAATAGTACTAAAAGTAATATATGTATAGCATAAATTAAACTCCCTCACAATTAAGCAATTTCTTGTTCTCAAGAAAATCAATTCTATCACTCAATCTCAAATAAAAAATAATTATAGAAAAATGTCAAACAAATCAGACATAGCAATGGAGATTTTCTTTTTCCTATTCAATCATAAGGGCATCAAAATGCTACATAACTAACTACTTGCATCAATTCACAAGTTGATTCAATTCACTTCATCATTATTCAAAGTTCATCTAAAATCACAAAATTCAATTCCATACACAAATTGAACATACATAAGATAACGTGTTTCAAATCTCAAACATATTCACATCCATTTATTAATAAGACATAAATCTAAATAGAACTAGAGAATTAGAAACCTTTTTGAAAATTCACCTAGCTTTTTTAGGTGAGAATAAACACTTTGTCATAATACTCCCAGTTACTTAACTAGGTCACTATCTTAAAAGGCTATTGGCACTAATCTTTGAGTATGACCTTTTTATTAGTATAAAGCCAGTGGAATGAAATTATTATGCTGATTTATTTATTTTTTATGTTGAATAATAAAAATGCTTAAAAGAATTCACCATTACTTGATATATGTGCATTTTTTGTACGAAATGTCATAAAGATCATCAAGTATTCATTCTCTAAACTTGTAAAGCAAATTGAACTCACTTATTCACCAATACATGTGACTCATTACATACAATTTCAAATCATTAAAACAATCAAATTCATAATGAATTGATCTTCTTTAGTGTGCTCTCAAAAAATAACAATTTTTCAAAAATTTCTTCTTATTGAGAAAGTTATGAAAATTTTATAAGTTTGAGTATATATTCATAATATCGGTAATTCCTCCCCCATAATTAAAATAAATATTATCCTCAATATTTTAACAACTTCGATGCTAGGCCTCGCAATTCTTATGTTCTAGGCATTTGGTGTAATGAAATTCTTTAATGAACTCATATTCTCTATAGCCAACTTTGCTTCCTTAGCTTCTATTCTACTCTAAAGCCTTCCTTTTATATGAAGGGTTCTTTTAATCTCAGGATTTAGCTTACTAAGATTCCTAGGATCATTAGAATTATGAATATAAGAAGTGAACTGCAAAAGAGAAAGAATAAAAAAAACTTAGTAAATAATAAAGAAACTAAAACAAAATAAGATAAAAATTCTAGTATAATTAGTTTGCAAATTTATTAATATTAATGCTCACTTTTCGGTAATGGCACCAAAAACTTGATTATATTTTAACCATAAGTACACAGTATAACTACAACTAGTACAAATGAGTATGGTTGATCCTATGAAGATTATTGGTTAACTACCCACTATTCACAAACTTAATAAGCTATACCAACAATTATGGATGATTGAATAAGGGCACAAAATAATTAATAAATCTAAATACTGAAACAATATATGATTAAGAATAAATCAATCTATAGATGAGCTAGACTTAGGTGAGAAATCTCCTAGGACTTTACTATATTAGACTTTTTCTTAATTTAATGAATTTCTCTAGTTTTTTGGACTAGTAAGAGTTTCAAAATTAATCATATTCTCTCTTGAGAAATATAACCCCTATTAATAGGTTATTTAACTGAAATTCCTTCCAAATCAAGATAACCTAAGAATGTTTTAAATCACTTTATGAACTCTCTTTATAGGTTTTACCTTAACCTAGTAATATCTTGTGACTTTCTCTAAAATAGCTCACAGTTAATCCTCTTCATCTCTCAAATCTCGATGCATGAATCAAATATTGAATCTTCCACTTGTGTTCCTTAAATTAAGTTAATATAAAAATATGGATAAAACTTAACAAAACTATAACTTCATTAAATCGAAGAATCAATCAAAATATATCACATCTTATGTTTATCCTGCCTAAATCTATATCCCAATTTAGTTTATAATATAAAATAATAGCAAAAAATAATTAGGAAAATAAGATAAAGAAATCATTATTTTTGTATCCTGAATATTTGAAGAATTCTTGTTGAAATCTTGTTCTATCTTCAAAGAAGTACTAAATATTGAACAAAACTTATGTGGAACAATTTCAAAAATGACTTCTTGATGTTTGTTGGCCAAAGAACACCCTTCCCTTTTGTCTTCGTTTTCTTTAAATTTGAAATTGTAGATTTTTAATGCATTATATAGCCTTAACAAGTTTTTGTGTATTAGGTCATATTTCACTTAAAATGCTCTAAAAAACTACATTGCCAAAATAAGACTTAATCGAGTCCGTATAATATGCCATGTTCTTCATCTAGGAGGCAACACAAGAGTGTGTACAGATGCAAAAGAGAAATATAAGTGATCACTTTTGAAGAAGGCCCTTAAGATCATCAAGTGTAGTGTCGTGTTCAAACATCCTTTTTTAAATCTTCCAAAATTGTTTCGATTCAATCCAATTCTTCTTTAATTTTGCTCCTTTTCTTTGTATAGGTAGAAATAAGACTTAAAATGATAATACTTCTTAAGTTTAGTGTCAAATCCTTCAAATTCATTCAAAATACAAGCAATATAACATGAAAATAGTGTTAAAATTAATGTCTATCCAACATAGATCAGTTACATCTATCACAACATTGACTTCCATCTTATATGTTGCCATTAAAGCTTGTGAGACATTAGTAAATTTTAGAAACTCACCACATTTTGTCATCTATATGATATTGACTTATCTATTAAACCGTGTTACCAAAATCCTCGACAATGATTAATAGTAATATTGCAAAATCGACTTATAACTTTCTTTTCATCCTTTTTAGAGCTCTTCTCAAACTTGACCATTGTCTAAGAAATTTGGTTCACTAGCCCTTAGTATCAACTATACTAAACAAAGGTAATTTCTACTTCAAACAAGGTAAATGCAAATAAAGCAAGTAACATGTTATATTCTATAACAACTAACTAAGATTAGGACTTTATTATTATATTTGGTTACTTTCACTATTTTATTCAAAATAATATCCCTCATAACTATTTAAGAAAGATTACAATAATCTCTCTAGTGCTCTAATATCTCATTTAAATTTAGTCGATCTTGAGTTTGCTAAACAAACTATCTAAACTTAAATTAGGTTGATAACATCTTCATCAATAACATCTCATATGATTCCAAGATTTGTTAGGTGACAATTCCTTACCAAAACATATCTTAAATGTTATTCCTAACCCTACCTTTAAGTTCATGCAATCATGAGCTTTGTTATCCAAATCGCACATATTTAATTAAGTAGGACCCATTGTTATAAGAAAAACATATTCAGTTTAAAGTAGTCTTGAGTTTACTCACCAAATTTATTAATAAACTCTTTTTTATTCTTATAGCAATGGAAGATAACAATCATGTTTTAAACATGTATTTACTTTTAATGAGAGGTTTAATTTTTAAATGGTTTCATCAAGCACAAATTAAATGTGTCGTGTTATACATATAAATATACAGTTCGACGTTAAATTATATGTATACCACATCAAATCTTATTTGATTATAATTATTGATGTAATCTCTATAATATAAAATAATATTTACAACTTTTTAAATAATTAAATTGGATTAAACCATTGATTCTTAAATAAATGAAATTCTTATTCCAAATAGAAATTTAATTTAATTTTAAAATTCAATTGTGAACCTAGGAAGTTATTGCAGGATATTTAGAAATGTGGATTAAACATGACCTTACGGATTCATAATACATTTCAAGGAATGGTAGCTCAGAAGAGTTGTAGGTTGTTCTAGATAAAGAGCGTTCGTCAAGTTAAGTTGAATTTATTTCTGGTAAGCATAAGAGATACTATAACAACAAAAGAACAGAAAGGAAAAGACATAAACTGGAATATACTTTCATACACATTTAATGTTTGCATAGTTTTCGTCACCGCTAATGTTGTTATTTTCCAACATGAACCACTAAAATCTCCCTAAGAATTTTCTGCTTGGAATTGTTAGATAGACAAAAAGCCAGCCGGCATTATTTCTCTTTCTAATCTTTCAAATGTCGACATTTTACACCAAAATGGCGATTGGAACTAAGTTGTCTGTGATTTTTTCTGCGTACCTTTGCTGCTTCCACTAAATGTTCTACATTTGTCACACTCCAAATGACGATGGATACTAAGTTTTCTGTGTTTTCTTCTTGTGCCAACGAATTCCTTGCATCTATTTATCAGTTACTGGAAGTGTAGAAACTTACATGCGTTGATGAGCTATCTTCAGCAGTTTTTTGACTCAAAAAATTTCGCATAAGCCCACGACACTTGAATCTGCTTCAATCTTCCAGTCCTCATGGCAATAAGTTCCAGATCATGTTTCATGCTTCTCCTATGGCTTCTCTGCACAAATTTCTCCACCCCTTCAGCTAACAAACATAGACACTTTCCACTACCTGAATTATATGCTAGCATAAGTTCAACATCTGACAACGTCGGTGCATCTTCGCCACAATCCGAAGGTGCACCTGGGCCCGTAACAGTGCCTTCTGACAACGTCGGTGCATCTTCGCCACAATCCGAAGGTGCACCTGGGCCCGTAACAGTGCCTGCACCAGCTTCACCTTATAACGGTGCTCCCTCTAGTTTCCATGCACCATCTTCATCTTACAACGGTGCTCCCTCTTCAGGACATAATGATGGTGCACCGTCGTCCAGACCTTCTCCAGCTAAGCCGTTCTCTCCATCACCATTGCCTCCGTCATCTCCACCTGATGTATGGGCGCCACCAGAAGGGAAAAACTCTTCATCATCAAGTAGGCTGAATGGTGGGCAGATGGCAGGAATAGTGATTGGATCAATGGCAGGAGCTAGCCTGTTGCTGTGCGGTGGGATGGTTTATAAGAAACGCCGCTCTAACATTAGAAGAGCACGATTGGGAAGTGAAGCTAGGAGGCCGATTTTTTGATTTGCATCTGAGTGTTTTGCAACTCAAAGGACTTGTCTCAATATGTTTGGATTTTCGTTTTGGAGAGCACCACTTGAGCTGAGGCAGTATACCAAATTAATCATCAGATTCATTTATGTATTACGATTTAAAAGTTAGTAAGGAATTTTTGATTGCAGATACAGATAAACACGAGATAACTGGAGAATCTTATTTTCAAACCCAATTAGTTAGTACGTAAATTGCTAGCTATCCAACGTTTTCTCCCTTGACAAAGTTGAACAAGTAGCAGCATTAAAAACAAGTTGCACTAGCTAGACTTGTATGTCAGTCTTCTAGAAATGCTTGATGTTTGTTAATGGAAGAGTAAAACAACTTACCAACTTTTTGAAAATTTTTAATCATCTACATACAAAGCGAATTTTACCGTATTATACGGACTGGGAAAATAGGTGAAGCATGTGGATGAATCGTAGGAGTAGTTATAACTGAAAGGAAGAACTATAGACTAAAAGATTAAATTTAAGAGTGTTTTTGAATCGTTTATTTCATATTTTGCCAAGTTTCAGATCAGGTGGAGTTGTCAAAGGCCAATTACAGAGTCAATTCTGCAATCCTGTCCTAGAACATTTCACGAGATTCAAGGATCTGTCTCTGCGTTCAATTTGATTGGAATCCATTAGAACGACCAGAGAATTATATCTGAGACTCTTTCATCCTCTAGTTCTCTCAATGGTTGTGCCACCAATTAGGCTAAGAAACTCTGAAGTGTACGGGGATGCAGTTGTTCTTTCTATGGAGGTAACAATTCTTCTTGGAGGAGTCTTGATTCTCTATACACTCCTCATTTTGCAACAAATTTATTCTTGTACAGCATTTCGGTCGTGCTTTCAATAAGTGGGATCATCCTACTTATAGTCTAAATCCTAATAGTAATAGTAGCCTTCCTATCACTACTGCTTACAAGTCGCTGGAAATCGCCAATCAACTTGGAAAAAACCGTTATGTGCGACAAACCAATTATGTGAGAAGCCTGCAAGATATGATCCCGATTCTGAGAGAAAAGATTCAAGGATTGTTCCCGTGTGGGTCACGTATGTAGCTCATGTTGGCCTTCTCATTCAAGTGATTTTCAGATATCCAATATCCGTAGACATATTTGTTATTGCTTTTAGCGCACACCATAGGTTTTTGTTTTCTCAAATTTATGAATCGAGGAAAAGAGAGAATCTTGGCCATGTTTTTTATCAGACTGACAGCAAGAACAAGGTAGAAGTTAAGGCTTTTACGTACTAAATATTTCTCTTTCAGAATACCCAGAAATCAATGCGGGAAAAATCAAAATCAATTAGCATATCAGTAGAACTGATGGTAGATTGAGAATGTTTCTTTGGGAAAAAGGGTTGCATGGAGCATATAGAATGAAAACTGTTGAGATTTTTCTCTATAATTGTTGGGATTGTCCAATTGTAAATATATTCTTAGCCTCCTTATTATAGTTGTAGGATTAATTGTTTTCTTTCCTTATTGTACATTATAGCTAGTACATTTCTGGAAAAGTAACGATGAACATAATTATTTTTCCTTCTTCTGCTTCTTATCTTTCAAGTTGATATCAGAACGTACTAAACCTTTTGAAGATGAGTGAAAAATCTATTCCTATTGTTGTTCAATCCGAAGGAGCTTTTAATGCAAGTATCATTTTTTCTGAATCAAATTATGATGTTTAATCACAACTGATGGAGATACATATTGCTGAAAGAGGAAAACTATCTTATATTCGTGACAAAACAAAGCCACCTATAGAATCTGAAGATGTGTATGAGATGTGATATGCTGAAAATCAAAAAGTTAAAAGATAGTTGCTGAAGTCTCTGAGTCCAGAGATTATGAAGCGATACTTACGATTACCCACAACCCATGAAATCTGGAGTGCACTAGCAAAAGTCTTCCATGATGGAAGTGATGAATTGTAATTTTTCACCCTGAACCAAAAGGCGTTCACTGCAAAACAAAGTGGAAGATCTCTCTTTGAATACTATGGAGAGTTAATTAAAGTCTTTCAAGAACTAGATCATCGGGACAAAATTGTCATGAAGGATCTTAAAGATGTTAAAGCATACCAAAAGTCGATTGAACAACTAAGGGTGTATATATTCCTAGCAGTTTTAGATGATGTTTTTGAACAGGTATGTGAAGAGATTCTAAGGAAGGAATCAATTCCAAATCTAGAGGAATGTTATGCATTGATTCGATGAGAGGCAGTCTATCGTAAAAAGTTGAAAGGAGAATCTGGAAACCTTAAAGTTGTTGCTATGGTGGCTGGAAACAAATCAAAGACAACCGTTGGTAGTGAAAATTTTACATACAAATGCACTCATTGCAACCAAACTAGACATACTAAAGATCGCTGTTATGAACTTATATGATACCCAAATTGGTGGGACCATGATCGAGCAACCTAAAAGAAGAATTTCAAGAAAACTCCAACTGCTGTTGTTGCTAAGACCAAAATCAATGATGATGCTATTAAGAAGACTTTTACATTAGTAGCAACTACAAATAATGGTAGTAAGACTTCTAATATTTCTGCACCTTTTTCTAATAGTACATGGATAACTGATTCTGGTGTTACAAATCATATGACCTTTGATTCTAGACAAGTTATTGAACTCATAGAATCCTCACAAAATTTTATTTTTACTGCCAATAGTGATAAAGCCCTAACTGCTAGGGAAGGATCTTTAACTCTTATTAATACTTTAAATTTGGATTCTTTTATGGTTATTCCATCCTTGGATTATAACCTCTTGTTTGTTTCTCAAAATAACAATAACCTTATCTTGCATTGGAATCTTTTGGCCTATATGTTTATCTCTTTAAGGACATCCAAACAAAGCAAACAATTGGTTGTGGTATTAGGAGAGGGAAGTTGTATTATTTGGACTTAACGTTAAGGAGTTTAGACAGATTGCATCAAGTTTTTGTTGTGGATGAATCAAAGGTGGAGAAAAATAAAGCTAAACTCTGGTTGTGGCATCGACGTTTGGGGTATGTATCTTTTTGGTATCTTAAAAAATTATTTTCTAGTTTGTTTGAAAAAATTGATGACTCTAGTTTCCACTTTGATGTTTGTGAACTTGAAAAATGTCATCGAAATACATTTATATCAGTTTTAAATAAGAGTCCCTTAGCCTTTATTGTTGTTCACCTCATTCCATTCAAACGGATTTTAAACACCAAAACAAAACCTCATGTCCTTAATCCACAAATCTATAAGTAATGTCTTCATCTTCTTGACTTAAAACGAAAACCCTACATGTTAAAAAGCCTCCATTCTAGAAGAAATCTCTTTAGCTCTATGGATTATAAAAAAAATGATATATCTAAAGGCCTCAACTGTATAAGGAGTCCCTTCATCTTCCTTGCTTATAAAGAAAAAACCTATATTTCTAAAGCCATTGGGTCCAGAAGAAGTTCCTTTAGATACCTAACTTATACAAAGAAACTTATGGGTCAAAAGGCCTCCAGAAGAAGTTCCTTAGGATTGATAAGAAAAGAGAGGTAGACTTTAGAGGCATGTAAAGTTCACTTATATTCTTTTTTAAAATTTGTCAGCATAATAAAGCTAAACTTTATAGGCTTATCAAGTTCACTTATGTCTTTTCATTAGAAAATTTTCAAGGTAAGAGAGTTATACTCAATAGGCATATCACGTTCACTTATATCTTTTCATTAGAACTTTGTCAATGCAAGAGAGGTAAACTCCACATGATTGTCAAGTTCACTTATATATTCATTAGAAATGTATCAAGGTAAGAGATCTAAACTCTATAGGCTTGTCAAATTCCTTATATCTTTTCATTAGAAATTTTTTAAGGCAAGAGAGCTAAGATCTATAGGCACATCAAGTTCACTTATATCTTTTTATTAGAAAGTTTTTAAAGCAAGAGAGCTAGACTCTATAAGCTTGTCCAGTTGACTTATATCTTTTCATTATAGAATTTTCAATATAAGAGAGCCAGAATCTACATGACTATCAAATTCACTTATATCCCTTTATTAGAAAATTTTAAAGACAAAAGAGCTAGATTATAAAAACATGTCAAGTTCACTTGTATCTTTTCGTTAGAATTTTTCGAGGAAAGAGAGCTACACTCTATATGTTTGTTAAGTTCACTTATATATTTTCGTTAGGCAATTGTTGGGATAAGAGAGCTAGACTCTATAAGCCTATGATGTTCACTTATATATTTTTATTAGAAATTTTAAAGATAAGGGAGCTAAACTTTACAGACTTATTAAGTTCACTTATATCTTTTCAATAAAAAATTTTTATGTAAGAGAGTTACACTTTAAAAGCCTTTCAAGTTCACTTTGTAAGGTAGGTAATGAAGATAAATCTCCTTCTGGTTTGATAACTGGTCTAGCCAAGGCCCCTTAGTTTCCCAGGCCTCGGCGACAAGTCCCCTTCCTTTTCCCCCGTCCATTAAACTTCGAGCATTCATCAGTGGGCACTCT
>JAOQMM010000173.1:11112469-11125344 GCA_027563515.1 Erythroxylum platyclados | reverse complement strand
TCATTGAGAAGTTGTACTGAGAGGACTTTCAGTATTCTTAAAGCTCGATGGAAGATATTGGAGAAAATGCCTAAGTATTCATTAATGGAATAAAGTAGAATAATTTGTGCAACTTTTGCGTTGCATAACTATATGAGAAGAAACACAATTGGCGACCTGGCTTTTAACATCATTGATCAAGATCCTAAATTTATACCTCTAAATGTATTTGAAGATGTTGAAGTTAACTCTACATAAGAAGCTGTTGAAGAATCGAGAACTCGAGAGATGATAACTATTCATGATAATATTGTTTCTAGTTTAATGACAATTAGACACCTTTCTTAGATTATTATAAACCTTTGCTTTAAATGATGATGTTGACTTCTTTTGATCTATCTAAATTCTTATTAGAATATTCAAAGAAATATTAAGATATAATACTCATGTCTTTACAAATCTTTTTTTAAGTCATGCCCTCATCATTCATTTTACATATAAACAGCTAATACTAAATAGTTAATTTTACCAAACATCTTTAAATAAACAGCTAATGTTATCCACTAGTCCAATTAGCTATATTAATCCACTATAAACTAACTGCTGATAAAATCAGCTAACAACTAATGCAGTCTACTGATTGACAAATAGGGCCTTAGCCAGTTAGGAGGAAAGAAGAAAATTTGAGATATTTAAAATAGAGTTAGTTTATTAAAGCTCAATATAATTTATTGAAATCTAAAAGATCGTAAAAATTTATTCGTCCTTATGTACTACATAGCAATTTCATAGATGAGCAGAAAACAGAGGAATCCATACAGTAGAATTCAAAAAATAAATATTTACTCTTCCTTTCAGACTGCCATAAGCTCAATTGAGAAATATAATCACCATTGATACCAAGACGGTAAGGAGCAATAATGGCTAGTCCAATTTTGCTGGAAGGGAAAGGCAGGGCTAATATAGTCATTCGATCTCGTTTTTGGTTCCATTAAATTCACCAAAACTATTAAGTCATCAGGCATCCGTCTTGCAGTTCACTTCTTGGCCTATCACCACACCTCTTCACTCGGGTGAGTATTCTCTTTCTTTCTACTCATTGTTTCTCGACTATCAGCTATGTTGCTCAAGTTACACTGCATGCGTTTGTTTTCATTGATTTCTGCTAAGATCTCTTCAAGTTGTGGGCGCCCAATTTTTGTTTGATCCCATGTTCTTCAGCTTCCTGGTGGCATGGATTAGTGGTTCTGGTGAGTAAAGATCTAATTTTCTTTGATCTTGATGGATTATTCCCTCTATGATGATTTTTTGAATCTCCGGGATTCTGGGATAAACCCTTTTGCGTTGGGCCGAAAAGCTGTTACTTTCGACTTGTTTATTGAATATATCTGAGGAAGCCTCGCCGTGTTTTTAGCATGACCGAAGTTTTGTTCTTTCTTTTTTTTTTTTTTTTTGACCTGGGAAAGTTAATTTGTGGATCCTATCAAGTTGCAATTTGCTTATTAAGAATTTGAGGTGGAATTTTGGAGATTTTTACTTTCTGGGAGTTACTGTTTTCTTAGATGCATGGCCTCTGGGGACAGGTGTGTGTATTTTTCAACTTTTTGCCAGAGTATTTGACCTCTGGCAGATTTTGGATCTTTCATTTTGGTGATGTCGAGTGTTTTTTCATTCTGTATTGGAGGTAGATTACCTGCCATGTTTTCCTTTATGGAATTCAAGGGACAGTTTTATCTGCAAAGGAATAAGGTTTTGCCAACGTCTGCATTAAATTTGCTTTTAACCTCTTATTTTACTCTTGTTTGTCTAGAGGCATGTCAAATTGACTTCTTTCCCTGTTTTTGATCTCTTGATTTCTGGATTTCCATGAATAATATGTTTAAGGAGAACAATTGTTTCTACTTTAATAAAAAATGGGGGTAGAGAAATTCGTTTCACCTGATTCCAAAATTGTAAATTGATTTTTTGAATTAGTATCCAGTGCATCATCTTCTAGTTGATATCATGTGCTCTTGAGCATTCAAGGAAAAAAAAAAAACATTTCCTGGTTAACAGTATTTCTAGAAATGCATCCATATATTGCTGCTAGAACTAGCATATGTTTTAATACTGTAGCTTGTTAATATCATCTGGGTTGCTTCTTGCTTTTCAGAATAGCTTTGAGAGATCCAAGACTATGGAGGCTAACAGGGGTCAGAATGGAATTCAGCTCTTGCTAGCTGCCGAACAAGAAGCTCAGCATATTGTCAATTCTGCCAGAAATGGTATTATATTTGTCTTCTTCTGCAAATTTTAACTTGGACGACATATGTCCTTCTCTTTTACTCTTTAATTGGTTTATTTTCTTTATGTGCTTAAACTAGTCATCTCCCCCCAGCCCTCCCCTGGCGTTCAATGGGTTGCATAGCTAAAAGTAATTTATTTTGATGCCTTCTAGGTCTTTCTTTCTTCAGTTGAGTTACTAAAGATTAGTTCTTAAAGTGCAAAGCCCCCAATTATGCTATGTTGTCATATCCAGGCAGTGACCAACTAATTTTAGAAGCTTTTCTTCTTTCTTTATTTTTTCTATGGCAAAGAAATAATTAGGACTTTATCTGTTTTACTTCTGCTCTTTCGATGAGCAGCAAAAATGGCTAGATTGAAACAAGCCAAAGAAGAAGCTGAGAAGGAGGTTGCTGATTGTCGTGCTCATATGGAAGCTGAATTTCAGAAAAAGCTTGCAGAGGTAAAATATACCAAAATATTATTTTTCATCTGCTAACATTTATTATGATATTCTTTATCTCAAATAGATCAAAATGAGAGACCTTTAAGTTGTTTGGCATATTTGTTTACAATCTATAGGAAGGCATGATTAATGATCCGCAAGGCATTGACACCTACTTTTTTGCTGCTTGGGCAGTTACCCTATATTTCTCTTATTTTATTCTTTACCATGTTTGCCAATTGAGTTATGATAACTCTTCTTAACTAATGTTTACTTCTTACGAGTAAAAATCAATGCTCAAAATCTGACCAGTAAATACTCACGTAACATGAAACAGAGGAGTGGAGATTCTGGTGCTAATGTCCAGCGATTGTAGCAAGAAACAGAGGCAAAGATCCATCACCTAAAGAATGAGGCCTCAAGAATATCACATGACGTGGTCCAAATGCTTCTGAAGCATGTGACGACAGTTAAGAACTAGAGTTTGCTATAGGCTGCTTATTAAAGTACTAATGGTTTGCATCTATGCTTTTCAACTCAAACGCTGGCTCTCTAGCTTGGCTTGAACGCAAGTATTGTTAGTTTTTCTTTCCATATATTTGTTGTTTCATTGTTTGACTATGGATATTGATGAAATAAGATTTCTGGCATTCTCTGTTACATAGACAAGTTTTCATTCAGAGCATTCCTTTGTAGAGTCAGTACGACTACTAACTGTTGTTGAACCAACGCTTCATGTGCTGTTTCCATGGAGATGAGCAGGCCTATGTACTTTTTTCCTGTATGATAATGATCAAAAAGAATAAAAGCTCCAGTGGCGAGTAATTTGGAGCTATGACTAGTAAGGAAACGCTGTAAGGTTGTTGACCTGCTATGGTGTGTATTTGTGCTACCATCAAGAATGCTATATAATAAGGTCTTATGATCTTGATCATTGTCTGAACCAGAAATCTTGTAGTTACAGTTAAGTTCCCAAGGAGAAGAATTAATTGAGCTATTATCTGGACGAGAGATCTTGCAGTTACAGTACCAACGACAACTTTCCGTATGACTGGTGCAATCGGCTTATATAATTAATAGGCAATTACATCTTGGCGTGTAGATTTGTTAAGCTGATATTGACGCTGAACTTACTTCTCAGACAATGGTCGTCATTTTCTGCATATACCTATATTGATCAAGAGTAAAAACCCCCGTTTTATTGGTTATCATTTTTCAAGGGTACAGGGCGGACAAATCCTGCAAAATTTGCTGTACCAGTATCCCACATGCGAAAATTCCTACCCCGAGAAGCCTTGAAAGTATCTGTCGATCGTCTCTGTTATACATTGCCCATGCCATAGCAGGTGGAAGAACTCCATAAAGCATTGTCATACAGTAGCCTCCCTGCTCCATCATTGACATGTTAGTAAGAACTCCATAAATACCCTCACTGCATTAAAATGTTAGTAAGAACTCCATAAAGCATTGTCATACATCATTGACATGTTAGTTAATCATCCACGACAAGACGCAGTGCAAATAATCAAAGACCGGTTGATGAGGTTGAAAGTTGAGAACTTGTATTGAAGCTTGTTATTCTCAACTTACAGCTATGTCTGTAGCAGCATTGAAAGCATCTGGAACAGTAGTTGAGATGAGTAGTGTTGGAGCCACTATCATTGCCATTGCAGTGAAGCTGAGTTTATTTTTACCCCACCACTTCCTAAATCCAATGTTTTCCTTTGGTTCCTGCAATATTTTGACATAGTTATCTAAAAGTATTGGGTTATGTTCTAAAGAAGTTTTAGGAATCCTCCCTACTACTACGCTGATGATCCAACGATTTCTATATAATACTAGAACTCAGGAAACAATGCCCGCCTGCAATAGTTGTGAGGGGGGAAAACGCCAGGAGAGCTTCCTTAGTTGCTCCTTGAAGAATTCAGAGAAGCCCAGGAGGGTGCCAATCATTGACGTCCCAACCGCCAAAAGCGAGAAGGCTTCTACCATGTACGATAACCCACTCCACCTCACGCTTGACAAAGGATCCTTGAGGGTTAGCAACTTTAAGATAAACAATTTTAGAACAGTCAATGTAAGACTGATGGCATGTCCCAACAAGAAACACAAATTCTGACAATCAGAACAGAACCATAAAAGCAACAAGTATTATTACATTAAGGGCGGAATAAATCATTTTTGGACTTTTACATATATTGAAAAATGAAATCAAGTCCTGAAGTAGATAATTACGCTTACTTACTTCATCAACAACTCAATAGGATCAACAGTTTGATCAGCTTGAGAAGCGATGCCAAGAGCAACTGCATCCCATACAAGCAAAGAAAACAATGGAACAAGACTACCAAGCAAAACTGATACCCTCAATCTTCTCAAATCACCGCCCAAATAAGCACAAAGGACTGCAGGAATATCAAACATCATGAAGCAGGTGGGATTTAACTGCTTTAATTGAAATTGGAATATATTACATGTTTACCAGGTATTAGGTCGTGATACACCAAAGAAAAGATCATTACAGGAATGGTAGCTGGAACTTTTCCCCAATCGCCACTTCCCTCCAAACCTGACCACCCTTCAAACACAACTGCTAGCACCTCAATAGCTAGCAGTAAGCCTGTGCATACCGAATAATATCGAGAATATGAATCAGCTACTAGAAAAGTTAGACAATTCGAAACAGCAATTCAATGTTTTGCACCTATCATGATAGAAGTGAGCCACTGGTTGACTTGATCAGTGATTCCAGTGCCACCAATAGAGATTAGTACTGTGAAAACAGCAGTGAACAAGCAGGCCGAGACAGGTTCAGAAAGGTTAATTAAATGGAAAAGGATCTCCCCAGACTTGGAACTGTAGGCAGTCATTGAAGTATAACCCAAGAAAACATTTGTAGCTGTGGCCAGAGTTCCACCCCAGTCTCCAAGTGTCTCTTGAGCCATAGTCGTAATTGATATGACCTCCAATTCATTCTCATCCTCTCTTTTGTTAATCTTCCTCCTCAAACCCACATTGACTTCAATAAGCAGAAGTGCTTCAATCAGCAGAAAAACCCAACATAATATCATGGACGCTGAACTTGGAATAACTCCCTGCGATTTAAAAATACGTCTGATGACTACCTAAAGTAGCATATTCCAAAAACCAAACCTCATCTTTAAAAAGATAGTAATTTATGTAACTGTAGACACTTTTCATGTTAGCTTTGATTATGCTATTAAAAAGGAAAAGAAAGGGAAGGATTTACAGCAGGAGAAGCTTTTCTTGGGAGAGCAAGTATGCCTGAACCAATACTTGTACCAACAATAAGAGCGACTGCCCCAGCAATAGTACCCTTCTTTTCAACTACATAAACTTGCTCCTCATTTCCTTCTATTGCATCTTTCTTCACTTTCGCCATAGAGCATCTCTGAACTGACAGCTTCTTCTGCTTTTGCTGCCATTTGCAGTCCCAAGCAAGGTACCCACAACTGGAAAGAACAGAACCTATTAGTTACATCCATCACGGAAATTTGGTATTAGATAAGAAAGTCCGTTCCTAACTCTCATACTTGATCTTTGCGTGCTTCCGATGACTTGTGCGCCATGATGTGATCAATTTGTCACTCTTGTGAGTCTGAGGATACAGAAAAGCAGCGAAAGGCATGCACTGTGAGTCCATGAGAAGGGGGAGAGAAGCTATTTGCTATGGCAACTTATGGACAATAGACGAAAGATGTTCCCCAAATATCTTGGAAGTGGACCCCGTTGCCTACATCATCAAGTGGGTCCCCCAGGTATCGTTTCTGACAAAAACAGGAAAAGGAACAGATGTAATGGGCCGAAACTCTACCCGCACTCTACTTTAATTGTTTCCTGCTTGTTTCTAGTTTTTCTTTCCTCATAATTTTTTTTTCCTTTAACATTATCCCTCTTGTAATGGCATAGATACGTATTCTTTTCCAAAGTTCCATACAACTTATGTTTTTATATTCCTTAATAATCAAACTATCATTTGTGCTCTCACTATTGTAACATGGAAGTAAGTTGCTTATGTGGTAAATGGAACTTGAATTTGTGACGTTGGACTTCGTTGCATTTTATGTTAATAAGTGATTCAGAAAGTATCCATCATCAATCCTACCATCACATTTAGTAGCTAGTTGCTTCTTAAAATAGTAACAAGGTAAGTTTTATTTTTATACTTGTGAATCAGTGCGCCATATTCTCTGTTTTGGTAGGCCACAAACACTTGACTTTGGAATTTCATTATTATTTTTGTGATACCATGAAGCTATCCATTAGATAGTCAAATATGAATATTAACAAAGTGTTATACAAAAAGGCTTGCTTAGAGGGCTCACATCATTTTCTTTCTTTTTTTTTAACCTTGAATTAGTTTCATAATTATCTTATTTATAATTATGTTAGATGGATGGTCGTAATCATTTAACAATATAAAGCAACATAATAAAGAGTTCCAAACTGGTATCATAACAATAGACTAAGTGAAGAAATAGTTCAAACTGAACGAACTAGTTCTTTAAAGACAAGAAGTGATGGTTAGAATCACCTTTGTTAATTCAAGAGAGGTTATAATCCATATTTTTATAATAACAAATTATTAATACTATTAAGGAGTTTATCTTTTTTTATGAAAGGAATAGTAGCCATGCACAAATTAAGATACATCTCAGGAATATATTAGAGAAAAGTTGGAGTTTAATTTATTTAAGTGTAGAGCAAAATTAAGACTAAGGAAGAACAAGGCACAATAAAAGTATAAATGAAGGTAATGTTTAGTCATTTTAATATTTTAGAGACTCATCATGTATTAGTACATCATTTTCAACTCACTTCATGAGTCTTTTCAATGATCAAGAAGAATTAATGTTTTGAACTCAAAGAAAACCCTCTTGGTCATTAAAACATTATTTGAGGAACATCTTGAGAAGTATTTAAGTTAATTTTGCATTCATAAGATTAAGTTTGAGCACTTAAAGATGTTAAAATCATGATTTTAAGTGTATTGGTCAACCTATATAAGTTAATGGTTAAACAATGTAGATTAAAGTTGCTAAAAATATAAATAGAAGCTATGTAATAGACATATTGGCCGAATAATGTGTTGTTAGTTGATCAATATCTCACTAGGATACATATTAGTTGAGCAATATTCCAACGGCCAGTAAATTGGTCAACTAATATGCGAAAATGGTTGACCAATGCATAGGATCTAGCTATTAGAAATGACTAATTCTTGTTTCTAGCGACTAGTTTGACCCCCAAACTATATAATATATAGTTTTTATAGGTTTAGACATAGGAAAATCTTTAGGGTGTCTTATATATACATTTCTAAAACTCTTTTAAAGCATTTTGAGCATTTATTGTTGTATTTTTAAGTGAGTGAATTTTTAAAGTTATCAAAGAGATCAAGCAAGATCTTTTCAGTTGTAAATCCTTTTATGAGTTGGGTTACTCTTCACCTTAGAGAAAGATTGTACAGAGACTTGCCTTTTACTTGTACAAAAATAAGATTATTATAAAAAGGTTCCTCTTAGCCTTGTCGAAAGAAGAACTTAGTAGAAATTTTATGAAGTATCTTAGAGAGTGGATGTAGACAAAGATTGTTTATCGAAGTATTATAAATTGTTTTGCCATTCTTCTTCCCTATACTTTCTAAATTACTGTTTGATTATGTTATTTATTTATATTAAGTTATTTTTATCATGTATTGATTCTTATTCAATTACATTCCTTAGATAAGAAATAGATGTTTAAATTTACCAACACCAAATTTACCCCCTATCTTAGGTGCCATTAGGAACCAATAATTGGTATCAGAATAGGTATTTTTAAGTTAACATTTCAAACAAAATTATAGAGTAAAGATTGCAATGGCATACTGAAGTTCATCCTCATATAACCAACAGGGACAAAATATTAACATAACTCTTTTCATTAATGCCAATGACCATCTTTATTAGAAAACTAGGATAAAGTCCTTCTTAATAATCGAGAGTGTTGATTTGTGGAAAATAATCTCAAATTGCCCTTTCACTCCCATAAAAATCATAGATGATGAAAAGCTTCTTAAACTTCAAGAATAATGGGACCTATAAGATATGAGACTTTTTTTCTTTAAACAGATAGTCATTCATATATTTATTATGTGCACTAGGTAAAGATGAATTGAATATGGTATCCATATATGAAATTGCTCACGAAATTTGGCAACACATGACATTACATATGACCATACTAATCAAGTTAGTGAAATAAATGATAAGAAGGAGAAGAGGGACAATAGGAAGAATGAGGCTTTCAAAGCATTAACTTAGATGATGCAAGTGATTCTAGAAGCTAATAATCGAAAGATTAAGTAGCTCATATGTACTTTATGGCAAAAGATGATAATGAGATACTCTAATCTTTGTGATATTTATAGTGGTTTGACATATGATAAAATAGTAAAATCTCTAAAAAAATTGTGAGTACCAAAAGGGAAAAAGCTATCTTCCAAACTCAAAGAGGTTTAAAAGCATTTAGATATATGAATAGATTAAAATGAAAATATTAATAGTGAATTGCATAACATAAAAGCATCTAAGAATATGATCATTAGTGACAATCATACATTTGATGCATTAAAACATAAAAATGAGATATTGAAAAATGAGGTCATCAATACTCTCAAAGATTCGTTGTTCAAATTCATTGAGGGAAGAGAAAAACTTAAAAGCATGCTAAGACTTTAAAAAAATGTAATAACAAGCATAGGATTAGATACAACTAGTAAAGTAAATCCAATGCCCAAAACTAAATTTGTTAAAATAAAATGTTTACATATTGAATAACCATTCCCTAAGATGCCAAATGGGCATGATGCATCCACTTTTAAACAAACACATATATCATATACATATTCTACAACTTTTAAACCTTACCCTAAAAGAAAACCATATGATCTTGTATATGGATCTAGACCTAGGTATAGAGCTCATTATTCTCAAGGCAAGAATAGGCACAATTTTTATAAAAAGATTGATTATAGCATACAATCTCACTTACACTTCTCTAGACCAGAACATCAACTTAGAAGCAAGAATCAAATTTATACCCATAATAAGTATCATATGTATAGTTTTTCTAAGCCATCATACTAACCAAAATGACTAGTCAATATCCAAAGGAGGGATTCCTATTATGCATATACATATAAAAGACCAAGCAATACGTGTGTGCATCAACATCATTACAACACCAACTTATATCATTCATATAACATGATATGGCATTTTTGTGGCAAATATGGACATATTGATAGATTTTACTTCCAAAAATAAAGAATAATAAGTAAACCCTTGAAAATATAGGTTGAAAAGAAGAAGAAGACTAATAATATATCACCCAATCTTATTTGGGTACCTAAATCACATTAATTATTTTGTTTTATACATATCTAAGAAAAATCATATTTGGGTATATAATGGATTTTGAAGGTATATGACTAGTAATGCATCCCAATGTACAACTCTTAGAGACAAAGATGGAAGATTAGTTACATTCGGAGATAATACCACGGTTAAGATATTTGGCATTAAAAATTTAGTAAGAAAGGTCATATTATAATTAACAATATGCTTTTAATAGAAGATTTAAAGTATAATTTATTAACGTAAGTCAACCATATGACAAAGATTATAAAGTATATTTTGAAGGAAAATCATGCATTATTTCTAGAAACACTAATAATAGCACTGCATTTTTAGGTGTGAGAGAAGGTAACAATTTGATCTTATTAACCTCTCTAACCAAAATAATCTATATAAATAAGATGCATGTATATGGTATAGGAGGCTTGTACATGTAAGTATCGATCTTATCTCTAATCTCAATTATAAACAACTTGTCAATAGACTTTTAAGAATCAAGTTTGAGAAAGACAAGGGGTCTAGAGCTTAAAAAAAAGACAAACAAACCAATAACTCATTCAAGAACAAAAAGTTAGTGACCTCTACTAGATCTTTGCAATTACTTCATAGGGATTTATTTAGTCACGCTAGCGTTGATAGTGCAAATAGAAAAAGGTTATGCATTTGTCATAGTAGATGAATTCAATATATTCACATGGGTATTAATTTTAACTAGTAAAGATGAATGCTTTAGGACATTTGTTAAGTTATTAAGAGACTTTAAAATGAAAAGGAACTCTCCATTGCATTAATTAGAAGTGATCATAATAGGGAATTTGAAAATAAATTGTTTGAATCTTTTTTGTGAAAAATGGAATTTTTTGTAATTTTTTGTAATTTTTATACTCCTAAAACTCATAAAAATGGAGCTATTGAAAGAGAAATAGGAAATTATAAGATATAGCTAGAATAATGGTAAATGAATATGATCTCCCAAAGTATTTTTTAGGCAGAAGTTTTAGTAACTGTATGTCATATTTCTAATAGGCTCTATATAAGGCCTACCATACATAAAACTAATTATGAGATTTCACATTCAAAAAAAGCCAAAGATTAGTTATTTTGAAGTGCTCAGTTGTCATTGTTATCTTTTGAACACTAAAGATAACTTGGTAAGTTTAGTTTAAAAGCCGATGAAGGAATTTCTCTTAGTTACTCCTTAACCAGTAAAGCATATATACTGTTTAATACAAAAGGCCTTGATATGGAAGAATCAATGCATGTAATTTTTTATGAGATTAAATATCTTACCTTTAAGAAAAACCTTAAAGATGATGATATAAGTCTGTCTAAGGATTTAGAGGAAGTAGCCATTGGTAAGCCTATGAGACTAGTGAGCAAACAACTGGTTTAAGGAGAGTAGGTTTTGTTAAGGTATGCATTGAAGTAAACAAACTAGCCGAATTACTTGACTCCCTAAAGATTCTTCAACTTAGTGAAGAAGGTGAACCTAGCCTAACTGAAATCTCTATTTACTATCCCTAGAAACCTGATCAACCTCCTCAGACCAAGGTTTGGAAACCTAAAAATACTGAACCAAATCCCTCCTTCGAGCAACTCTCTAAGCCTTTGGTCTTTCAAGACCCTACTCAATTGCACCCCTCTTAAAATATAATTCTCAGCGTTGCCTCCCCTTTTATGGATCCCTCTTCTTTTACCCTTTATGTTACTAATAACTCCCCTCCACCTTCCTTCATTATTCGCATATAATATTAATCTTTAGAAGATCCCGAGGTTTCTACTGATGAAAATTGATAATAAATTGTGTTTTAAATTGCAAGTGCATGATATAGCTGTAGCTAGCAATAGAAAGTACGGGTCGATCCCACAAGGACTAAAATTACTAGTACTTACCATCTTTCTATTATCTAGCATAACAAATTATAGTGTTTAAGATAAATTAAATGCAAAAATAAAACAATAAATTAAAATAGATCAACACATTAAACTAACTAAAATGAAGATTAAACTAAAAAACAATAAAGGAAAACAATGGTATCTGGATATCAAATCCCCCTAAGATTTCTCATGCAATTTTGATTTGACTATTCCATTTACACTACAAGGAAAACATGTTTTATCGGCGAAAATTACTGACGAAAAACATCTATATTCCGTCGGCAACATAAATTACTGACGGAATTTACCGATGGAAAATGTCGTTTGGGAGTCGGCCGTCGGTAATACTTAGCGATGAAATTAATTAATTCCGTCATTAATAATTTAAAGACGGAAATTATATTCCCTCGGTAAATTTATCGGCGGAATATATAAATTCCGTCAGAGAATCTTGACCGATGGAATGCGTATTTTCATCGGCATATTTCACCGATGGAATCCAAATTTGTCTGTCGGTATATGTTACCGACGGAAACTAAACATTCCGTTAGTAAAGATTCTCCGACGGAATACTGTTTATTACGTCGGTAAATGCCGATGGAAAGGCAATGAAATGTCCTCGGTAAAAACCGACGGACAATTTAATTCCGTCGGTAAATTGTTATATGATAATGAAATTTCACCCATATTTCTCAAATCTTACCCGAATTTTCTGTTAAAATTTGATTTTTTAAAAACATTTAATCTCTGTAAACAATATAATGATTGTAAAATAAGAAATTAACATTATCCTCAGTCAATGGTAATATAATAAAAATATACACATCCAAGTATGTTGAAAATAACTGTATATTAAGAATGTATACAAAAAATTAAGAGTAGCAGAACAT
>JAOQMM010000173.1:11074200-11089825 GCA_027563515.1 Erythroxylum platyclados | reverse complement strand
TAAGGTTGTTGAACATGTAATGTAATGTATGAAGACGAGGTTTCAAGATAGACTCAGTCTCATCCTAACAATTATGACCAGTAGTAAGACAATAAATGTGAGATGAGAATGAGGAGATGTATGCATAATAATAATTATTATTATTATTATGTGTAATGTGTTACAGTAGAGATAGAGAGAAGAAGAAAAAGGAGAAGAAGTTTGATTGATGATGATTAGTCAAAGAGCTCTAACACAAATACCAAGGAATAGCAAAATAAAAGGGTCATGTGTCAGAATTAACGGATCGTGCCTGATACGCCTATATTTCCGTCTAAATTTGCCTAATTTTGAGCCACTTCGCGAATATATAGTCCTTAATTGATCAACTTATAACGTATGACTCTAAATTAATCAAACTAAGAAACTTATGGCCCGAAATTGGGCATTTAGCCTTTTATGTTAATATCTTTCTTAATACTATTAGCATATAACCCTTGGTTGATTAACTAAAATCTTTTTCTAGTTAAAACCTATAAGATTTCATAAATAGATTAGCAAAGTTCTCTACCAGGTTTGACCTTAATTCAGAAGATTTATGTTGACATATTTCTAGGTTTGCATAAAACTCCTTTCAATTATGGCAGATCCATTCATACGAAAGGATTTCTCATTCTCAATTACATGAAATCATATATGAAATAATACACTAGCAATACTAATTAAAAATAATTAAGAACATATAATTGAATCTCAATGAAACTAAAGAATGAATTAAGTTAAAATAAAATCATTACAAGGTATATCCTAGGGTTCATCTAATCAAAGTACCAAAGAAAATTTTGCTCATATTCTTAACATTAAGACTAAAGGAAAAATATAAAACCAAAAGAACCATAATGAAATCGTTTTTAATCTTTATAAAATCCCTTCTAAAATATGTTTCCTAACTTATTCTTCGTTCTTTCTTTCATTCTAGGCCATTAATATATATTTCCCTAAACAAAATTTAATCCTACTAGAAACTCCTCTTATTTTCTCTTTATCTTGCCCTTTTATAGCTTGAAATTAGGGTTTATGGAGTGGAAACGATCACCCATATGATTTTACGAATGATTGTGGCCCTTAATCTTACTTAATTATATGAAAAATCACAAAGAAATAGGTGCTAGAGAGCTATAAGGTCACCCATACAATTGTGTATACTTTCATAGGTATATCCTTCATCAGTAAGGGTCCCTCTAAATTAGCTATAATTCTTTCATTTCATGTAATGGTTTCACCCTAATTCTTCTCCTTGTTATCTACAAAAGAAAATAAGACTTAAAAACACAATAAAAACAAGATATGTACCCAAAAAAAAGAAACTCTTAAATAAATAAGAAAAATGCATTTAATATGGGATTAGAAATATAGTCTACTTAGCATTTATCAACCTTCTTATGGATAACTCAAAATTGAGTGATCAATCTCCTAATATTCAACCTTTACTAGAAGACAATGTTCCTAACAATTCAATGAATAACAAGAGGCCTTCACATCTCCTCAACCCATCATAATAAAATCAATTAGGAAACGAAAATAAAAGGGCTTTTCAAGCCTTTTTAACTATAATCATATCATATAACACAAGTGGCTTGAACTACCCTAAGAAATAACAAGATATCCATGATTACCTCAAGGAAAATAAAAAAAACTTACTAATTAGCTTATTTAAAGAAAAAATTAAGGAACCAACTTTCAAGAAAGGATTATGGTTTTTTGGTAATAAATGGAAAGGTTTATCTAACCATGCTTCTTATTGTCTAGGAATAATCATGATAGCCTACAATCCAAAAGCCCTTCAGGTTCTCTCCACTAAACAAATAGACAAATTTTTGCACCTGAAGGTTTACTCCCTTTTATTCCAGGAAATAACCTATATTATCTTTATCTATGCCCCTAACTTTGCCTTTTAAAGAAGCTTCTTATGGAAGGACCTTTAAGAATTGTCCAAAAAAACATTAATGGTCCTTAGATCTTATTAGGGGATTTTAATTGTATTTTGTTCTCTCAAGAAGCTAAAAGCTTAAGGATAAACTCTAGGAATATAGAAAAGGATCCATGAATATAAAAGAGGATTTTAGATCTTGCTTGAATAGCATTGGTCTAGTAGATCTATCCTTCATAGGAAACTTCTTTACATGATCTATAAGTAAGATGGCCTGTGCCATATGAAAAAAAACTTGGTAGAGAACTGATGAATTATAATTAGTTGGTAAAATTTCCTAACAATTCAAGGTACTTTAATTCCATTGAGATCTCTGATCACTCCCCTCTTGAGATAACCTAGCCTTATACATAAGGAAGCTTAAAACACCCTTTATATTCTTTAATTTTCTCACTAAAATGGATGGACATGAGAAATTAGTAGCTAAAAGATTGGAAAATACAGTAAAGGGATATAAAGATTACAAACTCCTTACAAAATTGAAGATAATAAAGGAGGTTCTAAAGAAACTTCACAGGGATCATTTTAAGAATGATCTGATTAAGGCAATTGACGGGGCTAGGAATGAACTTCTGACATCTCAGACTAAATTATACGCTAGTCCTCTCAATGTTGACCTAAAACTAGAGAAAAATCTTAGCTCCTACTAGACTTCCCTTGAAGATCATATTTCCTTATTAAAAGCTAGAAATTCTTGGTTAAAGGAGGGTGATTCCAGTTCGGCTTTCTTTCATAAATCTATCTATGTTAGAAGAAATTTCAATAAAATTTTTAGGATCATGGAACTTGAAGGTAATCCTTGCTATAAGTATAATCAATTGAAGTCCCTAACTTACAATTACTTCAAGTTAATCTTTAGCACTGAAGTTATTTCCTCAAGTTCCTAAATCTTACTGTCCAATTTTATCTCTCCTTCCCCCAATCAGTATCAGATTAATGATCTTATTACTCTAGTCACCAATTTAGAAATTAAAAAAGTCTCTTCGACCTTAATGTAGATAAAGCTCCAAGACCTGATGGATTTAATACTTTTTTTTCAAAGGTCTTAGAACTTACTAAAACCATATGTATGTAATGTTGTCAAAGAATTCTTCTCATCTTGCATCATGCTCAAAGAGCTAAATAAAATATTTGTACGCCTAGTCCCTAAGATTCCCAACCGTTCTTCCTTCCAGGAATGTAGACTATCTCTTTTTGTAATATAATGTATAAAATTATCTCTAAGTTATTGGCCTTAAAACTAAAACCTCTTATGAATGATCTAACCAATATTTCTCAGAGCTTTTATTTTAAGTCATAATATTGGATATAATCTCCTAATTACAAGAGAACTCTTTAAGGAATATCACTCAAAGAAAACTATCAAAAGTTGCTCAATGAAGATAGACTTCTTTAAGGCCTTTGATACTCTTTGTTGAAGCTTCATCCTTCCCTCTACATAAGCTTTTGGTTTCCCCTCATTTGTCACTAATTAGGTTTTCCAATTCATGTCCTATTCATCCTTCAGTGTACTCATAAATAAAGAGGCTACTCATGTGTTCAAAGAGGCTAAAGGGATCAAGCAAGGTGATCCCTTATCACCATATACATTTGCTTTAGCAATTGAGGTGTTTAGTAAAATGATGTCCTATAATATTACTCAAGGGAAACCTTTTAAGTGTAATTCCAAATGTAAGAAACTAAAGCTCTGTCATCTTTCATTTGCAGATCATTTGCTTCTACTATGAGGAGCTAATAAAGATTCAGTGTAACTACTATTAAAATTTCCAATGATTCTTTGATATCTATGGTCTCTCATTCAATAGGAGCAAAAGGCAAATTTTCATATCTCTTGTCACTAATTCCTTGGGTTAGTCCTTGATGCAATTATCTAGATTCCAATTAAGTAAAGCTCCATTCAAATACCTTAGATTAACTATCTCATCTTCTAAACTTACACATAATTATTGCAAACCTTAATTTGATGTTGTTTTACAAAAATTCAATAGCTAGAAACTTAAGGCCCTATCCTTTCTGAGTAGAATCCAATTAATATCTCCTATTCTTAATAGTATGCACATCTACTGGAGTTTTTATGTAACTTTACTAATTAAAATTATTAAGGATGTTGAAAGAATCCTTATAAATTTCTTGTGGACTATATCTGGAAATAATAAAGGGACCCCTAAAGTTACAAAAAATATTTGTGTCCCTAAAACCCAAAGGGGACTTGGAATCAAATTAATCCAAACTACAATCAAAATCCTAACAACAAAGAGAATCTAGTTCCTATTAAATGATAAAGAAACTATTTGGGTAAAGTAAATGCATAAGGACTACATTAAGGGATCTGGTATATGAAGGCTAATACCAACTTTTCCTCAACCTTTAAGCTCCTTTTAAGGCTTAGGGAAATCGTGGCCAAGGAATTGACATATATGAAAGATAATGGAGAACAAATAAGCTTTTAGTTGGACAATTAGTCTGAATTTGGAATATTATGCCTGTACCCTTCCTTTTTTTCTCATTATAGTATATACTTCCTATGAATGTTAGAGTAAAATAAGTGATAAGTGATAATCATTATACCTACCATTATAGAGTATTAGCTAATCTCCTATATAATTTCCCCAGCTACTCCCCTAACCTTATTAGAAATAAAAATCTTGTTACTTAGGAATCCTTCTAACAACTTCTCCAATAGCTCTTATTCTACTATATTCAACCATCCATCTTAGGAAGTTACTTAATATAAATTGGTTAAGTTCAAGGAACATGTCCCTAGGTTCTCTACTATTCTATAGATGGTTATCAATAACAGACTCCTAACCTTAGACAAGATGCCTTGGGTTGGTTCTTCTCTTTGCATTCTTTTACAAGTTCCACCTAAGACTATATACCATCTCGTCTTCTCACACCCATACTATTCTATTGTCTAAAAGAGCATATTGGATTGATGTAATCTGCATTACCAACCTTATTCCTTGGATGACATTATCCACTAAGCCTTAAGAGTAAATTATCTAATGCCAATGACTCTAACATATTTAATTTATGTCTTAATTGTGGTATATACGAGATATGGAGATAAATGAACTATAAAAGATTCATTAACACTAAGTAGGAACCTTAAGCATTCATCGACCTAATATATTACAATTTAAGGGAATTGATTGTTTCCAAAACTTGAACATCATTAATAGCCTAGCGAGCAAGGAAAGATGGAACCTCTCTTAATAGTATAAGCTTCAAATATGAAGTAAATGGTGGGCCACTCTTAAGAAGACGTGTGGAGAAGAATCAATAGAATTATAACCATAATTCATCCTAGAGATTCGACTCTCTCATAGTATTTAAATTACATGTATATGAACTATTTAAAATAATTCTTACTCAAAAATTTGACATACTTGGTAAAACATCTCCACGAAGACTTTTAACTTCTCCTTTGAATTCTCATTAGTAGTAGGTCCATCCAAGGTTTAACTTGTGTAGGAGGGTATGTGAGGAGGTTGGAAGATTGAATTATATCTTATTCAGTGACATGCAGACAAATAAGTTAAACTACTTGACCCCCCACTTATCTTAGCTTTTATGTCCAAGAATGCCAAGTGTCGATCTGACTAAACTCCTCAAGTGGCAAATGAAGCTGTGTGGTGCATAATAGTTAATTCCTCTTTTTTAAAGCATAATGTTCATATTTTGTAGAGTAGTAAGCCTCATATGCCACAATTTTTTCACCTTTTGTAAGGCTTATCCCTTATTTCTTCTATTAACACAACTATTACTTTTCAAAAAGAAAAAGAACCATCCTCAAAATCAAATCATAAGTGATTTCAATAACGTTTAACTACTAGATCTCACTTTAGAAATATATCACTTCTTGCTTTATTTCTCAAATAGAACCAAGGACTATAGAAGAAGCCCTTAGTGATGAAAGTTAAAATCTCATTGTAAATAAAGAATTGAACCAATTTAAAAGAAATAAGGTTTGGAATTTAGTACCTAGACTAAGAGATCTCCAAACCACAGGTACCAAGTACATGTTTAAAAATAAGTTAGATAAATTAGGTACTACTGTGAGCAATAAAGCTAGATTGATAGCTAAAGGGTATAATCAATAGCAGGGAATATATTTCAAGGAATCATTTGCACTAGTAGCTAGAGTAAAAGTTATTAGATTATTATATGCATTTATATTTTACAAAATTATTTCAAATGAATATTAAAAAGTGCATTTTTTAAATGGTTTTACTCAAGAAGAAGTTTATATTAATGAAACATCTAGTTTGAAAATCATGATGCACTTAACCATATTTATAGGCTCTTTAAGGCATTATATGGTTTAAAACAAGCTCTTAAAGCTTGGTATGATAAGTTAAATGCACTTATTTTAGAAAATGAGTATACTAATGGCAAGGTTGATAAAACACCTACCTCAAAATTTTGAAAATCATGATGCACCTAACCATGTTTACAACATTTCTAATGGTTTATATGGTTTGACATAAGATCCTAGAAGTTGGTATGATAAGCTAAGAGCATTTCTTTTAAAAAATGGGTTTAGTAAAGGCAAGTTTGATATAGAATTTTTATCAAAAATTATAAGTATGATATTTTAATTGTTTAAATTTGTTTTGATGATATTATCTTTGTTAATATTGATGAAAGCATATGTAAAGAATTTTCCAAGTGCATGAGTAGGAAAATTGAGATGAGCATAATAGGAGAGATCAAAGTCTTTCTTATACTTCAAATCAATAAAGGAGGGCATCTTTATAAATTAAGCCAAATATACCAAATAACCACTTAAAAGCTTTTGAATGGATCATTCTAAGCCACAAGGAAACCTATAATATTGCAACTAAGTTAAACAAGGATGAAGAGAGCAAGCCAACTGAGTATGATTGGTAGTTCACTTTATTTTATTGCAAGCAGGCCTAACATTATGTTCAATGTTTATTTATATGCTAGATTTCTATCAAATCTAAAAAATTCTTGTCTTTTAATGTACCTAGATACTTATATGATAACATATTTTTTAGACTTTGGCACGTCAAATATAGAATTTTTAATTTGGTTAGATATTGGAATATGGATTATGTTGATAGTCTTTTAGATAGGAAGAGCACATTTGATACTTGTCAATTTCTAAGCATTACATTTGTTTAAGATTTAGTAAGAAATAAATTTTAATTGCCTTGTCAACCACGAAAGTTGAATATATCACAGCTGTTAGTTGTTATGCATAAATTATGTGGCTTAGACAACAAATTAAACATTATAGCATGGACCTCACAAAGATATCGATTAGGTATGAAAAAATTAGTGTCATTTACCTTATAAAGAACCCCATTCAATACTCTACTACCTAGCATATAGAAATTAAATATCATTTTAGTAAAGATCATATGCAAAATGGAGACCTTGAGCAAGAATTTGTTGACACATTACATCAGTTAGTTGACATATTCACTAAACTAATGAGTGAGGATATATTTTATATGATTAGGAGAAAAGTACGTATTATTGATGGGAATTTTGTTTGACAAGGATCTTTATACATGGTTAACTTTGATTTTTGATTATTTTTATTTAGTTTATTTTGTGTTTTAGTGTTTAATATTAGTTTAGTAAACTTTTGGACAAATAAATATTTTTGATATTTTTTAGAAGAGGGAGAGAGAGAAAGTGAATTTAGGAGGAGCTAACTATTTATATTATCTTAGAATAAAAAACTATGTGTGTTTAATTTTACCATTGTTTATTAACAAAAAATTGTCATCAATAAAATAGGGAGATTGTTAAAATAAGAAAAGTTACAATTTATATTTTGATGATAAAAAAATATAAGAATTACTAATGAGTTTTTTCTTATAAAAGTAATAGTGATCACACATAAATCAAGATACGTCTCATGAAGACAATAGAAAAAAGTTAGAGTCTTAACTTATTCAAGTGAAGGACAAAATTACTTTTCAAAAAAAAAGTGAAGAACAAAATCAAGAACAAAGAAGAATAAGGCCCAAAAAACTATAAATGAATATGTAATATTTATTGTAAGAACACTTTGATATTTTAGAGACTTATTATGCATAAATGTATCATCATTTTAACTCATTGCATGAGTTTTTTCAATTATCAAGAGGAATTAAGGTTTTGATCTCAAAGAAAACTTTCCTGATCCTGAAAACATTATTTGGGGAATATTTTGAAAAGTATTTAAGTCAATTTTGTATTAGAAGAATAGATTTAAGCATTTGAACATGTTAAATCATGATTTTGGGTGTATTTGTCGATTTATATAAATTACCTGGATAACAAACACATTGGTCACCCAATGGGTTATTATAGTTGACTGATATGTCACCAGGATATGAGATACTAGTATATGATATTAATCTACCAATATACAACATTGAATGCATATCCTGGTGACATATCAGTCAACTAGTATATGATATTAATCTATCGATATACAACATTGAATGGTTAGTACATCGATCAATTAATTGTAAGAAATAGTTTCAACCGCCAACCTATAATATATGATTTTTCATAGGTTTAGATTCTTTTATGAGTAGGTTTACTCTTCATCTTTGGAAAAAAATTGTAAGAAGAGTTTCTCTTTACTTATAAAAAACAAAATTGTTATAAGAAGATTCCTTTTCCCGTTGTTAAAAGAAGAGACTTAGTGGAAATTCAATAAGTATCTTAAAGAGTGGATGCAAGCAAGGGTTATATGGCAAACCATTATAAATTTGTTTCCTTTTCTTCTTCCTTATACTCTTTAAATTATTTTTATTATATTATGGATTTACATTAAGTTATTTTATATAATTTATTGATTCATATTTAATTACATTCATTAAATAAGAAACAGTTGTTTAAAGTTCCCAACACCTAATTCACCTTTCCTATTTTGGGTGTCATTAAACACCAACAACTTTATCAAGACTAAATTCAATGATGGATATAATAAGACAAAATACAAGTATTACCATAAGATTTTGTCCAATGATTCTAAAGATGGAACATCTCATTTGAAGAGACATATAAACTCCTGTAATAGAAAAAAGAGGTCATAAAGAATGAATATTTGCTCTTGATTATTAATAATAAAAAATTTAGGATGTTTTTCAGATGAATTCAGCTGACTTTCAAGATGCCAACTCATATTAATATGAAAAAAGACATCTTTAAGATTCATAAAGAATAAAATAATTTGATATGGAAGACATTTTCAAATCATCATATAAAAGTTATCATTATATCAAATATATGGAGGATTAACAATTAAAAGAAGGATTCCATGGTGGTGATGACATATTACATTAACAATAACTAGACTTTACGTAGTCAAAACTCAAAGTTAATAATATTCTTTAATTTTGTTATAATTTTTATTGATTATAGTATAATTAATGTTTTTATATTTTTAAATTACAAATTTATTTATGTTCTGATGTCACATATAAGTGAGAAGTTGACAATTGTATCAATCAATTGCTGATTGGATTATTGACACGAAGCTCTCAATCATATCTTTAGATAACTATAACGCGAACGATTCTATGATAAAAAAAAAGGAAAGACTAAGTTACATGTTGGCAGCTTGTTGATGGATGGAAGATTATTCTATATGTATTATTTTATGCATATAGTGAATTTGATCATGAAAGATGGCTTAGAGATAATCAAAGAAGGGTTAGAAGCAAATTATAATAGCTAAGTAGATTGGAGTCTAACATTTAAATAGGTTGAAACATTTGGAGTAAATGTACAACAACTATGTATTACATGCACAAATATGTTGGTTTTTAATTGTCCAACAAGATGTAATTATACATTCAAGATGTTAGAGTCATTAAGTAAGTATATTGAGGTGCTTATCAGGTTGAGATAACAAGATTATCATTGTACTTAACATACGAGCAATGATAGTTAGCAGAAGTAATTTTTTTTAAGCTGGCAATGTTTTGTAATGTTATTGATCGTAATGTTATTGGGTTACTTTATATAACAAAATATCCAACTTAAACACTTTTTTTACTAGCATATATAAGATCAAACTAACATTATCTGAGGGGATCTTTGATTTCGATGAGTTGATTCAAATAATAACAAACTAATGATAGGGGAATTTGACACTTATTAGTTTATGATTGGCATTATCATGGAAGTTATTTTTGTATTAGATTCATGGCACAAAATGGAGGGACTTTAATTTTTTTATCGATAGTTGTATGGTGATTAGGCTGAAAGACATATTAATATCTTTAAACATGCATAGTATGCTTTGTTTAGTGATTATCAATTAAGAATGGATAAAGAGTTGGATTAAGTAGTTCAATATCAACTTCATCTTTTGTTGATACATCATTTTCAAGAATAGTTGGAAGTATGAGTCATTATTTTAAGGAATTCATAAAGGAAAAAGGGTTAAGAGTTCTTATGGTAGGATGGAGTTGTATAAATATTTGAAAGCAAATATTGTGACTATATTTGATGAGCATTTTGATATATTATCTTAGTAGAAGTCGAATGGAGTTTAATAGGCAATTAATCAAGTAACTACGCGATACATTTTAGCAATTCTATTACCTAGAGTTGCTTCCATGTCTGCTTTAGTACTGACGATCGATCAACTTCATCCTAAAACTATAAAAGTTTGATGTGTGCTTGAAGTTGGTTAGTTGCTAAAAATGTTCAAGTTAAAATTTATATTTTATGATATTTTAGTTTTTTATTTTTTATAATTTTTAAATAATCATTTATCATATTTATCTTATATTTTATTTTTTATATTATTACATGTATAAAAAATGTGAATACAATAACGACTATTCATACAACAAAAAGTCTTTTCGAAGAAATATATGATGCTAAAGGTATCTCTTTGTTGATTGTCATGCATTCGTTTTAAATTATTGCACAATTGGGTATGATTTACATAATAATTTTTTATACGTAGACAAAGTGGTGTGAATTATTGATGATCCCAAGTATAATGATTAACCAATTCATTTTCTTCTATTATTGGCTTATTTTCTTTAATCTTTACTTTTCTATTTACTTTTATATGCTAATTTGATTTTTAAAAAAATAAATAAGTATATAGTTAAACTTTCATATACTTATGATATTTTTTGTAGATCAATAAAGAAAGTTTCATATCATTTCCTCTTCCCTCTAACATGATACGTTTAGGTAAGTTTAAGTTTTACTCCAACTTCTTCAAGTACAATAATTAGTCTTTAGCGTGGAATGTTGAAACATTGTTATTTAAATTTAATTGTTTCCTAAAGCTGATTGATTTCCATTCCTAGCTTGTCGAGTTTTGGCAACAGTTGGAATTATAAAACCAAAGAATCTTTCGTATCTCAATCTGTTATTTTGTTTCCTCTTCTCAAGTTTAAAGATTGCTTTGCTGTTAAACTCCAACTATTTTTGAATTCTTGTAAAAGAATTAGCATACATTCGCAATTTAACTATATTCTGAAACCAAATTAAATTGAGGAAATAAAAATCGGATTACATCCATATTTATATGGTTCTAAGTTTCTGTAAATATAAGAGATGAAGTATCTTGGTACTTATTTGAAGTTTTTAGTATACTGAAAAATAAAACCATTCAAAAAATATATTTTTGAGGACATATTCGGTCTCTAATTCTTTTGTACTTTTGGAAACTTAAGTCCGGATTATAACAATCCGATTTAATTACCGGAAACTCTTCAGTTTTATATGATATGAACGACTTCTCAGGATGGCCAGGCAGCCTTAGTACTTGACTTTCAACTTCCAGGTTTCCGTTAACTGTTTCGTTCTTTCCTGATGTTAACTTGACAGAAAGACAGCCTAACTTCTTCAGAAACCTTGCGTTGTTCTAGTCCCAAACTGTAGTTCATTTGGACTTTGTGTTTCCACTTGCATAGCGGTACAGGTTCACTAACAAGTAACAGCAACCAATTATTCACTGTGTACTTTTCTTTATCCTGCATTTATCCACAAACTTTGTAACGAGTGGAAAGCAGTAAAAATTTAGGAACACACAGAAATTACTACCTCAAGAAACAAAATGAATTATGAAATAAAGCAAATCGAAGGAACGAAATTCCATGAATCTCTGTTCGTATTGTGCGCTTGGGACACCATGGACCGTGTAAATGTAATTCGCAAATTAATTCAGGACAAAGCAATTTTAGCCCATACTTCTTTGGAATCTATTTCAGGTGGTGGCTCAAACGGCGATCGCTGTCGACATGTTGAGTTCAGACTCGTGAGCCTAAAAGGTATGGACATTCGATCATATGCTGAAAGAAGAAATGGAAGTTAAAACCAGTTCTCCAATGCAGACAAAAGATGAAAAGAAAACGTTAACCGTGTAAAGGACTTTAAGGAATTTTTGTATTTTGGCCGATGAGCAACTTCTTCAAGTCTTGTTTTCCATCACTTCTATCTTGTGTTTTCAACATTTAATTCTAAAGGCACTTTTGATCTAACCGGAGTTAACTGTCATTATCGGAATAGAAAAGCTAGTTGAATGATTGAATCCGAGTTACAATCACAATGGATCTAGGATGAATAGTATCCAATGTGCAGTAGCTTGGGTGGAGATGTAACAAGGGAAGGGTTAATACTTAATAAGGGGGATAAGGAGCGGTGAGTTATGGAGGCAAAAGTTATATAACATTTTGTAATATATTTGGATGCAGAGCTAGTGAGTGGTGACAAAACAACATATCAACAAGAGGCAATTTTGAAGTCAAACCACGGCATGGCGTGGGACAGAGTGTTGTTTCCCTGCCGTTAATAAGTTTCTTTGCCCATTCCCTGCTCGTTATTTAACCTTTCCCTCCTCTCCTGGCGCTGGCAGGTTTATATGTATTGAGCACCTTAAGAAAATGTCTCGTGGGAGGGAAGCGATTAGTTGAACGATATAAGTAATTAGTAACTAAGGTCATCTCCGTAATTAGCGGGGAAAGTGTTCTGACCAATGTCATAAGACACTCACGTTTATGATTATTACTATTATTATATTCTTGCTTTCCTTGTACAAAAGAATTGAATGTTAAAAATAACAACTATGGAAAGAGAGAGTATTAAACCGGTTCAGTAAATGGGCTCATGAATTACTTATTTTTGTTACTATATGTCTACTCTATTTTATAAATATTAATTTATTTAATTTTTATAAATTCTATTTATATAAAATTAAATAAATAAATACTCATAAAATGAGATAAAGGCAATAATAGAGATAGTAACTACCGGAGCAAAAGTTAAAGCTTTGGAGTTTGATACTTGACAATGTCAATGTCAACTTAGAACATTATCCTCTCCTATCTCAACTGCTCAAACTGATTTAATGGAAGACAAGATAGAAATGGCTTGTCATCAACTGCCAATTATCAGCATTTACAAAACAAAATAGGCGGAGAGAGACTGGGGGCTACTATTACTCTTTAGGCAAAAACTTGAACTAGCTTATAGCATTAAAATTCCAATATTATCTGTACATTAAAAAAATAGTCCAGAATTTTGTAAGACGACCTTCGTTTTCATCATCAAATTCTTGTTTCTTCTATTACACAACTGTTGTGTTGTACCGTTGTTTCCCACGTCAACTGCAAAGTATTTATTTTAGTTTCAATCTTTCACATTAAACAGTAAAAAAGTGCATCTAATAATATCATATCTCACGCGGATGAGTTCCATAGTGACAAATTTCATTTTTCACCAACCTTCCAGTTGAGGCAATATCCCACAACATAAGGACCTAACGTTGACCCTACACCCACGGCGGTCGTCATCGGCACGTACTTACCATAACATACAATACTCATCACATTACGTGTAGGGTTCTGATGACTATAAAACTCAAATCAAGAGCCTGAGTTGTGGAGGGTAATCTCGTCTATAAAAAAAGCTTATCCATGTAACGGATCAGTAGTGCGCTTCTATTGTTTTGCCGACGGAGGAGCGTTGGGCCCCACGCGCAAAGGGCGGGAGATATGAATAGTAAAACAAAAAATATATCATATTTTAATATACAAAGCCAACCGTTGATTACGGATTAACGGTGAAACCAATCTTGACCGTTCCATTAAATTCCAGCGACGGCCTGCTTTATCACTCGAATGAATGGAAAAAAATTATTAAATAAACAAAAAGAGAAGAGCCTCATTGATGAAATGCTGACATGGCAGAGAGAGAGAGAGAGAGAGAGGGAGAGGGTTTGAAAACGAGGGTGTGGTCTTAAAAGGCCAATATAAACAGACATGCTCCCAGCAATTGCCGTGTTCTTTCCTCCTATACCTCGTCTTTTTTCCTCTGGTTCTTTAGCTTGTTCTGCGTTTTCGGTTTTCGCTCACTGTTCTAGTTTGTTGGTTGGTTTGGTAAATTCTTCTTTTTATGTGTTCATCTCAGATTCTGTCTTTGATTAGCGTGCTCTGTCTCTGCTAAAAAAGATATAATACCATACATCACAGTACAAATTCCCACATAGAGAGTGAAAGAGAGAAAGGGTACAACAGAGGTTATAGGAGACCAAAAAGAATTAGGATTGGACAAAACTGTCTTCCAGGGAATGGTGCTTTTCATTCTTTCTCTTCTTTTCTTGTAAAGATTTTATGATTGGTTACAGGATTTTACTGGAGTCGTGAAAGAGAGCGTTGGGAAGCCAAAGATTTTCGCGGGGGAAAAAAAAAAAAAAACAGCGATAAAAGAGAGTCCTGATTCTCCGTCAAGATTTTCGGGTTTGTTGTTGAAAATATTGCCGGTAATGTGAGTGCTAGAAGGGCTTGGTTTGTTGAGTATGCGCTTCAGAATATGCATATCTGAAGCTTGGAACTGGACTCCAACAACAGCCATATGGGCGTTAATTTCAAGATAGAGTACTTATCGCCTTTTCAGACAAGAAACGCACCAACAGAAACAAGAATTCGGCTTGTTTAAGGATTCGCTGCCGTGTTGAGGAAATCATTTTCTGGTGCGAAAGAATCATTCTTGAACTCCAAAGTTGATCAGTTTTTCTCTCAAATGGAGTCCAACCAATCTTCAGAAATGCAAGAACCGAGCATCGACACTGACAAGCTGAGCTACGAAATCTTCTCAATCCTCGAAAGCAAGTTCCTTTTTGGCTACGACGATCAGAAGCTCTGGATTCCAAAACAAATCGCTCCACCAACCATCGAGCAAAAACTCGAGCATTTAATACCACCAATCACGGACACCAACAGCGTTTCAACAATCAAGAACCAGAGAGGCAAAATCTGCATTCTGTCAATTGATGGTGGAGGAATGAGGGGTATTCTTCCCGGAAAAGCATTAGCGTATCTCGAACAAGCGCTGAAAACTAAGTCTGGTGATCCTGACGCAAGAATCGCCAACTATTTTGATGTCGCCGCCGGCACCGGAATCGGCGGAATCTTCACGGCGATGCTTTTTGGCTCAAAAGACCACAGCCGTCCCATTATGAAAGCCGATGATACTTGGCGATTTCTCGCTGATCAGGGCAAAAGATTTTACCAGTCTGGTAATGGTGGCGGAGGTCTTAAGAGGCTTTTGAAAGTCGGTTCAAAAAGATCGACTGCGACCACAATCGGTCTAGAAAAGGTCATGAAAGAGACGTTCACCGATAAAGGTCGGAGCTTAACGCTCAAAGATACATTA
>JAOQMM010000173.1:10930831-10970984 GCA_027563515.1 Erythroxylum platyclados | reverse complement strand
CTGGCTAACAACTTTTCTGTCCATAAGCTAATAAAGGGAAAAAAAACAATGATTAGCTGTACTAGAGGACAAGGAAGCAAATTCTGCTATGCCAATACAGCTGGCTAACAACTTTTCTGTCCATAAGCTAATAATAAAAAAAATTACAAAGAGCAACAGAAAATAACAGAATTAACTGTTGACAAAAAATACTTTAATCCTTCTGCGTGTATACTTAACATAGCCCATCCTGGGCCTGAATTGTTTTATTTTTTAATTTAAATGTTACATGTCGGGCCTTTGGTCAGGCTCGGGCTCTTTTGCCACCTCTAATTTAGAGAAAGTAGTAAATATTAGTTACAAAGAGAAATTAGGGGGAGCTACTAGCTTATTTTATGTATTTTGTGTTGGAAAATAGAGAGAGGTACATGCTTTGGGATGTATGAACATGAGAATACATTGTTAATAAGGGAATGTATAAAAAATGGTGGTGAAAAGGAAGTAGTAAGAAAAATATGGTATTGTGAACATTGTGAAGTAAAGGCACTAGCTTCAAGTTGTATGGTTACCTTGACTAGTATAAGGAATATAAATAACAAAAGGATTATTTTTCTTAGTTCAAAATGATTTGCAATTATCAGCATATTCAAATGCTGATTAGGGAGCTTGTTTAAGCTCGAGAAGGTCATTAACTAGACACTATGTATTGCTTTAGTAGCATGGAAAAAGTAGGGATCAAACTTTAAGGAGGCCTTTTTCACAGTCAACGGTAAAGATCAATTTATAGATTTATTTACTAAATCTCTTACTTCTCAAACGTCTAACATTTCCTTTCCAAGATGGGCCTTGCAGATCATCATAAGGCTTCAAGACGAGGAGATGTAAAGTATTTTTGGTTGGCGAGTTTTGCATTTTTTAAGTCCATTTCAATTGGGTTTTATTAGGAAATATTTATATTTTTCTAATTAAATTGTAGAAAATAAATATACAACAAAACACCTTAATTTTGAATTAGAAAATCTTTTAAGGGAAAAATTATCCAAAATAGATTTTTGTTATTTAAAATTATAAAATTGTAAATTATAAGAAAAGAATAATTTTATTAAAATAAATAAAATATTAAAATAGTTCATTGATTAAAAAAACATTAGGGATCAAATCCTTAATTTCTTAAACTTAGGTAGTGGTCAGACCCACCACTATCATCTTGAAAGCATCCACATCACAAAATTGTAACAAGGGTTAAATGTTTATTTAGCTTAAGTTGAATTGATAATGGTCATAAAATATTAATGTTATTTTTTAACACTTCTAAATATTAGAATTTGACTTATATATTGATGTAAATCTTAAGTTCAAAATGTCTTACATTGAAATAACACTCCTATTTATAAACTTAAAAAATTGTACTTAATTTTTTTTTCATTTCTTCCTTTCATTAATATGTATAGTAATATCATTCTTGTAGTTCACATTTTTGCTTTCAATCATTTCAAGTTTATAATGATCATGATATATTGTCACTACCACTTAAAATAGAACTCTCAATACAGATTTGCGAGTGAAGATAACTGTCAATACAATTATTGACGTAATTATTCCAACTATATTTAGATTTAGTATCATACATAAAATGATCATAGTAGGAGTCCTGACTCCCAGACCCATTGTTCAGATAACTAGAATTTCAATAACTATAAAAATCAATTTCTAATTCACTCAGAAAAGAATGATGATAGATCTCTCCCTTATGCCCACAAGAATAGTATCTATATTGATTACTTATTTGCAAATGTTAAGTTCCTCTAAAGGCAAAGAATGTGGCATCATATTGGTTCCTTTATCATTAACATGGATCTTTTCAAGGTATAAAAACTTGGATCCAACAATATTATGTGTTAATTTACTTTGGCCTTGAGTGAATGTTTTTTTAATCCAAGAGAAATGGTGTTTAAACTATTATAGTACCATTTAGCCCAATTCATGCACAAATTTTTTCATCCATAAGAGTTCTTAACTTACTTTAATTATTACAATGTATTTTTCCTTAGTTCAATGTATCATGTAGTCCTAGTTGCTAAGAAATAGCTCCTTTTAAAATTTTTTTTTCTAATACCTCAATATGAACTTTCTATAGTCTATGTCTCCAACCACATGTGCATATGTATATTCAGCTAACACAAACTTACTGTTACTAAAATATAGACACAATTTAAAAATACTCTTGAGACACCTGACTATCCATTTCATTACTAGTCATTACTCTTTTTTATTTTATTTTAGAATAATCAGCTCATAATGCCAACTACATATGCAATATTTGGTCTCACACATACCATGACATACATTAAGCTACTAAAGAGTAGGGAATCTTTTTTATACGACACTCACTGATATGACGCAAGATTCAATATCAATTTAGATAAGACTAAAGACCGTTTTACCATGTCAAGTTTGATTCAAGAACATGGACATGAAATTATAAAGAATGATATAAGTCACGATATTAAAAAAAATGGAGTGATAAGATTCTAAGATTTTGATTGTCACTAGTAAGCTAAATATGATTGTAAGTTTTTAAGAACCTAAAACAAGAGTTACTATAAAAAATTGAAAAAAATTTCTCCATGGTTTTTTTATTTTGTCTATCACAATAATAATAAAATCTCATATTAACCCTAAAATATAGTCATAAAAGGAAATAATATATTAAAAATACAAAATTCAAAGAAACTAAAAGTACGAGACTTGTCTAGGAAACTTATTGCCACCAATTTGCCTTTATTTCTCTCATATGCAAAACTAGTGCAAGACTAGCGCCTGACATTAGTATGACTCCGATACCAATTAGATTTTATTTCCCAACCTCTAAAAGTTAGTGTAAGATTAACTTTGATCACCAATGTGATTATGATATCAATTACATTGTGCAATCTTCTAATCTTTCACGCGAATAATCATTATAGACTTGATTTTAGTCTTTCAAGGAAGTAAAGCTTTCTCCTTATATAAAGATCTATTATTAAGTCGTTAAGGGTTTCTTTGACCTTCTTTGGCCTACTCGGGGTTCATCATCCTCCAACATTTTGTAATAGATTTCCAACAACTTTTATTGCTTACGTAATAAATGATTGGTTCCCATCATTTCTCTTCTTTCCAAAAGGATTTTTCCTTAAATGCACACCTTCATCTATAAAATTAAGAGCACGTAGTTCTTGGCCAAGAATGTATCTCTGATATTCTCTCATTATCAAACTTACTCCTTTCTCTTCATGTTTATCTCTCTATTTTTTTCTTTGCCAAAGTGTGTAATTTATCTATAATTATTCCCTCAATCTCTCTTGCTCACTCTTATAAATCTTGAGTTGATTTTTATAAACTTGTTTGAGTAACAATAGAGCAATAATAATCAATTTTCCATTCATGTTAATGGAATTTGTATTTTTGTATACATCATATACCGCTATCTAGTCAAATGACTAAGGACACCCCAGTAGGATGTGCCTAGCTAGTATAGGCACCACATCATATAACACCTCATTCTTGTATCTCAATCGAGAAAGAAACTAGGGCTTGCTTGATTATCATAAACTTTCTACTCTCATTTCAACTATTTTAGACTTTATGGTTTAAAGTGTTATATAGTTGGCAATCCCAACTTTTTTACAAACTATATTGGTATAATTTTCTACATCTATGATCATACTACAAACTTGATCTTTGATGGAATATCTTATTTGGAAAAGATTATCCCTATGGCCATTCACATCATCCTCTCTTACATATGTACCCAATGCCCTCCTAGTAACCTGTATCCTTTCCTTTTCGGGCCTCTCAATGCACTCATTATTATGAGCATTCTCCAAATAAGGCATATCATTATTCGCTTCCTCTTCAATCGCAGACATATACTCTCCATCCTCCCTTATCATTATCACTTTCTTGTTAGGAAATTATGAAGCTATATGTCCTATCTCTAAGCACATAAAGCACTTAACATCTCAATTTCTTTTTGCCGAAGTAAAACTTGTCTTAGCCTTCTCCCCTTTTAAAATTTCACTTTTAGTTTGATTGATTTATATTTTTTACTTTAGAGATTTATCCTTCCTTTTACTTTGCAGATTTTTCCATGATGAAGAACCTACATTAGAAACACCAAAATGGTTAATAGGCCTCTTTTAAAGTTATCTTTCGACCTTCATACCCATGTGCATCGCATCCTTCAACTCCACAAAATAGTGTAGATCAATAATATTGATAATTTTTGAATTTAGCCTACATATTAATTGAGCCATTATTGCTTCTCAATCTCCCTCCATATTTTCCCTAAACATAGAAACCTTTATCTCATGGTACTCTTCATACTCTTGAAACCCTCAGTAAGTGTTTACAGCCTTTGGTAAAGAACCTTATAGTAGGAACTTGGTATAAAATTCTTACTCATCACTATTTTCATTTCCTCCCAAGTCCTAATTGTTGGTTATCCGTTCCTTCTTCTAGTAAAAATTTGTTGATCCCACCAATCTATAGTATAATCAATAAAATTTATAGATTCTAATTTAACCTTTTTCTCCTTAAAAAAGTTGCTAGCTCCTTCTGTTTTTCCTAATCGAAACAAGCATCAGAGTATGTCCTCTCTATAAAAGGTGGTATCATCATCTTAATACTACCTATATTATTATCCATAATTTCTCACATCCTCTGTTATAGGCTAAACCAAATGTGGCCTTTCTTATCTTCATGTTATATCGCCTCTTCCCTCTCTTTCACCTTTACTGTTCCTAAAATTTTTTCTCTCCCAAGTAGTTAGTAGCATTATCACCCTCTCAGATGCCTAAAAAATCATATATCCTAGCAAGTATAGGTGAATTATGTTATTATGGTAGCTTCATGTTTCTCTAACCTTTCCCTAACTTTAATTAATTATCAAATAAGTTGCTCATATTCACCTTGCATGGCATTCTAGTCTATCCCCACTCTTTTCTCTTTACTTACTTTTATATCTTTGGATGAGTTTTTGTTTTGGGTTTAGGTCATAATTCACTTACAAGAAAATGTTAGTAGCAGAAACACTCTCTCACGCTTCCTCACATTCACTTTATTCTCAATTAAACTTTTGACTAAAGATTCTTTACAAACTAGACAATATAAATTAAGGAAGTTATTTTAAATCTTTCCTTTTAAATTGGAGAGAAAATCAACAAAAAGAAACGTAATTAGAGGCCAAGGAAATAAAAAAACTCAAAATAGGAAATTGAGTTTGATGGAACTTGATTAGACCGATTAGAGAAGAAGAAGGAGAATTTGACAAGAATAAATTGTAAAAGCTAGAAAAAGTAAGAAAACAAGAAAATAGTATGTGTATGAAGTAAGAATACCTTATTCTTATTGGAGTAGAAACAATAATCCTTAATAATGAAGAATAATGTAATTGTGAATCCTTTATGTATGCTTTAGATTAGACTTAAAAAGCTTTTATTCATAAAAAATTGTTCTTTTTTCTCTTCTTATTTTGATTAACTTGAAAAATCAAGAAACAAAAAACATGACTTAAGGATAATTTATTCTTAAAAATAATCTTAATAATGACAAGGGCATAAAAGGAAATTATGTGTATGTTACGAACACATAATGATATTGAAATATAATAAAATTTTAAAAACAAACCTAAATATAAAAGATGACTTGCATACCAAATTTTGATACAACCTTCACTAATAGGACTAGTCAGATCCAATATTAATATAAATAAGACCAAGAACCACTCTATCGAGATAAGTTTGATCTAAAACATGAGCATGAAATTATAAAGAATGATATAAGTCAGCATACTTATAGAAAAGAAAGGATTAGGAATGATATGATTTTAGGGTTTTAATCACCACTAGCAAGCTAGATAAGATTGCAAGTATTTAAAGAACATAAATAACATCTACTATAAAAGATTAAATAAAAACGATCCTTTGATCAGTCAATAATAATGATAAGTTGTTCATTACAAAAATAAGAGAGCCTTTTATATTCGTTTAAAACCCTAAAACTAGAGTCCTAAACGGAAATAACATCTTAAAATAATAAAATTCTTAGTAGCTAAAACTATAAGTTTGACACCTATTTAAGAAGCATACCAGTGCTGGTTTTGTTCTTGAACTTTAAATGTACATAATAAAGAAGAGTTTGACGTTAGTTACAAGTTTATCTGTCACTAGTTTGCTTATGTTTTTGAAATCTGTGATATAAGGCTAATTTCTAACATTAGCATAACGTTGGCACTATTTAGATTCTATTTGCCAACCTTTAAAAGTCAATGAAAGATTATTACTGGTCATAAATGTGACTTCGTTGTTGGTTGATTGTTGCTCCTTCACCTGAATTATCATTATGGTTGATTCTAGTCTCTTAAAGAAGTAGAGCTAAACTCCTTACATAGAGATCCACTATTAAGTCGTTAAGGCTTTTTTGGTGTTCCTTCCTCTAGTTTTAGTCAATGGTCCTCTAGCATTCTTTAATGGATCTCCAACAACTTTGGTGCTTAAATAATAGATTCTTGATTCTCATTATTTTCATCTTAATTTATTTTAAATTTTAATTCATGAAATACTATTGAGAACTTATTTTAAAATTACTAGTAAATGTAGTACTAATAAGTTTATATTTTTTTATATCGAATCAAGCCAAAACCTTTTAGATATGCTTCTCATAAGATAGGTAAATCTTTCTATTTCTTCTTAAAATGATGATTGAGCTAACATCTTCTAGATGTACTTCTCATGAGATAGCTAAATCTTTCCATTTCATTTGAAGCTGATAATTCCCATAAAGAGATTCTACTTTATTAAACCTAAATCCTTCACTACCAAAGACTTCCTCATTCTGTGTATTTTTTAACATTATTGCAAATTATTATAACTTGTCATCTACATAAAATAATATATTCATAAAATATCTATTAGAGAATTTTCTTATAAATACATAGTGATATACGATATTTCTACTGCACCCATTATTAACACTTAATCTTGCTAATTAATTTTCAATTAATTTATCTATATGAAAATTTTGTTTATCATACATCTATTTTTTATTATTCAAGTTAAAGTAATTTCATCCAAAAATAACAAACAAAATTTTCAAATCAATCATATTTATTTAAAAATTTTAATTATCTGTAGATTTATACGCCCATTTTGATGAAATTTTCTTTCACTTTTAGGTATGACATTCCATTTTAATAATGTATTTATTTCTCTTTTAATTTTACATTTGTGTTTTAGGAAAAATCAAAGGTTCAACTTTAGAAAAATTAAGCTTAATTGAAATGTTTTGGCAAGAAAGGGAGCTAAACTCAAAAATTCAAGGCATTATAGACTAAATAGTAAATAAATTACAAAGAGAGTCCAAGTTGAAACGGGGAAGGACTCACTTGCAAAAAGTAAGAAGAAGAGGTGCTTATTATAGAATAATAAAAACCAAAATGCATGGGTGTGTAAGGTAAAATAATTAGAGGCATGAAATGTTTGAATTTCAATACACTAGAATGAAAAGCATAAAACAATCTAGCATGGAGAATTTAAAACAAAACAACATTAACGGATGGAATAATAAGCAGGAGCAATAAATGAAAAAAAAATGAAGCCACAAAATGCTTGAAAATGTGACCAAATTATAATGAAAGTACTAGGAAATACATAACCAAAAATACAAATGGAAAATGAAATGATGAGACATGAGGCTTTTAAACATAAGAAAATAATGTGTCTAAAAAAGGAGTAAAATGTGGATTGGAAAAAGAAAAATGATTAAATAAAGGAGTAAGATTTAAATTGAAATGACACATTTTGCAAGTTTATGAGTTACAATTCTTCAGCCCATCACCCATTTATAAGTTTGTTGCTATTATTGGGTCCTTTGAGAAATGGATTGAGGATTACAACTGTTAGAATCCATAGGTCTAATAGTAGAGAAGGCATGTTTTCTTCCAAAGCATTTTCTTGTCTCTTTTCCCTTCCTATGTGACATATTCATTTTGGTTAATTGCTATGGATGAATCGATAGACAATGGCCATTGATAGTTTCATGTGTAGCTCCATCTAAGGAGTTCATTCAAAATTAATTAATCACCCTAATAATTATGATTATTGACAATACAACCTAACTCATGTTAACCATCAATCTCAAACAAATGATATATCAATCATTAACTGTAGATCTCAATATTAGTCGTTGATATATTTAAATCAATGATTTAGATTTGAAAATCCTATATCAATTTGAGGATTTTAAGATATGTTAATTGAAGTACTCCTCATATCTTTTCACTATAGAAAAAAACGAAAATCCTCATAGATTTTCATAGGTATGGTGACTTCTTTGCATTTTTTTCTCTTTTTATCCTTATTGACTCCATTTTTCCATAATTTTAGATATCGTAATTAATTGAAAATTCTTTATAATTTTTTAGCCATTAATATTTTATAACCATGGTCTTAATTATCCATTCCTACATATTTAAACCTCTTCTTTCTCATAAAGGTATGAATGAAAATCATTGTAGCATATTTCAAATCATGGAAAAAAATCTCTCTATAAAGCCATAAATAATGTTTTTTTTAGCATTGTAAGGAGATTTATTCTTCTTTAGAGCATTAGTAAGGAGCCACAATTTTTCTCCTATTACTTTAATCTTTCTCTCCTTCAATAGTAAGATGATGTTGTTTTTTTTCCTTTTTTTCTTACATAATTTTATTACCTTTTTTAATTTCCTTGATTATTCTCATCCAACTTTGTTGTCACTTTTCTTTGCACTATCAAAACCAAAAAGAAGAAGAATGGAGCTTCAAGTTCTATGTAGCCAAAGTAGAAGCATATGTTTATAATCTTTCTCCATTTAGTATTTTTAGGGTTTTTTGTAAGAATATCACATTTTCTCTTTTTTTTTAGGTTTTTTAATCTGTTATTGTGATAAATTAGTTGTTTGTAGTCTTTAAATGTCTTATTTGAATATTTCTTTATTAATTTATTGACAAGTTTATTTGTCGATAGTTGGTTTAATATATTTTAGACATCATTCATCTTTTATTTAGGAGTTCAAGTCTTTACCATGGCTTTTTTTAATGTATTGAATTTTTGAAATTGTGAGTGTTAATGTTAGTTAAGATTATTTTAGTGATTTATTATTATTTCTTGATTAAAATATTTGTGAAATTTTAGTTTGTGGTTTCTAAGGATATTTTTACTCAAAGCTTCATTTGATCTTATTACAATATTTAAAATTTATATTTATTTCTTAGTCCTAGGCCAATATGTGTCAAAGGTGGATATTTAAGTTATTTTATAATTAGGCTACTTAGGTTTCTAAACAACCTATTATTTGATATCTACTTCCTTTCATAGGTGAGAGAGATTGGGCTTGACCTAGTTTGATACTTAATTTTGTTCTCACCAAATTTGAAGTCTAAAATTTTCAAAATATAATTGTTTGAAGAGGCTAATTATGGAATTCAAACCTAAGTCTTGTGTGGTAGTGATTTCTATTTTAATAAATAATTTTATTTATTTCTTTATTTGGAATTTAATAAAAATCATATTTTTAAGAAGTGATTGTATTGGAAAAAAAAGTCCATTTGACACTTTGATTTGAATAAGTATAAATCCAAGTGGTTGTTTTACAAATAAATTAGATTATGCATTGGTGTAAATATACTCACTAAAAATATTCAAGCTCTAAAACCTATCAGAAATGATATTTTCATTTATCTACTTATATTTTGTTATATTATCGTGTTATCCAATAAAATAAGTGTGTTTGTGTGTGTGTGTGTGATAGAGAAAGAGAGAGAGAGAACAATTAATTAAAATGAATTTAAAAAGATGTTGGAAATCAATAAAAGTTAATGGTCCAAATCCATTTTTTTTAGAGACACACAAAGTAAAGAATGCATATTAGTTTTAAAGGGCCATCTACTTTTCGATTTAAATCTTTCAAATAGTTTTATTTTAAGTTTTTAGAATCGCAAGCTAAAATAGGACCAAATTCTTTTAGCCCAAGATTTTTTTTCAAATTATATATCAGAGCGGCCTTCTTGTTTAAGTTTATATTATTTTAAGAATCATTTTATTTCTAGCTTGTCCAAGTTACTTCCATGTTCAAATATCCATAACCTCAAAATTAGTTTCTTAGATTTCCTTTTTTTACCAACCATTGAGTTTTAGGAGTCATTTTAGAAAGAGTAAATTATAAAAAAGATCCTCAACTTTATTCATTTTTATAATACTAGTATGAACTTTAAAAAGTGATAATAAAATATCTTCAATTTTTAATTTTTTACAAAAATAATATATCGTTAAACTTCTAATTAATGGTGCTGACATGGCTTGTCACGTCAACAAATATACTAGACATATGGTTAACACATGTCTTACTCATACCATGTTAGGTAAAAATTTAACAAAATCTGAAATTTGTAATTCTTAGAACCTAAAACCTAAATTTCAACAACCTTTTTGTTTTTAAATTTGAGAACTTTTACCTTTATGAAGCACCCATGAACTTTTTTTAATACTATTTTATTGTTATTTGAACAATGCGATCATAATTAGTTGTCCATAGAAATTTCTCTTCCTTATATCTTCCACTTTGAAGCCTTATATGCTACCTATAATCCATCAAGAACAGTTTCAAGATCTCTTGTTATTAGTAGATAGAAAAATCAGAGCGAAAGAAAAAATTTAGAAAAGGCCTTTGAAAATTTAGACGACTAAAAGAAACTTAACAATACAAATAAGTACAAATTAATCATAAGTATTAACCTTTTAGAGGTCTTGGTACAAGATTATCTAACTTAACAATACAAATAAGTACAAATTAATCATAAGTATTAACCTTTTAGAGGTCTTGACCCTCTTAGTACAAGATTGTTTCTAGATTCTCAAGTCCTTGTCTTTCAATTTTCACCAATACATTTTTACTCTAATCTCTCTTCTTATCATATAAAGATAGGAAGGAGAGAGAGAAGCATACCTATAGAGAGAGAGAGAGAGAGAAAGTATAATGGAAAATTTAATATTGTGGCAACAGTTGACTTTTTGTGGGATCGTGTTATAAATTATTACATCTTTGTGTCTTAATATGACCAAAATGTTTAAACCCTTTTTCTACCATAGGTGGATAAATATGTCACTTTGACACATCTTTAGTCATTAAGGTCTAGGTTGTAATGGGAATCATCTACTATAATAAAACTTTGACAGAACTATCCTTCGTTATTTAATTATTTGCATCTATTTATTCATTTTTGTTGTTCCTCTATTTTTATTTTTCTGGTATTTTACATAAATACTAGCATGGATTTTTGGATGCTCTATTCTTTACTTCATCCTACGTCATTTTTATACCTTTATACACTATTTTTCTTCCTTTTTTTTGTCCTCTTTTTCTCTCTCTTAAGTGATGATTTTGAAACTTATGGTTGTTAGTTATGCTCAAAATTTGAATTCCAGTGGCTTTTGGGTTATAATGTAGAGTGGGCATACCAAATTGATTAGGCAAATGACCTTTTAAACGTCTTTTTGTGATTATTTAGGGAATTGTATAAAAAATTTACCATAAACTACAAGATGAGAAGATGCAGAGAAACCAAGTATATAAACAAGGCAGAGGAGGGATAGAAGTAATCAGAAAACGATCTCAAAGTTTTAGGTTTTAGGAAGTTTAATTTTTTAATTTTTTAACTAACGTGACATGAGTAGGACATATGTCAACCATATGCTAGCAAATTTGTTGATATGACTTTTGATGTGAATTCCATTAACTATAAGTCTAATGGCAAATTATTTCTACCAAAAAACTGAAAATTAAAACATTTTAGTGCCAATTTTTAAAGATCAGGTTAGTATTGTAAAATTGAATAAATTTTAGATTTTTTTAATAATTTACTCTTTTAGGAAATTATACCATTTTATCATTTTATTTCAGTATTGACAATTAATCAAACTCATCACTACAAATGCACTTCATTTTAGAGCACTAAGTCTTTGAGTTAAAAACAAATCGACTACAATTCATAATTAAGTCGTTTCTTTTTATTTCATGACTATATATTTTAAATATATGTTGATAAAATTCATATTATCCTATAAAGAGATAATGGTGTTTCAGTTCCTTCTTGCCAAGATTGCCTCATGAAAGAATTTAGTGCTCCTATCTCCTTTCAGACAAGTGGCTTTTGCTTTTTGCTTGAGCAAAGAACAGTGAGTTTCTAGAGCCTTCAGATACTTTGCAAGACTAAAATTTTTAGCCTATTTTAAGTCTTGTTTCCCAGGAAATCCATTCAATAATTCCTGATATTTTTTGAGTTCTTCTAGGGCCTGGATTTTAGTTATCTCAATGTTGCCAAATGACCTTTTGTTAAGCATCTTAAGTTCCCCCTTAATAACCTTTAATTTTTCACACACTTAAAAGCATCATATCGTCAAACATCCTTGTTCAATCCTTTTTTCATTGCTTCCTCGAACCTAGGAGTGTTAATTAGGTAGTTATTGAATCTAAAAGGAATAAACGTGTGAAAGTGAATGTTATTAAGGAATACTTCAATGGCACAATGGCCCGAGCATATTTGATTATTGAAGCTTGCATAGCTATTAATGAAAAGATTTAACTAATCTAAATTCACCAAAGTTCTATTAAGCTTCTTCTTAAGAAGCCACTCTCCATTTATTGCTCCAAGTAGTAGATTCCCTTTGAACCTGAGATCTGTAACACCTATATGGCCAATGCACTTTAATAACTCTTCATTACAGCTCTTATGATAAACTTTTGCTCCTTCCGCTTCTCGATATGAAAAGATACAATTGAAATCACCCATAAGGATCCAAGGTTTTGTTCTTCCACTACATATTCATTAGATCCTTCCATAACTCTTTCCTCTAAGAATCAAAGTAAGCTGCATAAATTACTGTGATATCCAGCCTTATTTAGCCACTGATTAGCAAAGCTTGGCAATGAATGAACTAGTCTGACATTAAGTGAAGAATAACCTTGATTTCATTAGGGTCACATGAGATTATGATTCTTCCGTTATAATGCTTTGCATGAATGCTAATATAAATCCAAATTTTCTGGATATATATAACAAAACCCTTTTTGAAAGAAATGCGCCTTTATTTTAGTTTCAAGGAGACTAACAAAAGATGGTTTTTTTAAGAAAGAGAAAATCATGAAGCACTTGTTATTTCTTAGGGTTATTGATACCCTTTGCATTCCATATGACAAAACTCACTGCAGATTGATGAGGAGAGCATGAATCTTCTTCCTTATTTTGCGATTGGGTCCATTCTTGGTGGGAGTATTTTTAGCAATTGGTGTCGTGTTTATTGTAGAAGAATTAGAGGCCATCTCCATCTAAGCATTCTCTACTTGATTAGGACTAGCTTCATCGTAATTAGTGAGTTTGATAGGTATGTTTGCAATCAAAATGTATGCTCCAGGATATCTCCCTTATCTAATTCTTCCATTTGGTTGATTGTGTCTTTCCTTTTAGCTTCAGTACTATGAAAATTTGCTCCATCTTTATCGTTACCCTCTCTGATCTGAAAAAATTGCTTGGTATTTCCAGGTTCTTCGCTCTGTGGTGAGCGTGGTTATTTTTCCTAATCTGCCTGAAGTCGACACTCGTTCTAGATTTAACTATTTTACCCGTATGATCCCAAATCTTGGCTGTCTTCTCCTTATTAAGTCTCCATTAGTAAGTGACTAGTCTTTTAGCCTTTATTAAACTCCCTTCTTTATCTGATCTAATAAGTTCGATTTTGTCAGGCATCTCTTTGCAGATTGAGACTTCTACACAAATCTTGCACAACCAATCCTCTTTAATGTCGCAGTAGCCTCATCCATATAAAAAGGTCTACCATTCAAACTTAAAGTGACTAAATCCACCAATTGAGTAGTAGTCTAAAGGAACTTTGTGTATATTCACCTAAATGGGAATATTTTCTTTCCTAGTAGCGACCTTATCTAGTCTTGCTCTCCACTTTTAAAGTAGAAGAGGCTTACTATTTACGTGCCAAAAACCAACTTCAAGGACTTCTTTAGCTGAATCTTTGAAGCTAAACTTGAAAATGAACAATTCTTCACTAATCAAGAATTGTTCTAATCCTTGTTTTTTTCCAAGCTGGTAACACCCATTAATGGACTATAAGAAACGATAGTCCCTTATCAGAAGAAGCCAATTAGAGAAGAAGAACATCTTTTAACTCCATGAAAAGTTTCATTGGATGAATAACCACTTACCAAGAGGGATATACCTTAGTTTTTGATATGTATCGCTATCTCCCACAACTTGTATGTAAGATTTGTATAGTCTCCATAGAAGCATTTCCTAAGTTTTGTTAATGATATCACCTGATTCATACGAGCTATTCACCTTGATGTTTGCTTGGTTGGAAGCCAAATCAGATGACAAGGAGAAGCTGAAACTCTGGCAAGGTAGAGGAAGAAGAATGAAGAGGAGCAAAAAACAAGGTTAAAAGAAGAAGAAACAATATTAGAGTTGGGGGTAAGAGATGGAGGGGCGAAAGAGGAAGATAACGATGAGAAATCTGATAAGGGTGGGTGGGTTTGCCTGGTAGCCGTTGCCGTAAGTAGTAAAGTGCATCAGTAATAATGTTGGTGTCACTAGAAGAGGGGGGGCAAAAAAAAAAAGGTCAAGTAAACCACCCTTCAAGTCAAAAACATAAGAAATCACCATTCGACGCCTTTTTACCGAAATGGGACACAAAAGACTAAAACTGCGATAGTTTTATCCATAATAAAATAGAAGAATTTTGTTTTAAGATGGCCTTTCCTTACTTGAGAAATACATTCGAACTTGCAAAGAACTAATCCCAGTATGTATAATGATTTCTTCTTGTGCATGACAGGAACTCTGATTCAGTAACGCATTTAAAAAAACATCCTTGCTCTTGGTGCATCAAATGTCAATTGAGTGATGCTTATGCAAAAGCTCTCATTATTTTGTTCCATCCAACTGTCAATCAGAATCATAACAATCACTCGTGGTACATGATCTGTCAGTAACATTCATTTGATTTGGGGGCATTATGTAGAATTTATCTTACATCTATAAAAAGAGCGGAGAGATGATGTACATTGTTTTGAGTATCACATACCAAATTCCAGATTGGATTGGAATCTACAAATTGATAAACCTCCCTTCAACTGTCAGAGAGAATTATATGCCATGTATGATTTCAAATATTCTCCGCCAGAGAACTCGGTGGATCAGCTCTCAAATAATTCTCCAGCGTAATATTGCTTGTGGACCATCTTTTTGTACTCTAAAGAAGGAGAAAATATTAAATTCAGTAGAACGAAACGAAAAAGAAATTCCTTTGCTACAGTATAATAAATCATAAACAAGTGCAGAGCCTATTGAGATCATATTGTGCAACAATATTCACATGATATAATCTTTTGATTTTGGTATTGTGAACGCCACAAACCCGCAACTAGCCAGTCAGCAAAAGAATTGGTATATGAGCTCATGTAGACTCAAGACATAGTTCACATATGGGTACAAATCTGACCTTCCTTGTTACTCCACAATTTTGCGGCACAGCTGTTGAGGGGACTATCAGGGTTTGGTTCTGCATACAGTAGAGCAACGGCAAAGCTAAGACAGAAGTAAAGACAAAGTTCAAATATGAAGGAATAACAAGCATACCTCCCAATAGACTTTGTATGGACAAAAGAATGGTTCTGCAGTCGTAAGCAGAAGACCACTTATCCTGTGAAGACAAAAAGGTATCATATTAACAATTGGGAGAGAATAAAAGAAAATTACAAATCAAGCAAACAAGTGATTCTATTTCTACAGTAATATACAGGCAGAACAAGACACGAATAAACACTTTGAAAAGGACCAGACTTTCAATCTTTAGGCCAAACTTAAATTAATAGGAAATGATCTCCTTTAAACCATAATTTTCTAGCGCAAGATTCTGCTACAGATACATAAGAATAAATGCAAAGAGAGTTTTCCTTCAAACCATAATTTTCTAGTGCAAGACTATGCTACAGATACATTTGAATAAACATAGACAGAGAGAGAGTTTTCATTCAAACCATAATTTTCTAGTGCAAGACTATGCTACAGATACATTTGAATAAACATAGACAGAGAGAGTTTTCCTTCAAACCATAATTTTCTAGTGCAAGACTATGCTACAGATACATTTGAATAAACATAGACAGAGAGAGAGTTTTCCCTGTGCAATCTCAAACACTAATTTGGAGAAAAAACAAGTTGACTGATATACCTGAAGAATGTCAAGGCATATGTTGCCAAATTGATCAACATTTGGATGAAAGCACAAAGTCTCAAATTTCACTTGGGGCGCTTTGAATGGGTAATCCACAGGAAAGCGCAAAGAAAGTTTGTAGGATAAACCTTCATACATGGTTCCTTTTCCACCCTGAATTGTGCCAACCCATGTAAATATGCTCTCACCTTCAGGAAAAGCAGACACGCCAAGGTCTCTTCCACACATCTGCAGAAACAGATATCCTAAACGCTTTAGGTTCCAATAGAACATGGAAAACGAAACAGGCCATGCATCAAGATCTGGACTACTAAAAGAATCAATTAGAGCACACAAGTACAGTGAAAAATCAAAATAAACAAAAAGGAAACAGCAAAAATCTAAAAGCAAGGAAGCCGAAGATCTTGACATACCATAAGGGACATCAATTCCTTCTGCAACCTGTTAAAGACAACCCAAAAAAGGAAAAAAAAAAGATTGAATCAACATATCATCCAATAAGAAATGAACTTGGTCCAAGAAATACCAATTGTAAAGGATATAATTCGAGGAAAATAATCAGAAAGAAACTTCGAACAGTCTATTGATAATTAAGGATGACAAAACATTACAAGAGTGATAAAAGAAATTCCACCGGAAACAAATAGAAACAGAAATAGAGTAACAACCTTTGGGAAACGGAGGTCGTGTCGACAGTTGTCGGAGGAGAGGCGGGCTTCTTCGACGGAGTTGAAGCCGTATGACGCAGATGTAGTGGCGGGTTATCAACTGTAGAATTCGGTCTCACTTCCATTTTCACAATCAAGATAAAAATTTCCAGCACCAACTGAAGATCAAAATTTATATGGAAGCAAAAGAAAAAAACAAACCCCAGATTCTGAAAAGAGTAAAAGTCGATCGAGTGATCGGTAGAGAGAGAAGGCAGATACGGAGCAATATTTGGTGACAGTTCGTTCCGTTTCCTTTTCTGTTTTATCAAATTGCTTGTTGGCAGAGGATGCTTGATATTATCCTTTTATCTTGCTTGAAGTGTTCCACTTTCTAATGGGAACGTTGATCGCATTTTGGGTTTGATTTGATCAAAATCAAGTGGCAGCGAGTAAAATGGGAGGGTGGAGTTATTATATATATTCTCACAGCATAGAAGCCGCAACGACGACGCGTTTATCTTGAGATCATTTTATCAGACGGAAATTCCTTCCATTTTCTTCCTGTCTAATTATATTGAATAATAATTTTCAATCACAACTAGCTTGTCCCTGTTCTGTAATCTCCCCTTAACTATTTTATCTTTTATTTGATTTGTTTAAACGTACATTTAGACGTAGTCATTGAATCTTAAGTTTGTTAAAATTATTTTAGTTGATTACTAGAGTAAAAGACAATCACACGTTGGTTTATATGTTTTCCATGATAGTAAACAGATTTTGTACCTTTATGTGTTCTAGTGTGAACTTTTTTTTAAGGTATGATTTGGTTTTTGTGGTATTTGTAATATCTAGTTATGACGTTTTGTTGAGTATGGTTAACTTTTTTTATTTTTCAAGTCTTTAAAGAAGGAAAAAGTTCTTATTAAATTATCATCTCCTTCTTAAGAAAGAGAAAAGAATGCGATAAAGGTTAAAAAAAAAAGTAATCAATAAGCATATTGAAATTTATATAAGGATGGTGTGAAGTCAATTTGATTTTAAAATTCAAATTATAGGTTAAGAATGATAATTTCGCCAACGAAATGAGTTAGTGAAGTAGCATTTAAAAGAACAAAGAATGAAAGTTAGATCGAGTTATACTAAATTACTAAAGTTTTGTCATACAATACAAAAGGATATTGATTTTGAATGCAATTTATAAGTATTTGCAGAGTTTCCAAATGCACTATTATTTAAAGAACTTGTATAAACATAACCTAACTTTTGAGCAATTGACTTGGGTTATCAATTTGAGATTCTGTGAATTCAAAGAGATGGAAAAGTTTAGGGTCTTGAGGGATCTTTGCTATTAGTTACATGGTAGTTTCAATATGAAAGAGCTATTGTTAAAAATTAGGAAGGATCAAGTGGAGAATATTAGTGGTGATAGTGTAGCATAGATTGTAGGGTTCGAAACAAAATCAAACAAGCATACACTAAGGCCAATAAGGTTAAAGTATTAAGACTTCGAGATGAATACAAAGTCAATGGTCACCATATAGTGATCAAGTTGAGGGTGCACAAATAGAGGAATATTTTCTTGAACTTCATTCTATATGTGTTGGGTGTATTTTTGTACCTAAATGCTAATTGTAGTATTAGTTCATAGTTACCAAATACTATAGTCAGTGTTGATGACTACAAGCAACTTACTTGAGAAAATTTCATCCTGAACCATTTTTGCAAGCATGCTCGCAAATTCCAACAAACTTTAAAGGCAAAAGGAGCTGTGCCTTTCATCGGTGGATGCGTAGCTGATTTAATGATGAGTTTTGCATCATGCAAATTGAAATTGTCAATAAATATATAGACCTATACAAAATATGTAATTAATTAAAACTAACTAATTTATTATTTATTGACAAACATTTTTATTTGGATGGATTTCGCATGAATTGTTCTTTCAAGTGGAGTAAGATAAAGAGGATTACAAATTAGGATGATATCAACATCAAAAGAATAATAAATCCTACTAGGGTTTCAGAGCAAGAGTATAGAAAATAAAGGTAATGTTATTATGGGAAAATTTTGGTAACATTATGAAAAGAGTTTAATTGATTTATATATTAACTTATCTTAGTCGTGCATAGTTTATTATAATAAGGATCACCTGATGAAGCATCATAGAGGGTAGGAGGATGCAAAGAAAGTAAGGAAGGATTTGTGAAAGACAACTGATGCAAAGGTAATGAATTACTAAGTTGTTAAGAACTTGTTAATTCGAAACTTTTAGTTTATACATGAATAATTGCAATTTTAGTTAAATAATAGGGAAAAGAAGAAGTCTTGAGACTTCATAAGGCACCAATGATAGAAAATATAAGTGAGAAACAAGTCCAGAGATATTAAGAGATACTGATGATAGATCTAAAAAAGAAAAAGAAGTTGCCCTAGATGTGACGAGGCATCAATGGTTGAGGAGGATAAAATTGAGGGTGTTTTGAGGCATACAAGACGATAACAAGAAAGAAGAGTAAGAAGATGTGAATCATGAGAATAATATATCTTAGAAGAATTTGGTACATCTGAATTATTATTTATAACAAACATAAAGAAATAGAAGAGATAAACAAAGGCATGAATTAGAAGGTCAGATTAAATCATTTAAAGCTTAACCAAGCAAATTTATTTATGGAAACAATTTTAATAAAATTTATATTGAACTTAAGCGAATTAAGCTAAGTATTCTGATACGTTTGAGCACATAATTTGGTGATGTAATACGACCAGAGTTAGTAGAAGTGTGGAAGAAATCTTCATTTTTTCATAGACTTCTAACTTTTGAATCTATATATGTAACATTCTTATAGAGAAAAAATCCATCAAAGACAAGGAAACTATATCATTTGTTAGGCTAATATTAATGTTTATGCACCTATTGTTGTTATTTTAGAGGATGTGCATATTATATTAGTTAACATTAATTTTGTTTTTATGGATTTGTTATTGTAGTTTTATTGATAGCGACATCATTCAAAATGTTAGGTTTAAACTGACATTGAGTGATGTTCTTTTATGTTTCAAGCCTAAGAATCATATAAGTAACATGGTGGCATGATTGTGCAAATTATAAGAAATTAATTTCTAAATTCCTTTATAGTATTCTAATTCTTTACGCATATGTTATATTAGTATACCTATAAATTTGTTGGCAAATTTACATCAATTTTATTACTTGAGAGTATGGTTCCTTGATTTAATTTGGACAATTACATAATGAACTCCATGTTTACCTAAGTTATCTTAGCATCTTTGATTATGAAAAGAAGGATAATAAGTATTATGTTGGAATTGAATTTGATGTTGTAATGTTATTAGGTGGATGTAAACACCGTGTTGAAGGAAAACCTGGACAAATCTTTATCTACTATTGATTTCTTGTATATTATTTCCAAGTGTACAATAAATATTGCCAATGATTTAGATATTAGCATCGATATGCATACAGGCTATCCGATATGTGTGTGATCATTACTTTATATTTTCTAGAAATATTTTATTTTGTGAAATAGTGGTTTAGATATATGATTTGGAGTTAAATATTTTCTTATTTATAGTTTTTGTCCTTATAGTTTAGAATGATCATTGTGGTTATGTTATTTTTCATTAGAAGTAGGGGAGATAAGGATATTAAACTCAGATCATATATATGATGGCATTAAGAAAAACCTAAATGGAGTATTAATGGACTGCAACTCAATAATCTATTTGATAAGATAAGATCCATTGCATTTTCTTATACTGTAACAAAAATTTCATATGTAGCTATAGACGCATGTTTTATGGAAAGTGATAATGTCACTTGATTTGTAAAGTGGTGTTTCATTTTTTTTTCTACGTTTCCACTCTCTTTTACAGGAGAATTACTGAAGCAAGAGAATATGTAAGAATAACAATTTGTAACCCTTTATTTGAATGCAATATATATTTTTTCATTTACACAATATTATCGAGTTTACTTATAGAGATTGTATTACCTCTTCACTAATTTCATTATGCTATATAATGATATAAATATGGTATTTACATAGTTTGTGACTTATAATTTTTGCATGAGTATTGGCCACCTGGGTTATGGATTATGGTATGTTCATGTATTTATGTTGTGTAAATGTTCAATAAGTAATATGTTGTTGCTGACACAAATGACTTGCAGTGAAAGCATCCAACGGAGTTATAGAATCACCTTTGTAACTGAGTGATCTCAAGTGACCGCAAACTTAATATGTCATTAATAACTTCGTCCCATAAATAAATTAAGGAAGGAAAACACACTTGAAAAATCATTCAATGATTGCTTTTAGAATAATTATTATAGTGTGGATTGTTGTTTGAAAGATAATGTACAAAATATTTTAAGAATGAATATCAAATTTTTAAATTTAAATATAATTATGTATTTGTAAAGATGTTGCTTGAATTTAGAAGTATGTACTAATTTGGTGTCATTGATTGTATAGTGGTCATATGTAGAAATATTTTCTAATATTATGACACATATCTGTTAATACACAAATTCAAGCAAAATAAAGTCACAATAATTAAACCATCAGTCAATAGTTTAATATCATGACTTTATGTTCCAAATACTACGAGCCTTTAAAAAATATTACAAACTTGATATTGAAGAACCACCAATCTTATATATAAAAAAAAGTAGTTACATGTGTAAATTAAACATGCCTTTGATATTTAAAACTCCTTGACTTAATGTAAACAAAACCTACCAATTTATATAGCATATAAACCTATAAAAACATAGTACCATCTCAATCAAGAAATAACATCATTGTTTTGTTAAAAAATACCAGTACTATATAGAGAAAATATCATCACCCTGTGTAAAATAAATTTTCTTCATTACTCCAAACCATCGCTTCATTTTACAAATTCCATAACCTAAACAAATATTACTACACAAATCACCATTGCGTATATTACAAAAATGCTTTAACTTAATACTTAAAATACCACCATCTTTTATAAGAAATACTATTACTGTAATAAAAAAATATTATTATATAAATAAAATCTAATTAGATTTATTAAAGAACATAGCACCACTCTATGAAAATAATACCACCACACATAACTTGATTTTACAAATACCAAACCATATTCATGAGAAGTTTCCTAAAGGGACAAGTTATTGGACACAATTCAACATCTACGTGGCTAATATTTTTTTATAAAAGAGATAAATGAACTGATTTGGCACGTGTGCCAAAGTATGTTCATGAAAGGTTTCATAAAAGGACATAATATTGGACACAATTTGGTATAAATCAATTGTTTAAATTGTATTTATGATAAAGATAAATGAATATGATTTAGTATATAACCATGTACCAAACCATAGTCATAAAAGGTTTTGTAAAGGTACATAGCATTGGACATAATTTGGTACACACATGTATTCCATGGTTATAAATGTGATTTAGTACATGGTTATATACCAAACCATGGTCATGTAAGATTTTTTGAATAGAAAAAGTATTATATACAATTTGGTACATACTCATGTATCCAAACATGTTCATTACAAGTTTTATTGAACACAGTTTTATGCACGCCTATTTGGTTAACCATGCTCATAATAACTCAGCACTAGATTAGGGTTATTTTTATAAATATGGTTTGCAACACATATTTTCAAAAATAGAAAATTTTTGAAAATATGAGTAAGAGACTATTATCAAGTAAGAGGAAGGGTGTATCTAAGAGATAATTAGCTCCATACACTAAATCCTAATTACTAAACGAGTATATACATCCTATGCTATGTTTCAGCAATAAAGAGCACATATAAGAGTATTAAATCCTAAGAACTAGACCTATTAAACCTAATAAACAAGTTGAATGGTATTCTTTATGATAAATTGGATTGGTGGTAGAGGTGATACATAGTTGAGAAGGCAAGGTGGACAAGAGTTTTCTTGTGTTTAAAGATACATATATGGATATAACCCTAGAATTTTTATCAACATTGGATCTGAAGAGGGATGTAGCTTAAGATCACTCTAATGAAATTACTTTTTGGATAGGTGGTAAACATTTCTTGATGTAAATTTTAGAAATTGGTATGGAATATGGGTTATACTTACCTGACCTTATACATTTATGTTCAGACCAAGCATTTACAATTAACTTCCCTGAAGATATATCTACATTTGTGGATTTTTGGTGTAATATATTGCATGGAATTTGCAACTAAAATCCCACTCAAATAAAGATTTAACACATTAAATCACCAGCATTATGTTTTTTATATAGGACAATTGCTCATAACATTTTTTGTCGGAGAGGGAGTATAGAAGTGGTCACGTTATGAGATTTTTTTTATACCTTTGGTGCTTAGTGGATGGTTGTCGTTACAACTTAACCTTCTATATTATAATTATTTATAAATTATGGAAAACAAGTCGACATGAAAATGGGTCGAGCTCATCATCACCAAAATAACTTCATTTTATGATGGGAATGTTTGGGCTAGAGGCCTAACCCCAACCCAAAGCCAAATTAACTTATACTGATCTCTGACTTCATATTGGACCAGACTAAGCTAGGATTGCCATCTCTATTAAGGAACCTAAAAATACTTCATAAAATTCCTCAAATGGCCACTACATGTTCAATACCTCCCTTTGATATTAAAAGTAATGTAGACTTAGTAAAGAAGGTTAAAGGGCTATATATTTTAATTAATAAATAAATCAGTGAGTTTATGTTAATAAGGCTAGGATAGAAAATGATGAACCTAAAAGGACAATTGACTAACTATAATTGGTCGCTTAGCAATATGAGGAGAAGATGTCAGTTACTGAGACTATTTAGTCATTGCCTTGACAATTAATATCAGATAATATGTAAAGTGATCAAGCTATATTGTTACAATAATAGAATATGATCATTTAGAAGTTATGGGAGCAATAACAAGCACTTAAATAGATATAGAACTCTAAGAGGATCAAGATGTATAGTTGGATTGAATGGAGGATGCAATTAGTACTTATTTTGCCAATTTTAGAATTGAGTTGCCACCAAGGACCTTTTGTACTTATTTGAAGCAGCAACAACATAAGAATGTTGAAGATGACCTTATTAGACAATAAATAGTTTACATATTTTTTACATCTTATCTGTTTGTAGCCTAACAAATGAAAATGTTTTTAAATTATGAGTAATGAAAATTACGTTTTCTTATTGGTTGATGTAGTTGCAACTATAAAACTTGATATTGGTTTATCATCTTTTGCATTATAGATCTAAATTTAGAGGAACTGCTATCTATACTTATATGAAAAGATGACTGGGTAAGGGTAATTGATTGGGTAAGCAAAAGAAATAACTAAAACTATGTTTCACTATTATCTTAAAGTTATTATTCAATTGTTTCAATTATGCTATCTATAAAGAAAAAATCACCAAAACTAAGACAAAATGTAGTTTTAAAATTTGGATTCAACTATTGCATTTATGTTATTTTCAAGGAAAGGAATCCTAGAATTTTCCATAACATGAAAATAAGACATTCAAAAAATGATACATATGATAAATAGATGGACACTTACTTAGGCTTGACCCATCAAAACTTCCACTCTTATAAGTAAAAGGATTAGGAATAAATCAGGCCCAACACCGAGGTGCCAAGCTAACCTTATGAATTCACATGACTTAACTTGTTCATACATTCTATCCATAAAACAACCACTCAATTAACACGATATTTTAAGCCCAACTAGGCATAGTTCATTCATTCATTCGTCATGATAGTCTAAGTGTAATCCTATCATCATTCACTTTATAATTTCAAAACCTATTTAGTAACAAAATAATAGTAATAAGATTAATTTTAGTCTATAAATTCACAACCACACTAATGCCCCCAGTGTCTACATTGATGCCCAAAGATATAATGTTATAAATATATAAGAAAAACGAAAACAATTAGACAACATTGGTCGATCTTGTCTAAACTTCACTCACACTCACTGTTGCTACTTCTAGCTAATTGACTCAATAACCTCTTTCTCCTTTTCATGGGAGAGGGAAAAATAATGAAAACGTGAGTATTATAAATAGTGAGGGAAAATATTTTACCTATGAATGTTCATGCATCAAAAAGTTTTATTTTCATTTCAAAAACCATTTTGGATTATAAAAACAAATAGTAAGTTCACTACCTATAGTCACACACAATCAAGCCTAACAAGGTATCAAAAACACTCCAAAACAAGCATCGCCCACATTAAGGCATAAAGTCAATTGTCACACTTTGTATCAAGTTTTAAGCAAGACATCTATTATTAAATTAAGCATTATCATAGCAATTAAGGCATATATTCATCAATCACCAAAGTCATCAACCACGTAATAGGATATTATTTCTTTAAGCAAGCAACACCATATTAAACATGAAGCATTCATTACACATTCCCTTCCTTAAATTTCTATTCATTTCCATTAATTATTTAACATAGGGTCCTTATTTCATTGCCTAAATCACCTCACATACGTCTTGCTCCTAAGCCATCTCACTTAGGGATCCTTATTCAGAGTGGAGTAACTCTTGCGCTAATGTATGGAACGATTACGCTTCAGCTGAATCTTTAATGGAAGACCTTACCGAAGGTAAGGCTAGCCACTGTATATTTAAAAAGAGTTTTTATTTCAAAGACACTTACCTGGATACAACATGTTATTGGAGCCTATTTATGCCTCAAAGTGAAGAGGAGACAAAGGTCGATTTCATGAATGAAGTTGTTGTTCAAGAAAAAAAAGAAGGAAAAAGGACAAAGGAAATAAAAGTTGAAGAAGAGAAGGAAGTCTCCGTTCAAGAAGAGAAAGTTGAAGAGTGGACAAAGGTAATTAAGGAAGAAAAAGAACAATTCACTTTCCTATAGGAAAAATTGTTGGAGTCAACTAAAGATTCAGGTAGTTCATTAGTTTATAAAAAGGTCATTTTATTAGTTGAATTATGTTAAGATATGTGCCTTAATTGAATTAGATGTGTAATCGACAATTTAGGGTAACTTTAAAAGTAGTGCAAGATGAAACATGGGCTATCTAACTCAAAATTATGAAGATTTATCCAGATTTTGTACTTGAAATAAAGTGTTAAATGCTTTATTCCTAGCTCTGAAATCTTTAGTCAAGTTGATTTGAATTTAGGAAGGAAATTAGATATTGAAATATCTACTTAAATTGATTTTATAGTTGTTGAAAATTCGGGCTGAACATAAAAAAAATTGTTGATTTTATATGTGCATATTTTAGAGTGAGTTTAGGTTACTCCATTTGATGATTATAACTTAACCGTAATCAAATGCATGAGCATTGATTAACGAATTAATGATAATTCAACATGTAGTTACACCAATTCGATTATTATTTCATGTTTACATGAATGCTAAAAATAGTTGGTGAGAAAATTAAGATGAAATGTGTTTTGCTTGTCATTAACTTTGTGACTCTAACTTTTTGTCTTTTTTTATCAAAGTTGTTTTAATTTCTTATGCCTACTTTAATCTATGTTTTAAGTGAACATTTAGATATTAGTTTGGTTGGAAATAAATTTAGAAGAGAACTTTAAATTTTGATTGTAAATAGCTATAATTTTATTTTAGAAAATCTAGATTTATGAAAGTAAAGATTTTGTTTTTATTAGATTGTTTAGAGTTGTAAAATCACTTGAAATATGCTTGCATGGAAGATAGGTGATATTAGAAAAAAATTGAATCGTTGATGAAGTATGAATATGATTTTTCTAAGCTAAAAATTTCAGATTTGTATAACCTAGTGTCATCATTAAAAATTTCTGCAGTATATTTTGGATTATTACAACTTTGTGACAAAAGAAAATAATTTTCTGCTCTTGAATATTGATTATGTAGTCCTAATAATGTATTATAAGTTTATTTTCTTAAGTTTTGATATTATATCTGATTTATGTGAATTAAAAAGGACATATGTATTGATGAGTTGATAATGTTTTTACTTTAAGATAAAAAAATTTCGTATAAGCAAATTGTTAGGATGTTCGCATTTTAGATTTATAAAAGTGTCTTTCTTTAAAATGATTTTTTTAATCAAAAGTTGATATTGTCTCATTGGAATTTTGTTAGTTGGAAGTATATTATAATGAAATTTGACAAATAAATTAATTTGGTAAATCAAACTTTTCTTGTATGATTGACTCTTATTTACTCTATACTAATTTGATTAATAAATTCACAGTTAAATTAAGGATTTTTACTAAATAGAAACAAAGAAAAAGGTGAATTTGGTTCAATGATTATTTGTTCTATTCCTTAAGAATTTGACTTACCCTCTTACATTACTTACAAATTTCCTTCTACCTAGAACTACATTTAGGCTTGACCAACTTCAGTGAATGTGCAATCATTATGCAGGAACCAGTTTTACTTGTAACTAGAAGAATAAAGTAAGAATGATAACCATAGGTGTAACCTAATTTGCAGAAACTAGCTTTTCAAAATTTAAAGCAGAATTGTAAAGTACAATCAGAAGTGATAAAGTATGAAAGCTAAGAGAGAGAAAAATAAAATTATAGCACGGGTCATTCCATGACTCAGATAATCCCAGCCAGCCTATATTACATTATGGCTCCTCTACAATCCATTAATGTCCGAGAAAAGAATACGTGGTTTCTAGTTTCTCATGGACAAGAAATATTACCCATTGAAATTTACAGCTTATAAGTCATACCCCGTAAATCATATTAGTCAATCATTTTGTTTTCTAAAAGTGAAGTCAGCCAAATTGATGTTTACTTCGCGTTGAGTACGAATGGAACTAGGGGCTCGAGGGAGGGCCATGGAACTTGTATCTTGGATTGGAATGTTTTGCTCTCTGTACTCAGGACCTTCAGTTTGTTGAAGCTCATAGTTTTCAACGTCATGTACAGAATTCACTGCTTCAGGGTCCCAACGATCATGTTCATAGTTGTGGTTCCTCGGAGAAGCTTGTAAGCTGTTAGGAGCTGTACTACTTCGGTAGTTTTGCAAGAGATGAACTGGAGACATGCCGTACGTGGGAGTTGCTGGTCTGCTTGACATTGGCGTTTGAGACTCGGGATGTCTGCCGTGCTTGGTGTGCTTTATAGCCGTTTTGCGCCAGTTTTTAAGTGCTGTAGCCACACGGTCGTTAAACACAGTTGGTCTCATGGAAGAGCCCATCTATAGGATCACCAGAGGAAAATGTCAATGAGTAATCAAGTATAATGCTAGTTTCTTAATTTTTCACATTAATCAAAATTTTCTCTTTTTATATTTATCTAATCGCATCCAGTTCCTCACCTGTGTCACTAAAGCATAGAGAGGCATTGTCACGTAACTACACAAAAACTGTATAATCACCCTGAAAAGATCCATGTTGATTTTGTCAGGAATGTTTGAATTTATCTTGAAGCAGATTTCATAAGGTTACGAGTAAAACTCACCCCATCGTGATTCTAATGACAATATCTTCGGTTTTTTTATGGAAGCAAGAATTTATGGTAAATTCGTACTGCAAAACGAGGAGAAAACATAAAGTTAGTAAAGTCCTCATTGCAGTTCACATAGCCAAAATATCTAGTTCTAGAGCTGGATTCAACAGCTCATGCGTGCTTTTGAAGTAGGCAAAATGCTATGAGAGAAATAAATTATATGTTACGATCTAAGAATTCAGAGCACTGTTGGCAGTTGCTTACCACACTCCATATGAAGAAAGCTATTTGAAACGCATTCTGCAGTTGCAAAGAGAACATATAAACTATTAGGTTAAAGAGCCAATGTTCGTAAATGGAATGAAACAAAGAAAATGAGAAATGTCTGTACCTGAAAGAGAACCAAATGGATTAAGAAGAGAATGAGGCGTGGGCGTCCAAACCAGAAGAGATCATCACCTGGTTGGACCACTGGAGCACCCTTAACCACATCTCCTCTTTCTTGAATCCTCAGCCCCAGTTGCGTTATGATCACTTCAAGCTTAGTCGCCACAACTAAGATTACCTGAAAGGTATGAATTGGAGATATGAGCTCTTGAATCTCACCATATAATGCATTCAGATTAAAAAAGGATTCATGACTCGGTGCTTACAATTAAGGGGATAAACGGTAGCCATAGATAAGCATACCATCCTGTCGGAATAAAAAAGGTAGGACAGAAATTAGTCCGTGAACTATACACTTGCAAGTATCATCTGAGAATTCACCAGAAGATAACTTACCATATGTATTGGACAGCAGGAATAGTACTGAAATGAACCATAAGACCGGACTGCATATACAAGATGATGTTAGACCACCAAAAAAGAATAATGAATTAATCTATTAGGTATTTGGATAAAAGCAAAACAAACCTGATTCCAACCACTACTTTAAAATCGTCTTCAAGTGATCTTTTGATGTACTTTTGGAAGTCAAATGTTCTTTCACTTCCGGGAGCCAAATGTGCCTGAAACAACATATCACGGCGAATCTCAGTGAGATTTTTCCTTTCATATACAATGTCAGTATTTGCCTTGTGATGAAAATACATGCATTATACTCACCATGATAAACCCGTGCCTTAGTGTCAGGTAATCAACCTTGTTAACTGATCCAATGAATTGTCTGAAGAAACACACCTGAGAATTGAGGTCCAAAAAGAGAGACATGACTAATAAGTTTCCAGGAAAACAATTCTGGTTAACATAACACAACCACAAGTGAGTAGTATTCTTGTCTTATTGCTGTTCCAGACCAAAGCAGAGTTTTCCTTAGAATCTTATAATCACAATTTAGGAGCATCTTTCCATCTATCTGTAGTCTGGTACTTACAATCCAAAGCAAAATGGGTGATCGACTCCATAATTTCAAATGCCTCCTCCCAAATGATGTGTCCCTTGCCAACCTAAACCTATCAGGATCTGCAGGATAAGAGTCATCCAAGAATCAGTAGAAAAAGAAAAAGCAGTTTCTTTTGTTGTCTGGAAAACTAGGAAATCATTAGACCAAGGAAAAACGGAATTAATTTGCAAGTAATGACTTACCATTGTGGTACTGATATTCAATTGTCTTTGTCTCGTCCTCCCACTGCTTCCATTTTCTCATCTGGAAATCCCAGCAAATTATTTGACATATATTAATCAAGGTGAAAACATCAAGTAAAAGAACAGGAATCATAGAGAGAAGAGAGGTCACTTAAAAGAGTAGAAACAGATCAGTACCTTGAAACTTCCGGAAGCATAGGTGATTATGCAGTACAGAACATGTGTAATTGCTAACACAAAGATGAATATGTGAAGCTGGTGGACACCATACGCTGACACAAGCGCAACTTTGCCCTGAAAACAGTTGCACACTCCTCGTTACAAAATCTTACTGTAGAAACTTTAAGGCTCATAATAGATTTTGAAAATTGTATATCAAGCAAGTTGTTTACCAAACTTCAAGATGTGTTTTAACCACCTCAAAGAACCACTAAACATTCCAAAATTAAAAAATCAACAAGTTCTTACCCTTTCGGCGCATTTGTCATATTTAGAGGCTGCCAACCTACGCCTAGGAATTGGATCTGAATCTAAGAACTGCAGAAGTCTCCGACGATTATTATTCGAATCTTTCCCAGTTGCTTTTTTACCGCATGGATGCCAACTGGATGCTACGCTCTCAGGTATACATATATCAGAGATAGGTCCTTGGAATACAGTTAGGAGCAAGGATATGAATCCCATAAGCATGAGCTCTACAGAAAAAAAACAACACAGAACGGATTAGTTTTTGGATGATCAGCTTACGCTACGTCGAAATTGGCACAACAAATGATTTTGATCAAACATGGGTCATACCTGCTTTAACCTTCTCAAGCGCTTCCACCAGAGCTGGTCTTTTCTTTCTTTGCAAAAACTGCGATGGAAGTAGGAAAACATAATCAGGGAAAATTTACTACATTGATCCAAGTGTTCACTTCCGTGGCTTCATATAAAGTAGTTGTTAACTGTACATGGGGCAAGTCAAACTAAAAAGAACTTTAGAGACTTAAACTCCACTATAAGAGTGATTTAATCAGCTTTAAACATGCCATTCTTTAGTCAATATATGAAACATTTTGAGCATGTGTCATGTACCCCAGCAATAGCATAAACCAACTTTCAGACCATTTCCATATATCTACATACCTTTCCAACGATGTGAATGAGATGTTCAATGACAATGGAGATGGCAAGCATCACAAAGCAGACCACTGCAACAGCCCATGTCGGAGTCTCCTCCAAGGAACGGGGCTTATCGGTATCAGACATGATGACAGCACTTATCAGAAAACCTCTGGAAGTGCTCAATCTCTTGAAAATGTGGTAGAGAAGTGTTTAATGAAATCAGCCAAGAAAAGAGAGAGGAAATGAAGTAAAGATGAAGCTAAGTTAAGAGCAATATATTGCAAATTCGGGGGAGAAGTATGCAGAGAGCTACTATTGTTAACTCAACTCAAATATGTTCGCGGTTGAATGTGGAAATCTGGAGTTTTGCATATATAAGAGAGAACATATTGCATTTAGACAATTGGATAAGAACAACGAATTTGACTTCGTCAGGGATCAAAATCAAAGAAAGGGAGAGAGAGAGAGACAGAGAGAGAGCAAGCGTGTTTCATTGACTTCCACCCGTGTTTGACCAAGATAGAACAAATTGAAACACTTAAAACAATAACGAAAAATAGAGACCTAAACATGGTGAATAATTGACTCTTTACATCCAGCAACTAAGGTAAAAGAAAGAGTAATGACATGAGTTCCCCAAGTGGTCTTCCTTTTTCTGGAAAAAATCTCTTCTACTATAAGATATTTTTAAAAAATTTATTATATTTACATATCCTTGCTTATTTTAAAAATATAATAATATCTAATATTTAATAATAATTATATTAGTCTTTCATTAAACTTTTATTTATTATGTAAGAATACTAAAGATGACTAACATATTATTTTTATTTTTAATTATTTTATAAATATTTAATAATTTATTTTTATTATTAATAAGAAAAATTATAAAATTTTATTATTATATTGATTTATCATATTTATATATCATTACTTTTGAAATTTTCGTTAAAAATATTACGACATGACTTATAATTTAAAAATATATATTAAAGTTTGTCCTTATTTCATTTCTTTTGTCATCTTTCTTTTTTCAAAATAAACATTTTGAGGTGACATTAATGTAAAAATTTTAAAATTTTATTTCGTAACTAAACTATGCAAATGAGTACTCTGCTTTGTACGTAATCTGATTAAAAGGATAAGATTGCACTTGTTAAATCATCTAATACGCTTTAGGTGTAGTTCACTTGTTACCACCAGATGGAAGCCCCCTTAGCTATTCATGGACATGGTGAAAGACAATGAACTGAGTACGGGACAAAACTAGTGGAATCAGTCTTATTGGTATTACAAATTTCAAGAACAAATTGAGCTATGGAATGCCTATCATTGGCTTTTCAAGAATTCACAGTTTTGTATACTTATAGAACAGTAAGATTCTCTTCATTATTAAGAACTTAAGATTGTGTGATACATTTTGAACTTCTTCCAGCTATATTACAATTATTTAGTATCTCAAGAAAAAAATTCTATTTAACAAGAACTTAACAAAAGTGTCAACAAAAAATATTATTTTCAAGTGCTTCTAGACTAAATTAGTAATATTATTATATTAGAATAAAAGAATTAATTTATTATCATTTAAAAATAACATATTTATTTAATTATTAATAAATATGATAAATTACTATTATTGATTATTTATAAAATAAATTAATAGTATATGTTAAATATTATAATTTTCAATAAAGGTGATTATATGCAAATATATTTTATGATTTTATTTAGTTATATAAAAATTAATTATTATTTAAATATTAATTATAAATTTGTCTAATTGAGCATCTTATTTATTTGTATCATTCTAAAATTTTATTATATTTTTCAATATGATAAAAATATGTAAGGATGAATAGAAAACTTTTCTTAAAACTATGAACCATACACAATCTTCTCCAAGCCTTATCCATCCTTCTCTATAAAAACTTCTGTTGAAAACTCCAGGTGGCTCGGATTTAGTTAAGAATAAGAGGACATGGCTTCAAGTTGTATGGTTTGGAACTTTAGACTATAAGTTGTTGTTCTATCCATCAAATAACACAAATGAAGCTTCCAATGCAGTACTACAAATAAATATCTTGAGAGAAGGCTCCAATAGATAGGAAGCCACTGTTCTTGGTTTCTTCATGGACAAAAGGCCTTTATATAAAACTATGACATCATAGGCACAGTCCACCTAAAGCAGTTTGGTCTGTAAGAGGTTCTTGTCAATAATAATAACATATATATTTTTTAAATTCCACTCAAAAGCTCAGGGTATAAGAATTATAGAGGCAAGTTTATGGAACTTGAAAAATATACTCATTTTCCTACAATTATGGAAACATGGTTTCTATCTTCAGCACTAAAATTATAAGCAAATACCACTATGGCTTAACATTCATAGCATTCCGCTAGAGTACTAGGAAACTAGATGCATTAGCTACTTAGCCTGCTACCATGAAAGTTCCAAACTATCTTAACGACGTCACAGATGCCACTAAAAGGATAAATTATATCAAGGTATATGTTCTTGTAGAATTTAAGAGCAATTTATCATATTATATTCGACTCACAAAGCTTAGAGAGGATGAAAAGCTTTACGAGGATAAAGTTCTAATTACTTTTTCTTACAAACATGATAAACCAAATTGAAAAAAAAACAATGGAGGCTAATAAGTAGGAGATTTAAGAAGGGTGACTACCAAGAATTAGTGATGGAATTAGATGCTCAATGCTCTCATAAATCAAAACTATATATAATAAATACATTGATAATGATGAGGTAGCCATTGAGAAAATCAATTGTTAAGTTCAATTCAAGAGGTTACTAATGTAACTAAGAAAGAAACTAATGCATGTATGGAATCATTATCAGAGCCCTCATAAATGGATGTTCAGGAAGATGTTAGTACATCAGAAGGTACTAAAACTAATGAAGCAAATAATTCTCCTAAATCTCAACCAAAGATTGCAAATCAAGAACCATCTTGCTTCAACTCACCCTCTATGAAAAAGGCTTCTATAAATGGATCTTTCATTAATTTCACAACAATAAAGAAGAAGACATTTAAAAGGAAAAAGAAGAGTCACATCCCTTCCTATCCCAAATAAAGATTATAGCTTGGAATGTAAGAGAGATTAACTATCACTTTAAACAACTTACCTTTGGTAACTTCAGTTTTGATAATAATCCTTGCTTAATAGGGCTTTTGGAAATACATTTGAAGGATTTTACTAGTAGGAAACCGAACTTCTTAAGGAGCAATTGGGAGGTTATTGCCCAATCATCAATCTTACTTCAATAGGTAGATAATGGTCTTTTATGATTCTAACATGGTGTAGGTCCTTAATAATTTGATTACTGAATAGATAATTCATCTACAAATTAGATTGAAGTAAGAGTGGTAGATTTGTAGGCCAAATTTATGTTTGTTTATACTTAAGCTTTCAAAGGATTCCATCATGAATCATCCTTAATGAAATTAACAATATGCTATATTCTCATGAGGTAGAAGGAAGCCTTAACTTGAGAAATTGTAATGATGATTTCAAAAACTATGTACCCAATATCCCAGTAATATACTTGAGAATAGAGGGGATATTTTATACTTGGTCTAATAAACAAAAGGGGTGTTGATTTATTAGTAAAAAGATTAACAGGGCACTTGTCAATGATAAATGGTTAAACATGTTTTCTGAAAGTAAGGCTTACTTTAATAATACTCTTTTCTCACATTATATACCCCAATGGTGGTATATGACTTATTCCATAAAGTTTCAAAGAGATATTACTTTATGTTTAACAACTTTTTTAGTGGAAGTTGAGGCATTTCAAGAAGCCATAAAGAGAGAATTTAGTTGGGATGTATAAGGGGCAAAGGCTTACATATGTATACAAAAACTTATAAGAGTGAAAGAGGAGCTGAAGGCATTTAATGTTTACAGAGTCAATAATACATAACTATTAGTCAAAGAATGTTTGGACATGTTAAATTTTGTTAAAAATTAACTCTCTCTCCCCCAATTGACTCTAAGCTTCAATAAAAGGAAAAGATAACATTACAATAATATGCTCATGCCTCATTCATTAATCACTCTATTTTGCAACAAATATCAAGAATATTATGGTTAAAAGATGAGGACAAAAACATCAAGTTCTTCCATAAATCTTTGCTTTCTAGGGGAAATAGAAATTCCAATATAATAACTTCTTTGGTTAATGATGTTGGCTCTACTGTGGTTTTATAGGAGATCCTTTTACAGGAAGCCTATTTATACTTTTTAGGGACTCTAGGATTTTCAGTAGAAAGGAACTCATCAGTTTATCTTACAATCAATAATAAGGCAGGGTATAAAGCAACAGGATGTTAATTACTTGCAAAAATTAGTATATGATCAAGAAGTGGAGGATGCTTCGTTCTCACTTAACCCTCAAAATGCCTAAGCCTCGATGAATTCAATGGCTTCTTCTTCTACAATACTTAGACTAAAACTAAGAAGACACTCTGAAGCCATAATTGAATTCTTCAATAATGAAAATATGCTAAATGAGATTAATAAGACATTCACCTGTCGTTTTCCAAAGAACCAGTCTTAACTCCTTAAAGGACTTAGACCAATAGCCTACTGCAACTAAATCTATAAGGTAATCTCTAAAATCATTGCTAATAAGCTTAAATTCATATTTTCAACTTATATAGATGCCTTATAGGAAGCCTTTATTAATGAAAGATACATAGTTGATTTATATTACTTGCGTAAGAACTCTTTTAAAAATATAAGAAGAGACATGCTTCCGAAAATTGTGTCATTAAGAGACATGCTTCCGAAAATTGTGTCATTAAGATTGATCTCCAAAAGCCTTTAACTCTATAAATTGGGACTTTATCTTAAACACCTCAATAGCATTTGGATTCCTATCAATCTTTATATTTTAGATTGAGCAATGCAATACCTCAGCCTCTTATAGCACCATTAATAATGGAGTACTAACAAACTTTTCAAAAGGGCCAGGGGCCTAAGTTAAGGAGATCACGTTATAGAGTTTTTTACTAAAATCCTTAGGCTAAACACCTCTCAAGACAAGCAATTTAAGCATCATTCTAAATGTAAGAGAATGAAGCTAAAGCTTGGCCTTTGCTAATGATTTGATCATATTCTACAAGGTTGATGCAAATTCTTTGAGTTCCTTTATGTTAGCCCTTAATGCCTTTAGAAAGCTTTCTAAAATGTCTATTAATAGGGATAAAAGTTGCTTATACCTTTCCATACGTATATACCAAAATGTAGCCTGACTTAAAGCAATCAAAGTGTTAAACACCAATCTACCGCCACTAATTTATCTTAGAATACTAATTTCATCTAAGAGGCCTTCTAGTAGAGAGTTCCAACCATTAATAAATAAGATACAAAAAAGAATATCTAGTTAGTGTAATAAAAACCTGGCTTTAGCTTGAAGAGTACAACTCATAATTTTAGTGTTAAATAGTATACATATCTATTAGACTTCACATCTCTATTTTCCTAACAACATTGCCAAAGCTATTGAAAAAATCCTTAGGAAGTTCATATAGATTGGAGGCTTCATTAGAAAAGCTTCAAAAAAAATTACCTAGAAAGAAATTAGCTTGTCAAAGAAGGAACAAGGGCTAAGGATAAAACCACTAAAGCTTACAAATAAAGTCCTGTTGACTAAGAAGCTATGGAGAATTTTAACTAACAAACAATCCCCCTAGGTTCAGTGGATACATGCTTATTGTGCGAGGGATAATAGCTTATGGAACATACAATTTAAAGCTTGTGCATTATAAACAATGATTAATATGATAAGGATGAGAGAAAGGATAAAGATTATGGTCAAAACTAGAGTCGGAAATGGTGCTAAGATAAACTTATTGCATAATAATTTGTCCTTTAATTGTCATTTAATTAGCTCACCCAAATTACTCTTTTTAAGGAATGTCATTCCTTCTTATGACATTATAAAAGAAGTACTGAAAAAAAAAAGCATTTGTAACTAAAATTCTATGAAAAACTCCTTTACTTGATCACATTTTGGGAATAAATCTAATAGTGAGCAAGGAAGACCTCATTTCTTGGGATGAAACCAAGATTGGCAAATACACTATTGCTTTATGTAGGGAAATGTTGAGAATACAAGAAATAAAAATTCTATGGTTTAAACAATCTTATCCTTGTTAGTTTTTATCTTATGACTTGCCTTCAAAAGGAAGCTAAGCACTTTAGACAGACTCACCAGATACATAAATATTTCACCTATATGCTTCCTTTGTAAGTAAGCAACCAAAAGTCATGTTCACTTATTCTTTAAATATTAATATGCCAATAATCTTTGGAAGTATGTCCTTCACCTATGCAATGAATCTCCTCCTCATGGAGTTTGATGTTCTATTATTGAATGGTGTTATAGGTGTTCAACTACAAAACTAGGGGACTTATTAATACTCAAGATTTCCTTAAGCTATATAGCTTACAATATATGAAGGGAGCACAACCAAAGGTTATTTAAGGAACAATACACTAATGAAGAAATTCTCCTAGTGGACATGATAGACAAAATTAGATTGCACCTAATGGTCTATTAAGGTTATTCCAACTATTGCAAACTAGAAACTACCAACTTTGTGGTAAAGGAGAGGATGATGCATGTCTTAGTCCTATAATTGATATTGCATACCTTTAGGCAGGCCTTTGAACACCGAAGGGGCACTAGAGTTGGTTCTAGTACCCTTAGCGCTCATGCAATAGACATCTTAAGCTTTGTTACTGGTTGAACTATTTTGGCTTAGTTCATGAACATATACTCTTTTTTGAAGATTTTGTAGTGATATGTCATCTTCAAGAGACACATTTGTATTTTGACTGGTTTATTAATGAAATTCTTATTTAATTTCTCAAAAAATGTAAGGATAATAAATTAATAAAATACTAAGAATTTTTATAGTTTTCTTTATTAAGATAAAATTCATTCAAATTAATTAATGATTACACATTAAAATGTTAAGGATAAAAAAAGATAAATTGATTGTCTTATTTATTAATACGGTGACATATCAAATAAAAACTTAATTTATTATCATATTATCCTAATAAATTTATCATTATTATTGATAAAATATGATACATTAATTATATTAATTATTAATTAAATAAATTAATATTGTATATTAAATATTTGTTAATATAATTAATATTGTATATTAAATTAAGTTGATTTGTTAGAAGATCAGAGTCACAAATTAAAGTGAGCAAATGAAAGTCATAGCCTTGTAGTTATTAATTAAATAATTGAACAGAAATTAGACAATTAGCGTAGAAAAAAAGTCTAGATAACTGAAGAAAATATCCTAGTTACCTTACCAAATTTGAGGAGGAGACGCTTCGGAAATGTCAGATTCTTTTTAGCCATTTAGTTCGTACATCTAGATTATACAGTCAACTAAGCATATTAATTTACAAGGAAAACATGTTTTCCTTTTCACATGCTAATTAGTGTCCGTGTATCTTGAAATGACCGTTAGCCAGTGCGAGTAGAGAGTTAGCAAGCAGCGCGTCCAGGTCATCCTTTCCACGATCTTAGGACCGCCCTCTCTGAACTTTCGTTAAAGACTCCGTCCACCTAGAGGTCCTACGCTCAAAATTTTTAATTCATGATATGCTCCATCGGCATTCAGGATTTTGAAATTATAATTCCATTTTTCGGGAACAAAGGGTATGACAAGAATATATTTTATGTTTTGGCCCCAAACAAGTATCTTGAAGTAGATTCTCAATAAGGAATGCACTTCCTTAATACGTAGTCAAACATTACGCCATATTTTCAAATGATTTGGTTGAAAAAATCGCACTACGTCTGTTTATCGGTTCTAACCATTTTAATTGCAGGGCCGAGTCAGTCATTAGGAAAGAATCAATTATCTGACAAGTCCAAACCAATCGACGTGTTATTTGCTTTGCACACTTTTATTTTTATTTCGAATAAAAATCTTCCTGACCTAAAAACGTAAAAACACATCTAAATTGACAAGCCCTTGTGTCATTTGGTCTACGACTGCATTAATACAAACGTTGAGATTGTGGAGTGGCTGCGGCTGGCAGACATTTCAAACACGTTTGAGGGTTACAATACAATAGATGTCTTGATATGAACGTAAAAGACCCTCTTTACTGTTGTTTTGTTTCCAAGAACGTTCATTATTCCACTTAAGAGACTAAGTACGTGTAAAGTGTTTCTGTTCTTGCCAGTTGCGTTGAGGATGAGAAGAGTGGAGCAAGTCATGATTGGGGGATCATTTTGTAGAACTTTCAATGGAAAATGGTACCACTTGCCCTTGAGGGCCTGGGAATAAATAAATGCCCACTTGGGAGAGGTACCGACGAATACGGTAGATATTTAACACGTCATTGTACTTTGTTAGAAAAAAGACAACCTATTGATTATCATGGATGGCTCTGATAGAGTAGCCTTGTTAACGTTATTGCAAGTGTTTCTTTCTGAACTTATGGGAGACAGAGGACGTGCAACAACTCCAGATTAGAGAATGGTCCACTCTTTAATTTCCGTAAATATCTACAACCTACCTATCAATTCAATTAGATGAAATGGATTATGGATCCGCGATACAGAAGACAGCTCATTAGGTTTTAATTGTTCTGAAAAGCATAAAATAAGGATTAACAATAAATCTAACATACCCATAAATATCTTAGGTCAAGTTAACGTTAAAATTCTGATGACAAGTGAGCAGCAGTGTGATTGTTCAGAAACGTAAAAGACAATGTCAATAACATTAGACATTAATTATAGATTTGAGCTATTTATTGAGCCGGGAAATGAAAGGGAAGGATCGGCAGTTGGATTTTGGCCCTGTTTGGTGAATGGCTTATCAGCCAAAAATTAGCTGATTGACCATACTTAGCTGTTTGACCATGTTAAAAAGCTAACCATTATGTTTGGTAATCAGCTGATTGGGTTAGCTGATTGAACCCAATCAGCTGATTTTTGAAAAGCTAAGGAGGA
>JAOQMM010000173.1:10902803-10919484 GCA_027563515.1 Erythroxylum platyclados | reverse complement strand
CATGCAGTGCATGCGCCCGACAGGCTTCTCTCTCCTCGCGACGGAGGGAGATTTTCGGACCATTTTCGACCCGTTTTTCATGACTAACCTCATGTGGATCACTTTCACGACTTCATTGACGTGAAAAAAGCAAAAAACGAATCAAAAACAACCAAAAACCATATAGGATGAAAACCGAAAAACCTTCGTTTTCAGCCTCCCGATCACGTAACCGGCTCTGATACCACGTGTAACACGTAGCATGGGCCTTATTACGTGTTTTGGATCTAACATGGACGGGAAAAAAAATGAAGAAATGCGGAAATACCTGATTGTGGTTCCATCCAAACTTCAAAGGCTGTTTTGAAGGCCGAAACGAGCTCCGATGAAGTTGTACCTTTTCCGAGAAACGATCACCGCCTTGAGATTAACGCCTTTCTGCAGTTTTCTTCGACGTAGCTCTCCGAATGGGTCAGAGAACCGAATGCTACGAATTACGCTCAGCAACTGTAGGAGACCTTAACCTTATATATATAGCTTCCATATCGGGCTTTCCCATCACAGGCTCGATATGGACCAGGTTCACACTAATAGGGATCCATTTTCCACTTGGACTTTGACCCATTAATTTAGATCATTTATCGGGTCACTTTATTATCTTCATCCGGATCAAATTACGCAACTTAACCGATAATTTATTTAAAAGCCGAAATGCAATTAAATGTTGTCCAACTTTATGAGAAGGGACAAAATTGTACTTAAGAGGACAAAAATGTCCAACAGGTATATTATAGCCATAAAAGGAAATCAAATTATATGAGGGATTAGAATATTACAAATGGACTGCGACTATATGATCACTACATTAAGAGCTCTTTACTAGTTTACAACAGTGGACAGGTTATGAAATGCTCCAACTGAGGCTAGTGTTAAAGTTGAGTTTATGCTTGTCTCCGTAGGCAAAGATATGAGTTCTAATTTTGTTGCATGCTAACTTGAGGAACGATTCTATGTTGTTGCTTTGGCCTGTGAATATTCTCTTGTCTCCTTCATCCCATACGCTAGAGACTAAGTATGGTAGAGCAACTCTACATATCCACATATCTCCTTCATATGACAATTTCAAACTTATACTCCATTCAACTATTTTAGACCAGGTCAGAGGGTGGTTAGTGATATTGCACAGCCTAAGAATTCCATGCTGCACATAGTTGCTATATTATATTGACAATGGAAAAACAAGTGCTCAGTGACATTGGAAAAACAAATGCTTAATTTTTTTTAGAGAATTTTTACAAACAACGCAACAGCAGTTTGGTATATGTGAAAAGCTTGCTGTCCTATCCAAAGTGGGAAGCCTATTATTCTTTATGGCTAGCCACAATACGTGGGAAGTTTTAGGCAAGTTATGCTTATGCCATATAATTTATAAGCTCATACCACATGACCTTAACATCGGAGCAATTGAGCAATTTCCAACATGATTTATTGGTGAATTTATCGGGGAAGATCTTTTGTTATGATGCTCTATCCTAACTCTCTGCTAGAACATGTAGTTCACACATTTTTCTGTTATTTTTTTTAAATACGTGGATCAGATGTTCTGATATAAGGTTAACATAGAGTATCTGGCACAGAAAATGAAGGTCGAATTTATCGGAGGGTGAATGTTTTCATTTGATTATGTCCTCTTCGGTACTATCTAGCCTATAATTTAATAGCTATCTAGCCTATAATTTAATAGCAAAATGGAAAAGGGCTATCGAGGGAAGGGATTTAAAGATTTTTCTGGTTGAGAATGCTAGAGCTACTATGACCTTTGGCTCAAGAATTGCTCTCAGTGTGTTAGCTTCTTCGCATTGCTCTAAATGACCTAATGAGGTCCAATAATCATACCAAAAGTTATAATACCAATAATCATACATTGAATTTTAACGTTTTAAAATAGATAAAAAAGTATAATATATCAATAACGATAGCATTACAATTTATTGATAACAATAGCTTTTATTTCTTTACTAAATTCAAGAGTTGTTTAAACTAAAATATTATACTTTTGAAATCTTTAGTGTGTGTATACATATATTAATGGTAATTGTATTATTATTATTATTGATATAATAAAAAATACAATGTATTTTAATATATTACAATTAATACAATGTATCAATAATAATTGTATTATAATTTATTACAATTAACTAATATGTAAAACCGTTGAAATTTTGGAGAATCTATTATAGCATCATATATATTAATTGTTAAAATATTAAAATAGATAAAAAGTACAATTTATGAATAACAATAGCATAATAATTTATTGATAACAATAACATTTATTTCTTTACTAAATTCAAGATTGTTTCCCCAAAATTTGACACTAAACTAATTTTGGAGAAACTATTGCAGTATCATATATATTTATAATTTTTAAAATACATTTTATGAATAACGAATAACGATAGCTTTGTACCTTATTAATGACAATAACGTTAATTTCTCTTTAATTCGAAGAGTTGTCTCAACTAAAATGTCTATGTAGTTTTAAAAAATAGGACCATTTATGGGAGAGAATATATTTATATTTTAACATACTTTGAAGTTTCAATTTGGAGGAGGGATGTAGTTTTTAGTTTTTATTATATATGACATCTAAATTTAAATTACTAATTAAATACCATATTTCAAATCACAATTACAAATAATTGATTAATTTATTTTTGTAAGATGACTCAAATTTAATTATATTTTTATTTATAATAATTAAGTAAGAAGATGATGTTTCATCTTATTACTTAATAAAGTGAAATGCATAACAGAAAATAAATTTGATATCACTTATCAATTAAATATAAAAAGTATGCAAAGAGAATATATTAAATTATAAAGGATATGAAACGGGATCCAGACTCTAATCCTAAAGTCTCTCTATTTGGGTATTGACAGATTTGCTTATAGGACTCTCACTGACTAAAAGTCGTATTATACTAAACTCTTGCTTTTAGTTGTTGGAGGATGCAATCAGACTAAAGTGAAAATGAAAACTCAAATCCTTACGAGTCGACACTTAATCCAGTGGCCTCAGTCTGAGTTTGCAGGACAGGTGGAAGAGGTGCTTTGATAAGGATTAACTGCAAGCAGAAAAGACAAAAGAAGGAAAGAAGGAAAATTACCAATGCTTCGAGTGTTCTGTTTGCATGTTATTTAAATACCTACCTCATTTGTGGCTGGTTGTGATAGTGTCAATTGATGTGCATGCAGAAGATAGCCGCAATCTCCAGGGACGGCTTTGGTTGGCTTCTCATATCCACTACCGAGAAGAACAAACTTATCAGACCAAAGAGAAAAAGGACACAACAAGAATACTTGTAGATGAACCATAAATGTCTATCAGTGTACACCAACAAAGAAATCAAGCAACCATAAAACAACATGGTTCTATAAAACCAAAAAGTTAATTCCCGATTACAATTGGAGTGTAAAAAGTTGACTTTTACACACCACATATATTCACCTTCTCAATCATTTAAAGCTAACTCATGGATCTGCCTTGAGAATAATTTTCTTCTTTAAGAAAACAATCAAGATAAAAAGAAATGTATAAACACTGAGTTTCTTTACCCGTCTTCAGCATAGTTTTCATCCACATATTCAGAATCAAAGCATCTTGGTTGTCCACCAAAAACATAGAGAGGATCCCCTGATTGATGACACATAAACAATGGTAACAGTTATATCCTAAGGAGCGTCAGACCTCAACTGATCTGCATTTCCATCACAAAGCAACTGTAAACTCATTCAGGTAATATTAGGAATATAAGGTAGTCAAATCTCTCATCTTAAATTTGATTTGAGTAAGCATGTCTAACATGAAAGCAGTTGATGCTCGCAACAAGAATAAGCTCATAATTATGAAGAATAATGGTGTCTGCAGATGTAAGTTGCATATGTCACCTAAATTTTCGTCATACTAGCAAATACTTCACAGCATACCTAGTAAAGAATGTCCTATGAAAGAAAGATGAATCCGGATCTGGTGTGGCCTTCCTGACTCAATCTCAACCTGTTGAAACAAGATAAAGCATATTTGAATCTTCAGGAAAGAAGAGGAGCCTAGATTTGACAATTTCTAGAAATTTCCAGAAGAAATCCCTAGTTTATTCTGGTGAAGGGCTTACCTGGACCAATGTGCGGTTGTCATGTACATGTCTCTCAAGAACTTCAACTTTGCTCAATGCTGGCTTACCTGTTTTTACCAAAAAATAAGGATGGACATCGATCCTTTGGAAGTTAAGGAAAAAGCTGAGAGCAAAGAATGAAAAAGAACTTGACAAACGTTGTCTTTTATAATGCACTCTAAAACACTTATTTTCATGTCAAATGAATTTATATCTTGTTCAAGGATGTGTAAACTTGAAATTTCAACAACCTGAGGATGACGCAACATAGAGCCCTTTGGCCACTCCTGGATATCGAATCATTCCAATTGGTTGCTTAATTATAACCTAAGAAAGGAATGAAAACCAGTTTATGTAAACAACTTATGATAGTTTAACTTTTGTGAAAATAGCAAGCACAGTCAAGTGTAAAATTTTCACCTTGTCTTCCTTAAGTATTCCACTAACTAGTGCCCGGTAAATCTTTGAAATCTTCCTACTCCTAGTAAGCTCCATGCTGGTAGAATGTTCATCATCAAAGAATTCTATGCTTGAAATTGAAATATCAATTTTAAAACATATGGCAACTACTAACATCATTATAACATCTGCAATTTCAGTTCTGTGTGTAGTATGTATTAACTGAAAGTGTCAACATATGCGGGGATAAGAATAATATGATTGTTTCTTAGCATTTGCCACGGCCGTTCAGGTAGAATATTCCAAGGAAAAGATGGTAGAGCACCGATTCCACAAATCTATACTCATTAACAATTAAGATAATGTAATAGCTTTAAAGGTAAAGGAAGTTTAACTCATTGAATAACAACTATAGCCGAGAGTGTCACTGACCTGTTGGATTCAACAAGAGATGTCCCACTGGCAAAATATTTTGCAATACAAGTCTTAGCCTTCATGGTCTTTGCACAAAGCAGTATTCCTATAAGCGTTCAACAATAAACCATTAAGAAGTATGGAAGAGTTATTCAGCCTCCCACGTTTCAAATTTACAAAGCATCATTCGTGTGCAGGAGGCCTTCAGAAATAGCTAGTTGTAAAATGGCAATAACCAATATAAAGTGCTGGATATTTGTCATGTACAAGAGAAACACAAGCAAACTTTATTGGCTCACCAAAGAGAGACCTATATACAAGAGTTGATCTCAAATTCCTAGATCAATTTCCACACTTTCTCATAATTTCCGAGTGTTATGGTAGCGGTCGTGAGTAATGTCATAAAAGCTACAAATGTGCACAGGCTTTGTAATGATCGCAACAATGCTTGAAATTGGAATCATATTCTTATTTAGATAATTGTCAAATCTAATCCCAGACAAATGCGGCCAACAGTTAATTGTCTTTATCATTAGCAACAGTCAACAGCAGTTAACCTGAGGTGCCCCTTCCCAAACGATGAACAGGAACTGGATGGGATTCTCTACTAGCTAGGTCAGGTTGTTGTCCACTTGCCCACCATTGGAGCTGCGTCAAAACAGTTCGTTGCTGGAAAAGCCCTCCGGGCAAAACTTGAAGGCCTGAGGGCTTGTTCAAAGCAATCTGAACAGGTATATCAATGAGATGCAATTCTATCATTCAATAAACAGAAATTTGCAACCAAGTAAATGATTCCATTGATTTCTCAAGGATATAGGAATTAAAAGCTCAATGAATCATATAATAAGTAAACCTCTAAAAAACTACACATATCAAGAACGATGATATTAAACAAGCACAATAGTACTTACCATGTCATCATCTTCATATAAAACATCAAGTAAGTAGGGGGCATCTGGCTCTCTCCAGGGGAGCCTATGGTAGACTAATTCAGCACCAGACCTAAGCCAATTTAGAAAAAAAAGAAGGATTTGTTTACAACTTCACATACAAGTTCGAATGTTTCTTTAAAATGCAATCCTTCAGTCTTTTCCTTTTCTCTTTGTTCAAGCAATTACGTGAGGATACCTGAGGATAGTGCTGGGTTCTGTAACGACACTACCATCAATGGTAATCTGCAAAGATACAACATATTGGTAATACATACTCTTATTAATTGAAGAACTTGATCGTTTATCTTTGATTATGAGGATTTAACCTGTCCGTTGTGTATTCGTTGCAGCCACCTGTTGAACTCATGGAAATAATGAAACTTTCAAATAGGGAATGAAAGAAAAGGAGAAAAACGACGATAAATTTGATAGGTTATATACCCTTGACGAGGTGCCGAGTTCTTATACTTGGTGGAGTAGAAATCTATCAATGTCAGTTCTGTAATTACAAACAGAAGAAGCACATATTCAGAGTCTGAAACGAAACAACTGGAAGTAGATCAAATCAAGTAACAAGAGCAAGTTTCTTTCTAAGGAGAAAGTTGTTGGATCGGTTAAGGACCGGAATCTGAGGGTTTGATGACGTCGTTGTAGCGGAGGCCGTCATTGAATTCTGGCCAAGGGACACCGAATGTCCGGAACATGGTTTTAGTCGCAGTGGAGGGAGAGGGCGGTGATAATGACTCAAAAAGTAAAAACTTCTTTCAGTTGATTGGCCTACTAAATAGCTGCTGCTTCTTATTTCTTAAATAATTGGAGCCCAACTGCTTGTCGTCTTTAGCTTTCAGATTTGCTATTATGAAGACACTATGAGCAGTCTGGAATGGGGTTATTTTGCCCAAATAGCATCAATTAGGCGGCAAGTAAGATAACGCAAAAGACGGAGGCCACCCCTCATTAGAAATGACACATTATTGCTTATTAAAAGATACCCCTTCAGAAGCAAACAGAAGTTGGGACAATTCCATGATTTCCAGCAAGGGAATACATATATCACTCACTTCTGTATCTTTTATTTTATTCCGTACAACAACAACAACAACAAAATAACAACAATATTAATAAAAATTTGCCCCACACAATGAATTACATGAAATAGAACCCGAAGGATAAGAGAGGGATCCACAAGCATCAAGATTCTAAATCAGCAGAACACATCTGCTGCTGAAGAGGAAGCACCAACCACCTGAAGGGAAGCTCGATACTCTACTGAATCACCGCAATGACATCCTTTAACAGCAGCAATTTGTAAATGGGTTGAGCTATTTTCAGATGTTTCTTTGAGAGTCATTCCTTCTCCTGCAGCTACTGCCTTGAGGCGATAACGCTCTGCCCTTGATCCAATAACCTGCCCCAGTACAGACGCTGCAATTGTAAATGCCATAGCTGACTTGGGCATCAAAACGGATTTCCTTAGCATAGCTATGAATGGAACAGCTGCATGCACAGCTGCGAACCATGATGGTGAAAACTTTTCTGTGTGTTCTCTCCATATTCCTAGTGGGACATTTGCTGCCATACCCAGCATCCCAATCACAAGAACTTTTGCTGGCAAAGGTTGTGGTCGCAGATTCTTTGCAAAAGCAGTTTGTGCTAGGGCTGCTCGGGCCGCAACCACTGCAGGCGGGCATTTAAATTTCATGCCTGGAGGGGGTTGGAAAGCTTTTGCAACAAGTGGTAAGACATTAATGACTGCTCGATAGGACTTTGCAATAGGACAATTACCATTTTGCAGCCATTCATTGCCCATTGCCTCGTGATTAGATTGTCCTCCCTGAATGTCAACATGAAAATAACTTCAAACAAGTTACTATTTTAACATTATACCCAGTAATGAATTATATCACAAATTTCAACAGGCTCAAAATAGTTCTTGAAAAACAGCGAGTTACATAAAAATACAGCCTTGAACTTGAAGTTCCACAGAATCAGTAGTAATATTAGATTATTTACCTTTGAAGAAGATTTCTTCTTAGATGAATCGGAGTTTTTCTTCTGGTTACTCCACTTCTTAGAGAAAGAATCAAAGCTGAATGGACCCCCAGGTCCAAAAGATGAAAGACTGATGGTGGCTGCCTTTGCAGCTAAAGGATTAAACTTCATTAGTCTTGGTTTTGGCTACACTTTGTCAGAGTGCGAGAATGATCTTTCAGAAAGTGGGACTACTCCCTCTCTTCCGTGGAATAGCCTGAATGACATTTCAAAATTGGGGCCATCTTCAAAGATTGGACCTTTTCCTGTTCGCACCTGGCAAATACAGTTGCAAAAAGTGCACTAAGACTATTTGATTTTCAGTTAAATTTGGCTTCTCACTCAAAGAGGAAGAGAAGATAGAAGCACATAAGGAAACATAGAAAGCAAGTAACGTACAGGCATTGGGAAAGGAATGGAGGAGGAAAAGGAGAAATTAGTAGGCTCATTAATGTTTCTCAAAAACGGACATCTAAGCATGTCTAATTGAGATGGTACAGACTCCTCATTTAAGCCTCTGAAGAGAAATTCCATCTTACTAGGCCGTAAAGTTACCTGCAAAAGGAGAAAAAGTCAACACTAATGTTCTCAGGAAGGAAAAACAAAGGTCTATTTTAAAATGGAGCTTGCCAGCTCCAGAAACTATAAACAAGAGGGCTGAAAAAGAAGAAACCGAGTGGTCAACATACAAGTCTTAATAAAACCCAGAAAAAGAACTCATGCTCACGGTGATTTTCATGTATTTGAGATAAAGAGAATGTCACACATATCGATACATTTAATCAAAACATTCAGGAGTCATCAAGCGAAAAGTTCATAAAAACATGAACTTTCACTAGAATTCAAGTAACCATTAAACTACACTTCTAGAAATAAAAAACCCCACACATATATCAATCGAAGATTGAAACCCCATTTGATCCCAAATCGTACAAAACTTCGAATCAACAAAGTCACAAACATCTAAACGAGCAAAATACAATATTTATCATTAAAAAAAACAAGTTAATAATAATCTTGCGGCCAATATTGTAACCAAAATCGGAACCCGCAACAAGATCTAGAACCGAAAACCAATCAGACGAATAAAAAAACTAACATGTATACGTCAAAACCAACCAAAGAAAATACAGAAAAAGAGAGAGTTATGAGAGAAAAAAACAGTTGAACATAAGTGCGGTAACTCTATAAAGGAATGATACCTTTCCCTTGAAGCAAAAACCGAAGATAGGAAAGGAAAATGGAGAGGGAAAACTGGAAAATGAAGACAAAAGAAAGAACAAAGAGTTAGGTGAGTGAGAAGGAAGAAAGAGAAGACATGGCTTTGGCTGTAAAGGAGAAGGAAAAAAATAAAAAGAGGAAAAGAGGAAACGGCGCCGTGCTGACCACACGCCTTCGGTTAGACTTTGGTATAAAACAGACAGGCATGGAATTTGTTTGGTTAGGTCAACTGATACCGCTCATCTTCCACTGTGTCTGCGTTTGGACTTTGGACTTGTTCACCTTTTCTTTTTCTTTTTTAATTTTATCTTTATATGTGGATGTTATTAATTCTAATTATTGTTTAAGTTTGTCCGTCTTAACAAATAGTAAATGTTTACCGAGTAATGGGTTTCAGAAAAAAAATCCTAAGAACTGGAAACAAAATTCAATTTGTTTTTCCAGCATGATCCAATTCATCTTATTAGTACACGCGCTCGAAACAAAATTGGAGTCTATGACACAAAAAGGCATAAATCACGTACGTTTTAAAAGTTAGAATCCACTCAGTCACCAACTGCGCAATACCAAATATGAAACTTAGAATCATCGTTGGAACATTGTCATAAGTATGAAGACTAGACATATTATATTTGATCAACCGACATTTTAAAAAAATGAAGACAATGTAGAATGATGCAACATTTACAGATTCCATCACCAACAGCATTATCTATATTTGCCATTTGCAAAGGGCAGCAATATGTGCTTGCCTGCCATTCCAAAGGCAGAATTTACAAAAAGGAGATCAACTGTTCCTATAAGAAGTACCCAAGTTAAAGGAAGCAAAAATGTGCTCTCTTGGAATGAAGACAATATCTACCTTTATCTGGAAAGAAGCCATCAGTAAATTAGTTCTGGGAAAGGAGAATTGCACTAAAACTCAAAAAGTTCCTCTCTTTTGCAAGTTCTTCATCTTCACAGTAAATCTGTACTAGGGAGCTGCTTCCTCCCCTGATCTCTTGTACTCTGGTTTCAGCTCATATGATCCTTGATTAGTTCCCTTGTTGTTATAGATGCAGAGATCTTTAAGTATATCCTTTAAGAATTGCTGTAGGAAGAGACAATTTGTTAATTAAAGATGAAAATGTCAACTAAATTCAATACCCTGAACCCAATCGGATCCCATACTTCCAAAACCCACCCGCCACCACCTATCCTTAGGCCCTTAAATGCATGTACGCATGCATATCTCGAAGAAATTGGTTTTCAGCCTGTTAATTTAAGTCAAACTTCTTTTCTTTCCAATATCTAAGTACTTGCTAGAAGAAGTCTGACATTAACAGGGCACCACTTTAAAGTCAATAATCCTGAAAAGGTTAATAAACATGTGCATTCTGAAACATTAACATTGACTTGACAAGAAAGAGTGAAACTGTCGATGAAGTGCATTTTGAATCAAAATTTCCCCAAGGTTTTGAATCCCAAAAGAAGCATTGCTAAAATGTAATCAAGAACTATCAGGGGGATTCAGGCAGTTCTAGCTTGAACAATAGTTGTCACGTGAAGCTATATACTGAAAAGGTTCGGAAGGCTGTCTTCACATATTTCCAACTGCCCACATTTATAAAAGACAGCTCGCATAAGAAAAGCCATCGAGTTTACAGTTTTAGCATCTGTGACTATTATTGCTATGAGACAATCTGAAAACGAAAGAGAACAGAAAGTGGCATGAATGGCGGACTAAGAAGTGCTTAAGTTGCCAAAATTGATCTACAACATAAAACAACAAGTTATTCATAAATTAGCGTCTACACTTTACACAAAAGTGAGGTGGTAAGGAAACATACTTCGGGTTGATCTGTCTCTTGGATGAGTTGCCTTAATGTCCAATTTGGCTGCCTTTCAAAGAGTTTAAACATAATCGATTCCATTTCTCCCCGGTCCCTTCTCGTCCTTTTCGTTTCTGATCCCTTGGGTGGCAGCTTCTTCTTATCCTATGGCAAACATATTGCTTCTAGTTAATCAGAATGTTCCATAAATCTGGTCATATCAGAGTAAACTGCTCCCACTTAGATCTAAACCATTCATGAAATTACTGGTGAAGCACAAGTTAGCTGAAGTACACTCAATCCAGTAACAATCATCCCTGGCATAGGCCTCATATGAGTTCCTTTGTCATTGTCAATGACCTGAAAAGGGAACAAATAAGGATTAAAGACTCTAAATGACCCTTAATCGTTCGATGCCAAAGATGTTACTATAAGTCAAACCTGTATTTGCCTATTTTTTGTCATGTACTTGCTAGTCCTTTCACGACAAAGTTTCCCGTAGCTCTCAAGGTTTTCATTATGAGGTCTCATGTCAAATTTGTTTATTATTTTTCCCTCCACAGATACTTTTCCTGCATGCAAAGAACAACTAACTTCTGAATAGTTTCCTTATCTGGACTTCAAATTCCATACAAGCAACAAAAATAGAATTGAGATAGAGAACAAAAAGAACTCACCTTGAAATAAAAATGAATGAGTTAAAGGGGGAAAGGAAATATTTCTGATCTCAAAGAATCACAAATCCACAAGCATTATGCAGGTCACCAAACTACGATCACCTTTTTTTTCTAGTATGCTCAATATGATTTTGATCAAATCTCTCTACTTATTTTCTAACTAGTACATTGATTACCCAAACACTCCAAATACAAAATAGACATCCTTTTTTCCTGAGAGGAATTCATGGAAAAACAAGAGCAAAAGCATAAGAAGAAATACTATATCCCATATCTATGAGAAAGGTAAATGCTTAATGTTTCTCCAGATTGCAAACATTCATATATTCTCATGTTTGCATACATAGCAGCTGTGAGTGTAAATGAGAAAGCATTTTTTTTCATCCGAAACAAGCATGTATAGAATTTAACAGTTTCAAATTACCAGCGTAAACAACATAGCTGAGCCACACCTTTTTCTTTTTTTTTGGAAAAGTAGCTTTGCCACACTTTTTTCAGTTATAAAGGACAGGAATTGTCCATTCTTTTTAGATGAATAAACAGAAAAACTAGCGCAGAAAGGTAGTGATAAATATCAGATAAGTTTTCCAAGGTAATGAATACCAATTGCAAAAACCTAAATGTATAAACGCCAAGAAAGATGCAAACTGACCTTGAGATGACTCAGAAAATACAGACATGGGGACGAAGTCCTTCGAAATCTCCATTGCATAGCATTTGGGTGCATTCCCAGAATCATTGCCAGCCAATTCCATGGTGAACTGAACACCATTGCAGGATTCATATGAGATGGAGGGAATTAGTAGACAAATCTCCAAAACAGAAACATATATGTCGTCCCTTAAAATTTCCAAACCTATTCTGTCATTATCTTTCCTTCAGCATCATCATCCACAGACAAAAGAAAGGGAAAAAAAGAAAACGGATAATGGCTTAATTTCATTATATGCAGCTTTTCCTCATAGGATCATAAACGAACATTTCATCCATCACGGATCCCACATATATATGCCCTACACATACTCTTGTGTACTGAAATTTCATCATGATGAGCACTGAACCGTTACACACAACGAGATATTCAAAAGCATCAAGACACTGTCATTTAAAACATCTTCAACTATGCAGGTATCCATTGAAAAGGAAACAAAAAAAATAGAATAAAGAAGCATTCGACATGCATTCTGCCAAGTAAAACAAAAGCGGATAATACCAATCTTGGAACTCTAACAAAGAAAGAACTTTTACTGTGACAGAAAGAGACAGCACTAGGAATATTACAGCTCTTGTAAGTACCTTAATCGTATAAACAGTAACATGGAATCAAGCTTCTTGGACCAAAAACTCTTAAACACTCTTACCTCGCTATTTGTATGCAATGTGAGGAGTGAAATAGTAAAAAACCTGCGTTCCGCTCTTGAATTTGAGACGAAGAAATGACACTTAGAAACTTATTTTTAAGCATTTGAAATTGAAAAAACGAGTCAATACAATAAAAAAAGAAAGAAAAACCTAGAAATCGAAGAATGCAATTGAAAACAAATAGGGCAAAGCGCAAAACTGGGATCCAGAAAGAGAAGGCGCAAAGAATGAGAGAGAGAGAGAGAGTTCTTGGAGAAGGCAAATTAAATCGAACGAACCTGAGAAGAGGAGGAATCATCGTTGGAGGTAAGAGGGTCAATGGAGAGAATAACTTTGGCCACCGGCCGGGAGTGGTCGTCGGGCGATGGAGATGTTTGGAGGGAGCGAGATACCAAAGCAGGGCACTTCATTAGCCACACGGCTCTGTCGGCTTTGGTCATATCCAAGTATCCGCCAGTGGTGGCTTTGAAAGCGTTGCCGGTTCTATGGTAGTTACTACTGGTGGTGGTGTGGGACAAGTCGTCCATGGTGAAAAGAAATGGAAAACAAATAACAGAAAAAGAAAGATGAAATTGAAGGGACGTTTCTTACTGCGTAACAATTACCAAATCAAAGCCGGAGGTAAACTAATTATTCTGGTTCCAAATTTTGTCATTTTTATTCGGGTGCGCTCAACACCGATCGGGTCGGGTTGTTTGTTTACAGATTAATAGGTTATTTATCATGTAATCTTTGCATATAAGGAAAAGAAAATCTAAATTTCTTTGATGTAATTTTCAATTTAAATTTTTTTACCTCATTTAAATATTTGAATCAGATGAGAAAAATCTTATATTGTTTTATTTTTATTGATAATTAATTTACATGTGCTTATTTTGTTTGGAACATAAACATAAAGTTTTTAATATTTTAATAATATTCGTTTCTGTGTAATAATTTCAAAAGAAATTAAAATTTGATATATTTTAGTAAATTATACCATTTTAATGAATTTTTAAATGACATGAAATAGTCTTTTATTTTTATTAGAACATTATATATCAATACTTATTAGTTACTATTATATAATAAATAAAACTAGTATTACTTAATTGATTATTAAAGTGAATTTTCATAATATAAATCATAATTCTTATTAATATAATAAATTAATCATTTACATTGAATATTTAATTAAATATTTTTATAAATGTACTTTTATTTTGTCAAAATGCAGTAATTATATTTCATGAATGAAATAATATAATTAATCAATAAAATTAATTCGCTTTATAGATGTTATTAAGTATGTTTCTTAATAATTATAATGATTAGAAATAAATTTCGTAACATTCTTTCCTAAATTCAAGTCGAACATCTTTTTGCAACAACTTAGACAATGGTATCGTAATATTGGAAAAATCTTTAATAAACCTACAATAAAATCTTACATGTTCAAGAAAAGATTGAATAGCCCTAACGTTTATAGTTTAAGTTCACAATTAGATCTACTTTCGCTTTATACCCTAAATGAAATCATATGTCTCAAAACGATGCCTTGATCAACCATAAAATGACATTTTTCATAATTCAACACTGAATTTGTTTCAATACATCATTTGAGAACCTTGTATTAATGATTATGCAGTCATCAAATGAATCTTTATAAATAGTAGAATCATCCATGAGAACTTTCCTGTAATTCTCAATATACTTTTAAAATATACTCATCATGCACCATTACAATGTGTCTGGAGCATTACAAAGATCAAAAGGCATACATTCCAGAAGGGCATGTAAATATAGTCTTTCCTTAATCTTCTTGAGTAATGGTTATTTGATAGTAACCTAAAAAACCATCCAAAAGTCTATGCACATTCGCCACCCATTTTGTATCGGCATTGGCACCAACTCATCATTTTGATTTCTTATCACTGTCATCTCGATTTTCTTTGGCATAACATGAACTGGACTCACCGATTTACTATTCGAGATCAGATAGATTATACCTACATCCAAAAATTTTAGAATTTCTTTCATTACCACATCTTTCATTGTTGGATTGAGTCTTCTTTACCTTATTGGTTTAACATTCTTATTGGCTTAACATTCTCTTCCAATAGAATCTTATGCATGCAAATTGTTAGAGCTATGCCTTTTATATCAACTAAGGTCCAATACTGCAGTTTTGTACTCCTTTAGAAGTACTACTAGCCTTTCTTCTTACCCTATAGTTAACTTCTTTTGAGATGATCACAAAAAGTGACTCTCCTTCACCTAAATAGACATACTTTAGGTGATTAAGTAAGGTCTTCAGTTCTATCTTTGGAACCTAAATTACAAAAACCAAAAGGCATTCGGTTGAAGGCATATGTTCCAAAAGGGCATGTAAATGTAGTCTTTTCTTGATCTTCTTGAGCAATGACTATTTGGTAGTAACCTAAAAAACCATCAAAAAAGCAAATACATAATTTATCTGTAAGTCTTTCTAACATTTTTTTTACAAAAGGTAATGAGAAATGGTCCTTTATAGTGGCTAAGTTATTTTTCCTAAAGTCTACGCACATTCGCCATCCCATTTTGCATTCTCATTGGCACCATCTCATCACTCTAATTTCTTTTATTGTCACCCTAGGTTTTTTGACATAACATGAATTGGACTCACCTACTTACTATTTGAGATCAAATAATTATACTTGCATCTAAAAGTTTTAGAATTTCTTTCATTACCACATCTTTCATTGCTGGATTAAGTCTTCTTTAGGGTTCCCTTATTGGCTTAGCATTCTCTTCTAAAAGAATCATATGCAAGCAAATTATTGGATTTATGCCTTTTATATCAATTAAGGTCCAATATTGCAGTTTTGTAAATAGAAAGAAGAAGAAAAAGAAGGAGAAGAAAAAGAAGTGTTTACTTCATACTTAGTTTATTTGCGGTTGATAATTTATAGGAAGAGAAAGAAGAAGAAGAGATTGTAATATTATAATACTTCTTTGATTGTCGTAGTTTGTTCTTTTTAGATGTAGGAGCACTCTTCACTTAAGGTAAATGACAACAACGTCTAAATAAACTTCTCCTTTGGTTCATTCTCCCTCTTCCTTCTTCTTCTTCTCATCCTTCTCATCCGAACTACAAACTTTTCTTCCTCTTCCTCCTCAATTTTCTTCAAATTCTATCTCCTTTTCACTTCTCAAAGTTGTGGCATCCACTTGCTCACTTGACCTTAGCTTATTGTTATTAGGTAAACAACCTTATTGCTCTTTAGAGGCAATCTTAGTAAGTTTTTCAATCTAAATATCCAAATTATGGATGGAGGCTTCAACCCTCTAGAAGTGAGCCTCAATTGTAGTAATGACTTTCATCATAAGCTTTTTAAGACTTGGCTTCCTTTCTTAAAACCATTGTTGATGAAATCTAGATAGAATTTGATTCTTTCAAGTAAATTTGGGATCATATCTTTATCTTGGATTGTAATTATCGTTATATGGGATGCTGTGTCACCAGTTCCTTATAAAATTTAGTTTCTCATTAAATTTTCAAACGTTGTAAGGCACTTGAGATTCATGATTAGGATGACCACCATCATAAATTTGATAGTGCATCACCAATACTGGTTGATCTTCCAAATACATATTATGAGGCCTTTTGCTTTAATTATATCATCTTGCTATAGGTGATGTGATAGGTGAATCCCCTA
>JAOQMM010000173.1:10715651-10731136 GCA_027563515.1 Erythroxylum platyclados | reverse complement strand
TTTGGTGTCGGAATTTGATTCCGTTGCTTCCGTTGCATCCATGCATGTATGATGCATGTTCCATAATTTTTCCAACAATAATCCCCCCCTCCCAATAATATTATTTTAACAACTTTTAGTGCTCAACCTCAATTTGTTTAAGCAATTATCAATTAAACGTTTCCCAAGATAGTTCCTAAATAGTGTTTGAAAGATCAAGAGGCTTTTTTATTAAAACCAAAAGCTTTAATGCCTCTTGATAAATGAAAAGACTCACAAAATAAAGTGATATAAAATGTTTATATAAGGTGAATTTTTTATACTATCAAATTAACAAAGTGAAATTACAATTAATAATATAAAATTTAAAATGACCTTGATGAGCCTCGATCTTCTTATGTTCTTGGTTTGATCTTCAATTTGACGGTTGTAAACTTTAATTTCTCTTTATCAACTTTATAAACTAGCTTTTTAAGTTTATGATTTTATTTTGTTTTTATATTACTTTTCATCAAAATAATAAACTTGCTAGTAGTAATTATATTTTGTTATCATCAAAAAATCTACTATAATATCTCCTAGTTTAACAATCTCTTCCTTTTTTATGATGGCAAAGTAGTTGTGATATTAGAAACCAATAAAATTAAGCACACAATTAACTATCAATATCAAGATAACGATTAGCTTCCCTTTGATTCATGCATAAAACATAATTCACTACAAAGAGCATCATTAAATATGGAGAAAAAAAGAGATATTCAATATCAAAGAAATATTTGTACGTATAGATAACATAAATTTACTCAAGCATACCACATAAGGTGCAAGAAATATAAAAACAATAAAACAAAATTCATGCATAAAACATAATTCAATATCAAGAACAAAAAAGATATTCAATATTAAAGACATATCCATACTTGTTGATAACATAAATTTACTCAAGCATACTATATAAAGTATAAAAATTACAAAAGCAAAAAAATGATCACTCATCCTTATTACTCTTTGTCCCCCCTTTTGGATCTATAAAAAAGAAATCAATTATATAAAAAATAAAAAAGGAGTTACACATCAAGCTAACTTGGTTAAAAAATCAAATTGAATTTGATCCAGATTGATAAACTTTCTCATAAAAAAGTGCTATTAGATATTTAAAAGACAAAAAGGCCAATATGAATATAATCATCTCTAACTATATCTATTTTTTATTTCCAATTTTATTATTCTTCCTAGGTTTTGAAAATTCAATTAAAGCAACAAGGGCAAGCTTTGACAAAATTAGAGTTTGAAATTGTAAAAATATAAGCGAAATTGTAGTACCTAAGAATCAATTTCATAAAAAAATTTATAATTTTGAAAACTACAAAATTTCAAATATAATAATAAAATAAAGTACTCAAATTTGAAACAAATACGATGTAGTAACATTTGATTCGTAAAAAGCTTTAATGAATTATTTAATTTATAGAAAAATTTCAAAGCAAAGATATCATAAAAATTTTAAAATTTAGGGATTATCCAAAGAGAGTGTGAGTATTAAAGATCTTTAACATAAAGGAGAAAGAAAACAATTGAAGATAAGGTAGTCATTTGCAATGGTAGATGGTGTTTTTTAAAGAGGCATAAACAAGAAAATTAGAAAATAAAAGAGAAAAGAAGCATAAATCTGTTAGATTATGAAGACTGGTTAACCATATAACTACAATGGTTGACCAATGTTTGTCGCAAATATGATAGGTGAAGTAGTGCTAAACACTTGTTTTGAACTTGTTATATTGATCGAATATATAAACATGTTGGTTAACCAATGACTTGTGTGGTAGAGTAATATCTGCAAAAAATATACATATAAACTCATTAAAATGATAATTTTCATAGACTAGGGGACACTGGTTGACCACTTAAAGAGGTGGTCGACTAGAGGAGCGATCAAAATCCTTACAAATTCATTAGAAAGAAAACATTTATTCGAAAAGGAGACATTAGTTGATCAACGCGTTCTAAAACGCTAGAAAACAACATAAAAATTTGAAAAATATTAAAACATATAAATTATCCATTAAATATCAATCAATAATGAGTTAAATCATATAAGGTTCCTTATAGTATAGAATTTCCCTATAACTAAATCTAATTTATCCTCATTCAATAATTTGGTTATTGCCCAATTGATGTAAATTCTAACTTAATAATCCATAAGTCTAAATACTAAGGGCCACATTATATTTTTAAAAAAATTCAATTCCTTATTAATAGTGCAAAACCAACATTCATGACTAAAGATTTAAACTCAAGTTAACAAATAAGTGCAAGATTTCATATATTTTAAAACATAGACTAATCATTTCCTCTTCTTGAACATTATCTATGAATGATTTAAATGATGATTCTTTTTGAATTTTCAATCCATTGAAAGTATCTTATCCTTCTCTTCTCCCTCATTGGCTTCAACAATATACTCTTTTGAAAAATCTTGTTGGCTATTTTTAAGGAATAAATTCCTATATCCTACATCAATATCTTCAAGACTTTCTTGGAGGCAAGAAGGTTAGATTCATCAAGAAAAAAAGCATAAAATCTTTTTAGAAAATACTACCATCTCTACTACATATTAGTTGCTCTTTAAGAAAGCTAGAAAATAAGCTAATCAATGTGTTTTAGGTACCTAAATGAGTTTGGGTCCTTAGTTATTAATCTCCTTTTTCTTTTCAACCTACTTCCTTAAAGCTTTGCTTACCATCCTTTATTTAATAAAATAAAATATATCAACATGTCCATACTTACCATAAAAATGACATACATGTTACATAAGTAATGGTGATAACTTGGTATTCTATATGTGCATAGGAAGGAATCTTCCTTTAGATATTAAAGTAATGGTGATAACTTGGTATTCTATATGTGCATAGTAAGGAATCTTCCTTTAGATATTAAAGGTATTGAATGTTTTCCTAGGTTACTGAGATGAGCTACCATGAATTTATGATACCTACTATGAATGAAGGCTAAATGTATGCTTTTTTAGGCCTAAAAAGGTGTGACTAGATTTGTATTTTATCCTAGAAGTTAAACCTATTCTTTGTTTAAGAGTATTGAACGCTAAACCTAAATTATGAGTCAAATACGAAAGTATGAAGCTTATTTTTAAAACTAGTCCTAGTGGATGTGGCACGTGCATGCATATGTTTAAATGTGGGTGCTCCATACTCATTTGTCACATTAGGCAATAATTCTTCCCTATACAAATATTTTTCTTTTATAAATGTAGTACTAGAATTAACTTCACTTTCATATTTGTATCCTATTTTATACGTATCATTTGCGTTCTTCGGAGCTCCTATAATGTTTTTTATTTTTTCACTCCCTTTAGTGAATTTGGATAATGAATACTTATCCAAAAATATTATCATTAATCATGCATTGGACACATTAAAGCATGAAAATAAGACATTAAAAAAGGAGATATTTAATGTAATGTGTCTAATGCATGATTAACAATAATATTTTTGGATGCTTTAATGTTATTTAATTCACTTTTTGTCTTTTCATTTTTATTTATGCATGTATCCAACTGTTTTTGAACTTCCTTGAGTTCGAAAGATAGTTTTTTTCTTACTCATGATTTTTAAATTTTTAATTAATGCATCATATGACAAATCACTATCAATATCATATGAATTAGAGTTGGATGTTACCTCATTATTGTCCATAGCAGTAAAGCACATATGAGATATCTCTTCTTCTAAATGCTCATTTTCAAATTCACTTGTGTCATCCCAAGTTGAGGCTTTAAGTGCTTTCTTCTTGTCCTACTTATCCTTCTTCTTTTTCTTATAATTGCTTTTGTAATTCTCATTATATTTGAGCAGAGAACATTGTGACTTTATGTTGTCGAGTTTTTTACATATAAAGTAAACAATGATAGAGGATTTATATTTTAAATCACCATTACCTTCCTTGAAATCCTTTCTCTTGGAGAAGAACTTTGCTAGTGATTAAGTTAATGTCTTCTTTATCACTTCCACTAGTTGATGCCTCTTCCTCTTTGCTTGATTCTTCCTTTGAGGCTTTAAATGCTAAGTTCTTTTTCTTAGGAAATGTTGTTTCTTCTTGTGTCTTTTTAAGCCTTAATTTGTATGTAAGAAGAGACCCAATAAGTTCCTCCAATGGTAGGGTTATTAGATCCTTGACTTCTTGTATGATCATCACTTTAGCTTCTTATATCTTTGGAAGTGACCTAAGTAACTTTCTTATCATTTCAAAAATAGTATAGGTCTTTCCAAAACCTTTCAGAGCATTAATAATATCAATAAATCTAGTGTGCATGCCAAATATACTTTCATCAGCTTCATTTGAAACAATTTATATTGATGTGTTAGGATGCTCACTTTTCTCTCCTTTACTTGATTTATTCCCTCATGTGTAACCTCTAAATTATGTCAAATTTCATAAGCGTTTCATGCATATAGAATTTATTAAATTCATTTCTTCCTAAAGTACAAAATATGATGTCTACGATCCTACTATTTAAGAAGATTAATCTCTTATCTTGAGAATCACTTTTTTCCTTTGATTTAGTTACCTTTTTGTTATCAATAATTTTTGTAAGAATAAAGGAACCATTTGAAACTATTTCATGTAGGTCAAAAGGAACCATTTGCTAATAATTCTCATTTTTATTACTTGTAGAATTTAATTTATTTTCTTTATCACAACCCTCATTTTGTTAATTTATATAACATTTGACAAACTAAAATTTCACGTGAGAATGATCCCTACTTCTCTAAACTAAGTTTATTTTTATTGCAAGAATTTATAATTTAATTTGAGTGCAGACGATATCAATACCAATCTAATTTACACTTTTTACTATTCTTATAATTGAAACTCTTTAATTTTTAAACTTAACTAATGGAATGATATAGGCTAGATCAATTTGTTCAAATCTACCAATGACCATCGCTGACAAGTAAAATACTTGTATGATATTTACACCACGTGTCTTAATCATTAGTAAAAGATCTTCAATGTTTATCATAATAAACACTATGATGTTTTGAATATTTTTCATAATCAGTCTATGTATTTAACTAATAGTTCATTGTATAACCTTTATTAAGGACTTAAAATTCTAACAACGATAAACGCTCAAACTTCAAAGACTTGAGATTCTAACAATGATAAACGCTCAAACTTAACTTGAAAGCCTAAGATACTGAATTAATTCTTCAGTTGAACTTCAGAGCATTTATTTCCCATTGCCCCACCTGAGGAGCCTTAGTTCCCCAGTGAACGAACATTATTGAAGATAATAATATTAAAAATGTCAAAATGTACCAACTGTCTCTCTTCGTTTTTGTTCTGTCGTTTCTCAATGCCTTGCAGATGAGATCGCAAATTAAGCAAGCACAACATTGAACTTGGTATACAGAGATCAAAATTGCCTCAAAAGTGCGAAGCTGGAGGAATCATTGGTGAACTACACAATTCAAGGTGAATCCCGACGCAAACAACACTATCAGTCGCTCAACTTCTGAATGATTTTGGACAGTGCCGAATAGGTTCCAAAGCCTGATGATACAAGTCCTACTGTAATGATCACAATACAAAACGCAACCTACGAAAGCAACAACAACAAAAAAAATGCCAAAGATTTAAAAAAAAAACAGAAAAGAGAGAAGAAGACAATTGGAAAAGGAAGGGGTAGGGTATACCTGAAAGCGGCTTACTTTGGCCCTCAATATGCTCAAGAAGCAAGCGCATGGAAGTATCAAGGTCTGCAGTAGATGTTACTAGTTAATAGTTATGCCGGTATTTTCGGAATAAGCTTCATGATTAAAATGGTACCAGAAAACTTACCACAAGCATTGTGAGTAGAGATCCAATTAGTGACAACACCAGACCTGAGACAAAACATACAAGATTGTGAAACTACGGCCTCGGTGTAAAAACATTTCAAAACCCATCTTTTACTAACCGAAAAAGGGAACAGCAAGACCAACAAACAGGGTGGAGATCACCAGGACTGTCCTAATGCACATAGCATATATGTGAGATTTCATATGGTTCGATGGTAACAACTCCTCCAGACTCATCGCCACAGGGGAGATAGTGATCGCATATGTGCTTCAGATTAAGGATAATTCACAAGTGTCATTTATGTTCCCCTCGTTATTTCGTAGACTAGCAGTGCTATTAATGAAAAGAACTTATCTATTTAGAAACGAAAAAGGAAAATAACATTTACTTGAACAAAAGGATATTTTGTGAATGGACTAATGACCTGCAAGAACAAGTAAAATGCATTAGTATAACCATTTGCCCCATAATAAATATACACATTTTAGTCAGAAGCTTCAATTTGAAATCTGAAAGTGGCAACGCAAAGAGCTTAAGATGATCACTCTTTGAACCTTAGTTCTTTATGGATTTTATTAAGAAACTAAATTGGAGATCATACCGTCATCCACACAGCAATCTTGGAAGCAACTAGATTTTGGGGCAAGTTAAGAGTGTACTGGGACTCTGTTGATTCTCCAAACATATTATATCCCATAAAAGCTACTCCAGCATACATTAAAGTGCAAATACTAAAGCTGCATGCAAGACAAAGTCCAGTTTACAATACAACAACTTTAGCTGTAACTAAGACATAATATGAACAACTCTAATGATAACTAAGAGGGTATTCCAATTTTACCATGTAAAGAGAACTGCAGGGAATTTATTTGGTTGCACCATTGAGGTATAAATGTTTGGGAAAACGGCATGCCCAGAATAGCAATAACCATACAGACCAATAGCAACAGGAAGAGTTCCCAGATTTATCAGTGTCCCTTTGCTATGAACACCAACTTGATCGACCAGACCGACCCAAAATAAGCAGAGGACCACCACCAATGTTGCAATTACTCCACCAGCTGACGGAAATTGTAGAAATGTTGTTGAATATATGAATAAAAGACCGTCATGTTCTTGGATATGCAAAGACTAGAAAATTCCCAAGAACCATCCTAAGGCCTGAATGTGATTAATACAGTTTCAAGTACAAAAGGGAAATCACAATACACCTCCATATTATGCAATGGATCAAAGAAGCAGCATAAGTTGATTAACAGCAATTAGTAAATGTGATTGATATTTATTGAATCTCAAGTAACAACCATCTACAATCTATATGAGCAGCTTGGACCTGAGATACTCACCAGATATATAACTAAGGACACTGAGATCTCGCAGCCAAACTGTTGGAATAACTGCTAGAGTTATCAAAAGAGCAAATAAACGGTGCGAATCCAACTCAAGTCCACCAATATTGATGTGTGCATTTGGAAATAATGACGATAAGTTATCACTCTCCAAAATAATATATTCAACACAACAGGCCTGCAGGTGAAGTAATAGTTGCATAGCTGATCAATCCAAGTAAACATTAGCTGTCGCATCTTTCCCAGACAAGACAAACATTCAAATAAATAAAGTAAAGCAACAGCTGTACTTACATATAATTCGACGTACAGTATTATCTGCACAGCAGAGAACCAAAAGGGGACTCTTAGTGGCTGGTGAAGTATATTTATTAACAACTTGTCTGGTAAGATTTTCTATTGTAGGATTGGGCACTTACTGAAATGATTATTCGTCCTGCAGTACCAAATGCAGCTTGGCCAATATCTGGGTAAGTTTCAAGCCCAGGTTCACTATCTAAGCAGTAACGCAAAAGCATTCCAGTGTAGAAAGACAGAACTCCAAACATCAGCAATATTAAGAGACCAAGCCATCCTCCTTCTTTAACAGCATAAGGAGTGGACAATATTCCAACTCCGCATAAAACGTTCATCCCTGCATTAATTTTTTTAATGAAACTTAAATTCTTAGCACCATAAGTGAATTTCTTTAAAGAAGAGCATAAGAACCAGACGCATGTTGTTGATACTATAATGGATCCTTCCACGTGCTACGAACTAGACGACAGGGCCTCTAAGTTTGTTGTTTTCATGCCCATCATAAAGATAACTATTATAAAGATAACTAATTATAAGCTACGGATTTTTTGGTCCCCGTAATCTTTGGGCCAAATTTAGATTAAGACTCGTAGTAACCCTACGGTGGAATAGTGGCATTACAGTGACTCATCAAGTTGTCACTACGGACAAAAACATACTCCTCTGTTCCCATTTTTAAACATGTAGCCTTTCCAATACGCCACGAGATGAAGAGTTATATGTTCTGTAAGGTATCATCTGTCCAATCTACGCCATGTGCTTGTCCTAAAATACATGCTACTAAAAGACATTAAAGATGCGCTTTCTACGACCAAACCCATTCAAGATCAGAATGATCAATTATCATTTCCCTTTTTGTTTGTTGGTTAAACATTCAACAAGTTATGCAAATGCTAATTAACAGATCATCATCTTACCATTAAGCACGGCTTGCTGGAAGGAGCTTTCACGGGAAATGGGAAGTTCATGTGAAACCATGGATGGCTTCTCATCTTTTCTGATTGAAGATCTTCTCGAGGGAATAGGAGGAAGTAGAGAATGGGAACTGCGCCTTTGGTGTGGAAGCTGCTCATTTTCTACCTTGTACAGTAGAGGTTTGTCTATAGAAGGTAATACCTCAGGTGTGTGCCTCCTTGTTAGTGAGGAGGAAAGAAATGAACTGCCCAATCTCGACAATGAAGGAGTGCCCAAGAAGTTGATACTTGGGGACGGTACACTGCTGTATAGATCAATGGACTGCCTGGAACATGAATAAACAGAGAAAGCTGAGTTCTTTGAATCAAAATTTTTATGCACATCCATCTTTTATTTACAGTTGGAAGTTCAAAACGACAGTGATACTAGAGTCCCGTTGTAAAGAGTCAATCAATTACAAACGAGAAAGGATTAAAACCCAATCTGGGAAAATCTTGGCTGATGACGCTAGCATCCATTCAAGCATCTTGGGTCATGTCACCATTCAGAGTTTATGCAACGATGTCCCACGTGAAAAAGGGATCATGTCGGCAATTCATGGCCAACCAATCTACTTTTTACGTAACAGGAAAGCGAACGTTGAATAATGGAAACATAAAGTAGAACAAACAGAGAGAGATGTGGAGGGGACCTGTAACTTTGTGGCCACGAAGTGGTGTAAGATCCGGTTTTGTTTTGTTGCCTGTTATCATTGGAAGAATCGTCTGAGTCTGATCCGGTTCCATCTTCTTCCTCTTCTTTGTTAAGTTCCTTTTCTTCGTCGTCTGTATCACTCTCAATGTAAAAACTCTGTTCTGAAACTGAATTCTTCATTTTACGCCTACTCTGTTCTGATACCAAATTGCACTGCACTAATTCATGTTTTGTTGTATGAGAGCATAAAATCAAGAGCATACTCCTTAAAACAAATATATTAGAAGAAAAAGCTGGAGACCTTTTGCCAATTCAACCTTTATTTGGCAGCTTTCTTTTATTGCATTACCTGAAATGGCAAGCAAAAATATTAAGAAAAACCATTAGCAAACAAAAGGAGTGCCATACAAGGCGAAAGTATTTATACGAATGTTGAAGATTTGTTTCCATGTTTTCCAACCTATTCACAGATGTGCACTTGGAAAGAAAATATGCCCCTATTAACAACACATGGAAAACCATTTAGACACATGGAGAGAAAAAAGAAAAATAGCAGGGAAAAACTAGACCATGAGGATCTTCAAGGAATGCTTAAAATGCATAAAGAAGTTTGCAGCTTTTACACAGACTCTGTATTTAATTACTGGGGAAGAACGTGAAAGGAGGGGTGTATATTTTGTGGACTGCGGATTCGTTGTAATACTATGTCCCCTTTCTCAGCTTTTCTTTGGGTTTAGAACTGAAAAACTGCCATAGGAAAAGAGAGAAAAGTTCGGAAAAAAGGTAAGATTTGAAACCTTTCGTTTTTGTCAACTTCCGATAGATAATTCCGGAATCCCCCAAGGCCACAGTCGTTAGGAAAAGGAAACAACAAAAGGGTTCAAAGAAAGCGTGAGCTGAGCTCTACTAAGTCATTCATCTCGAAAACAAGGAAGAGAGAGTGTGAGTGTTGTGTAACCTGTGATCTGATAAAACACGAGCAAACATCTTAGCAACGCAGACACAAACGGTAATAACAGAAGTCCAGAAAATGAGAGAGAGAGAGAGAGAGAGAGTCTTTGTTTACCTTAGACTTAGAGCATGGCCTATTGATAGAACCAAATTTGTTTTTATAAGCAATCGTAACCGTATCATGAAAATTTAATTGGAATCAACCCATTTGAAGCCTTATATCGTGAATTATTGTTTACACTGCAACTTGTAGTTCAATGTTTTCTTTTTCCCCCCGCAGAAACTTGTAGGTTAATGTTACTTCTAATGGACGGGGTTATACATACATAACATCAATATTTTATTATTTAAATAAACAAATATAAAGGTACGTATTTATTGTTTTTCTTCCTTCTTTTTCTCTCTTTTTTTAAATTTAGTTAAACCTCCAATAAAAACATAGATTGGCACAATTGTTTCATCTTTCATCACAATTCTCTAAGGGCTAATTACTAAAAAAATCTCAAATTTATAATTTTTTTCAATTCTAACCTGACGTTAGTGTTTCCGTTAAGTTTACTGATATGACTTGCCACATGTTTCAAAATCCTTAACTATTAATACACGTCAACCAAAATTAATACAATAAATGAAGATTAATGAAACGACGTCGTTTTATCACATAATTAAAACGATGTCATTTTTTAAAAATTACCTAAATCAAATTACGTAGCTCCGACATCCTTACGTTTTGATTTCATTTTTTTCTTCGTTTTTAGTTTGTTCTCTCAATGCCCTCACTCTTCGATTTTCAGATTACGCTGTCCCAACACCCTCAGACTAAGGGCATAACGAGAACGAACTGAAAAAGAAGAGCATACTGGTGCAATACACTATAATGCGAGAGTAATTTAGAGCATCAGAAGAACAAACAAAAAACAAAAGGCTGAGGGTATCGGGAGAAAATAGATAAAATCGGGTTAGAATTTAAAAAAATTAAAAGTTTGAGCATTTTATTGTCACTTTTTGAAGTTTGGGCTAAAATTAAAAAAATTGAAAGTTTGAGTATAAAATTAAAAAAATTGAAAGTTTGAGTATTTTATTATTATTTTTTAAAATTCAGGCTATAATTAAAAATTGATGAAAATTTAGACTTTTTTTTATAATTAACCCATTCTCTAAATGAAAATAATTATTCTATTTACAATTAATTATAACAATAAATAAAGAAAATTACTCATTCGAACGTAATGAGTAAAAATGAATGATAAAACTTATCAGAATCGATAATATTACTCCATTATGTTCGTAATTGGTGGAAAATTACCTGAAAAGAAACGTCATACTAAGGACACCATGTAATTCAACCTTAGTTGGCTCTTACGATTTTCTTAAAGAACATGATAAGGTTGGAAAACGACATTAAGATTGCATTATGTGAAACCATATATGAAGACAATTGCTATAAGATGAACGTGCATATTATTTGTATTTTTTTTAATTTTGTGATGATTTGGAAAAATAATTGGATGTAATTCTCTAACTCATCTACCTACCTACCAAGTTCGTTGTTGGTAGATCATGAAATTAAGAATGCACCTGATAGTTACACTATATATATATTTTTAACATAGTTCTTTTTTTGAAAGTTAAACTAGAAAAATATGTTTAACAAAAAGGAAGTCGATTAAGAAATACATTCAAGTATCTAATTAAGCTCGCCGCCAACAGCACCTCCAACGGCAACGCCAGCGGTTAGGCGAGCCAGCCAACTATCCCTCGCCATTGATCAAAGGGTTACTCTCTTTTGAGCGTTAAACAGAAGATTTTCGCCTTGTGGGGTGAGTATAAGTTTTCTTTTTGATTAAGAGGGGGATAAACACCCAACTATTGAATAATTACATCTTGTGGCTAAGCCACTCCGATGATATCCTGAAGTAAAACATTAGGCAGACTGTTGGGAATCCCTTCAAAAAGATGATATCCCAGCTGATAATCCAGAACTAAGGTAGCCAGTATATCTAACGCTCTGGTACCTTCGCGGTAAGTTGCAGGATGCGAATATTCTACTGTCTTTGGAGTAGACATCGGATTTGCTTGATTTAATTTGACTGTGTTGGAGTTAACGACAACACATTTAATTCGAAATGTGGACGACGACTCAGCTCGTATTCATCTACCTTCGAAGATAAATTTGATAGTTGTTTAAGAACAACGTAACTTGCGCCTTTATACAACTCCTTGACTTAGGCCTCATGGCAGCCGCCTCTGGTATTATAACCATAAATAAAGGTGATAAAATCAAGACGACTAAGTTAAAGGTATTTGATGGTGTAATATGGAAATAATATAGGAAGATAATTTATCAAGGTTATAAAGGATAAAAATATAACCCATTATAAAGGATAAAAATGCTAAGGAACTATCTGATTGGTTAAGGTTAGCAGAGAATGAAGGACATAGACTAAATAAAAAAGGAGAAGAAGGGAGGGCTAACCAACTAGAGAGTAGAAAATTTGGTATAAGAAAGAGAAACGAGGCAAGAAAGATTTGCAATGGAACTAAAAATTAAAGGAGCAATCAAACCATTTGACGAAGAAATAGTAGGTTAAACAGACGTAGAAGAAACCATACTAAAAGAAGAAATAAAATAGTACAATTGAAGCTGAGATAAGGTCCTATCTAAAAAGATAGGCCTTAAATGGTAAAATGAAAAAAAAAACAATAGAAAAGGTCCTATCAATTTTATCTTCTTTTTTTGGAATTATCAATTTTATTTTCTTGGTAGAAAGAATATCTAAAATAAAAGATATGGACTTCCTTGTAGTTTAAGTAACTTAAAAAATTCTTCATCTTTAAAATTTTTAAAACTCCTTATATATATATATATTTTTTTAATCACTCCCCGGTGTCCGGAGCCAACAGGCCTCGACTAATCCGGTTCGAGCAGGGTAGGACCCTTATAGGCGGCAAGCTCTCCCCACGAGTTATTTAAAGCGACTCCATTCCCAATACTCGAACTCGAGATCTTGATTAAGGGTGGATGAGCCCCTGGCCACTCAACCACGGCCCCCATGGGTAAAACTCCTTATATTTTTAAAATTTATAGATTATCTATTTCTCTTAGACTTCCACTATAAAAAAAGGGATAAAAAATATATTGTATGAATATCACATGGGTACTAATTAAATACTGTTGACATGACGATCTAATCTAACTTTTAAATTTGAGATAAATTAATTAAACTCAACTCGGACTAATAACTTATTGTAGTTACTTTAAATTATTAGTTTGAGTTGAATTTAATTAGTTTAAGTTAAGTTTTATCGTCATATTATCAACAGTTAATTAATCAATGTATATTATTCATCCATATGTATTTTACAATTATTTATAATAAAATTTAAGAGAGAAAGTTTTTATAAAATTAAAATTACAAATTAATATTCTGTCAAATATTTAAAAGTTAAAACTTTTAAAATTTTATTTAAACTACATAAAAGACCATGTGTCTCTTATCTAATATTTGATTTAGAGGGCAATAGCTGAATGTTTATTCCAATAAGAACGTGAAAAAAAAGAGAGAAGGAAGTATGACTTAAATAGAACAATGATTTTTCTGGGTGTGTAAAAAAACTATCTAATGTTGCAATGTCGATTTTGTTATTATTTAATGAATCATCAACATATATCAATGTTTTTTTCAAGATAAGGGAGGTGGCTAATTGAAGTGCACGCACCGAATAACATTTTAGACGGCTTGTAATTTACAAACATGTCAAGTGAGGGTGGCATAAAATAGGGATTCATTTAATTAAAAGAACAGAAAACATGTGAAAAGTTGCAGAGTTGGAGAGAACTTGAAGCACAGTGAATAGGATGCGTGTCCTTATTCATATGGAGAGATGGAATTATAGATGATGATGAGTTGGCCTGGTTTTCTGATTTCTGCAAATGTATCAAAAGTTGACTGAACATGCTAGAATTTTTATGAAAGCTAGTACACGCCCTCTTCAATGATATAAACCATTTACGTATGTGGCTAGCTCGATTTTGGAATCATCTTTATGTAGAATAGTAAAATGAGAGAGAGAGAGAGGAGTAAGATGCAATCACCGAAATGGGTGTCAAAGATTTTTAGTTCATTGTTGATCTCAATTTGGTCATATATGTTATTGCATGCAAACACTTTCAATGTTGGAAACAACTTTCTGAACGTGGCCTGACTAGGACCATTTCTTAGTAAACAAATAATATGTTTCTTTTATTTTTGTGTCTTATGGAAGACAAACTATGGGGTTAGGGTCAATCATGTCGCCTCATGAAATCCAAATCTTAATTAAACTCTAAATCTTGATGATGACCATAGAATTAAGCACCATATATAGTACAAGCTCCAATTATTTGTTATGGTTTTTTCACGATGTTGTCATGAAATAATAATAATCAAATTGGAAAATCAATTTAAAGTTACCTTTTGGTTATGATATGCACATTTTATGTTCTCATGTAACCAATAAAATCAAATTGGAACGTCAATTTAAAGTTAAAGTAATCTATTAGCTATTATATGCCCTTTGAATTTCACAAGTACTTGAAATGGGAAAATCATTAAACCAGCGAATTGCAAATTATGAATAAGTTTACTATCTTGATCTCACATCATTTTCTGCTTGAAACCCCTACGGCTCTATTATTTGAATATTGTTGTCTCTTTGTCAATCAGGACTGGCACGGTGGCACCACCTATACATTATGGGCTTATCTCCACGTCACACTGCAGGATCGATCTGGAAGTTACGGGTGATGGACGTACAATCACATTGCGACATCAAGACGAAAATAAAGTTTTAAAAGAGGTGGTGGCTTGGAGAAGCAGAGGAAGACATTTTTAGGGCTTACTAGGGTGTTATAATATAAACATTTTCTTGAAGATATCGTTTCTTCGAGTCATTGACACGTGCGATGCGTCAAATGAGTGCAACACCATGATTGATCATTTGTTTATAATTGCCTCATGTTTAATCTTTGTCAATTTTTCTGGACGATGGTTTACTTGGGTACCCTGCCACCTAACCAAATCTCTCAAGATACATCATCCATAGACATAAACGTATGTAGTTGGGAACACAAGCTTCTTCTCTTCTCTTTCCCTTTTTCATTGTTTTCCCTTTTTTGATTTCTAATCGTTATTGGACCACCATTTATGATAACAGAGGCGACCATAGTAATTTTAAAATAACTCATATTTGGATAGTAAATATTTTTCCCTATTGTTTATATCGTAGTTTGCAACGAGTACGAGGACGAACCATGTCATCATTCTGACCATTAAGTATAGGGTTAATTAAATAAAAAAAAATCATTTCTACTTTAGTTTCACGAAAACGAGATACTAATACTTTTAGGGGGCACTTAAATTGGACCCGATGTTGAAAGGCTGACTGGAAATGCACATT
>JAOQMM010000173.1:10699037-10715551 GCA_027563515.1 Erythroxylum platyclados | reverse complement strand
TCTGGTTAACTCTCCCTATTTTTACATCTCTCCTCTTCTTTTCATTTTCTGGTCATCTTCTCTTTCCTTTGCTTCTTTTCTATTTCTTTTTCTTTTCTTTTCTTTCTTCTTCTTTTTTTATTTCTTTCCTTTATTTATTTAAAACAAGGAAATCAAAAGAAGACAGATATAGAGGAGAGATAATTAATACAACCATGCCTATTCATAATGCAATAGCCAACTATATGCTATGATCCCCCACACTTATTCAAGCAATTACTTCCTAAACCTAAGAATACCATTTCAAATGTTCAACTTGCCTTACGGTAGGTACACAAAGAGGATAAATAATTGAGGCAAAGATTCATAATTTGGGTTTAAAGAAAGAAAAGGTTTTAAGTTAAGCTCAAAGGGCCTTACTAAGGGTAACATTATAGTGGCTTTTTAAGCAAAAGAGGTAAATCCTAATTGCCTTCATCATTTTAACGTTTTCATAAGATTATGTGATCTCAACTAGTATTTACAAGCAAGTTCTAGAGTTCCTTAATCATGAAAGAACACTCTCAACAAAGAATACTTGAATTTGGTGTTAAATATTTCAAAAGGCTCAATTTCTTCGAAAAGAAAAGTGACATTCATCTATCACAACAGACTAATGTCCTTTTAATCGAAATCCAAGTTAATCAATCTAAGCATGCAAGTATACTCATTCACTCATATTATGCATTTCTCATCCCGATCAATTTTATTTCATGACCATGCATCTCTAACTATTAAATAGAAAAACAAACACACAACATAAAATCAAATAATTAAATACTACTCACCCCTATACACACACTTAAATATCACGTTATTCCTAATATGATAAGAAAATAAAAAAGGGATCTAAGACGTAAAATAATATAAACAAGGACAAACATTAAAACTAAAAGAAATTAAACTAATGAGCAATAAAAATAAGAAAAAGGAGAAGGATAGAAATACGATACGATGGTGGGGGTGGTGGTTGCGTTGATGCCGTGTAGCGCTTGGCGTACTGCTTCGAAGAGTAGAGAATAGCTGTAAGGAGAACAAATAGAAGACTGAAAATTAGGTTTGCATACACAAAACAAACAAACTAAGTTGAGATTCACTAAAAAGGAATAACAAACAAATAATTGAAAAACAAAACAAAAATTGTATTGGTTGCCTCCCATTCATCGTTTCTTTAATGTCTTGTAGCTGGACGCCTCAATTGTTATGCTTAAGGCGGATTGGTCAAAGTGAGTGATTCCACTGTCTTTTTCTCTTCATTGAGATCTATCTTCAAGAATTTGCCAAACTCTCCCTCAGTTGCATCGTCTAGCAATTGGCAATCCTCATCAATCTCTTGGACTAAGTCCAATTCCCTTTTTTCTTCTTGTAAGGCAAAATCAAAATTTGCAGTATTAATTTGACCAAAAAGAGAACATTCAGCATAAACAGTAGTAGTATAGATAGGTTCAACATTAAAGATTGAAAATTCTACTATTTCTCCCAAAATGGTTATGGTCAGTTTTCCATTCTTCACAACAGTCAAGATATTGGTAGTGGCCATAAAAGGCCTCCCTTGGAGTATGGCATGCCTCTTTTCTTTTACTTTCCCCATGTCTAAGACAACAAAGTCTCTGGAGACAATCAATTCTCCTACCTTACCAACACTTCTTCTATTATTCCTTTTGAATAACGGATTGACCTATCAGCTAATTGCAACACATATGTTTGTAGGTTTCAACTGTCCTAGATAAGGCATAAGGCTTGTGCTTGCTCCAAGGTCAAGCATACCCATTACCTAATCACTATTACCAATTGATAGTCTCACAATAAAACTCCCTGGATCTTTCAATTTTGGGGGTAACTGCTGTTGAAAAATCGCACTTACCACTTCTGAAACTGTCACCTTCTTATTTGGCTCAAAATTTCGTTTTTTGGTGCTTAGTTCTTTGAAGAACTTCACATAAGTTGGAATGTTCCTGATTACATCCAATAAAGGTAGATTAATATTAACCTTAGAAAACATGTTATATAAACAACAAATCTTGTTTGGAATCCTTAAGGCAGCTTGGATATGAATTGGCCCCCTCATGCTATTTTGTTGAGAATTGGCCCCCAACATTTCAAAGATTTCATATATCTCTTCATCAGTCTTCTCTCCCACAGCTCCTCTTGTTGCATTGTCCATTGTGTTATGATACTGATGTGTTAATCCATCATAGAAGAATTGGTTCTGAATGTGAAATGGAAAATGATAGTGTGGACACTGTATTAGCAAGAGTTTGAAGCGTTCCCACGCCTCATAGAATGACTCTCCCTCCATCTGAGTGAAGGTAGCTATCTTCGTCTGCAACTCAGAGGTCTTTTGATGGGAATATAATTTTCCCATAATTTTTTTGTACACCTCCTCTCATGTGGTCAATGAATGAAAGGTTCATCAACCATGCCTTGGCCTGATCTTTCAGTGTGTATAGGAAGCATCTCATTTTGAGTTGATCTTTGTTCAAGCCATCCAAAGGAAATGTCTGGAGAGTGGTATAGAACTCCTGAATGAAGTTTAAAAGGTCTTCATTGGGAACCCCATAGAAAGATGACAACATGTTGTAATGAATGCTCTTCAATTCATAGTTTCTAGCTGCCTCTCCTAAAGGTATGCACGAAGTGGCAGTACCAATTACTGATCTAGCATATTCCTTCATTACTGGTTTCCTTTCACCCATCTCTTGATCTTCAGGCTTGGGTTCCTTGAGATTGTCTTCAAAGTCGTGTTGGGGTCCTCTTATTTGATGCACATTATCAATAAAGGGAACGAGTTCACTTTCCTGCAACCTCCGTCCTCGCATAAACAAAATAAAAAAAACACTAAATTAGTAACAAAAACTGCTAAAACAATTCAATAAAATAACACGACTAAAATGTATGCATGCTAAGACAAAATAATAAAAATTAATTTAAGTCTAAACATTAAACATCTCCCCGGCAACGACGTCAAAAACTTGTTGTGCTAAAATAAGTTCTAAAAGATACCTAGACTATCCTACTCATAAGTATATAAGGTAGTTGTAGTTGATTACCCATGGTTGTCTCTCAAGGATGTGAAATTAGTTTACTCAAATAAATCTTGAATAAAAATAAAAACAGACACAATCTTAAACATTCTATCCCGATTTTTTGAGTAAAGGCATAAAGAAAATAACATAATTAGACTAAAAATAAACTAATTTAACTAGAAGCAAAACACTTTGATCAACCGTTATAAAATAATTGTCTTGCTAAAATTACCAATTGGGTTCTAAATTAGTTGAAATAATAAACTAAATCTAACTTTCATATTCAACAAGTTTATTATCCAAATTAATTATGCAAACCCACTAATAATTACCCACTTAAGTTAATATATTTCTAATTCTTAACCCAAACGCCTATAGTTTCTCGTTCTAATATTAAACTTCTTCTCTCGATCCTTTATTTAATACCTAAATGATGCAAAGGTTAGCCACACTATTACACCCAATAAGCTTAGAAACTATAGCAAATAATAAGACAACAAAATAGTAACTCAATTATGTATAGTCGACTAAACTAGATTCATTAATTCTCAAGAAAAAGAATAAGTCCATCATGGAATAAACAAGGTTCATCATCTTTATATACTTCAATCCCATCTTTATCAATAACAGAGAAGTATTAAAGCAATAAACAGAGTGAATAACTAAAATGAACTATTCAAGAGCTAACAGAGTATTAAGTTCAGATTCAATCATGCAACATATGTAAAACAGAATGAGCAAACAAGAGTGTTTGGATGAAGGAGTTGGCGGTGGTCTCTTGCCACTCTCAAGCTCTCTGCATCAGCTCTCGCCTTCTGCTTCTGGTAGATCCTCAACCCGACGATCAGGTGCTCACAACAGCTTTCACCTTCACCTAAACTTGTTCTATTTGCTATTTCTCTTCTTCCTCACCACCGACTGGTCTTCTGTTTTCTCTCCGTCTCTTCGTTGTCTCTTTTCTTCATTTTTTTCTCTTTGGGTGTGTCGGCGTCCACCTCCAACATTCTTCTTTTTCTATTTGTAGTGCGAGTTTAGGTTTAGTTTTTTACGCCGTCAACCCTACAGATGACACGTAATATTAAGATAATTAAAGAAAATTCTGTCACACCCATGACTTCCACAGTCACGGGCGTGACTCCATTAACATGAATGGATTAATTAATTAATGTTACATGCATAATTCATGTCCACATTCATTCTTTCATGCATAATTTTTATTGTTTCCATGCAACATTCACAAGACACTCCATTCAACATTTATGCAATATTCACACCATTTTCACTCAATTCATTTCAAATTTGAATTAATTATAAGAATTTATAACCAAAATCAAGATATAAAGGCAAACAAAATCAATAGAAATTAGACACAACAGAGCGGCACCGCAATAGCCAAGACTCTTCTCCAATGGCTCCTTCTAAAAGTACAGGCTTCTTATCATCTTGTTTCTGTACCCTTCTTCATCTTGTTCTACAGTTTTCATTGTGGGTTATGGGAATTGTTTGTTGGATTTTTTATATAAACATATTTTTTAAGATTATGGTTTGATGTCTATTTGTGATGTTGAAGTGATGGTGCTGCTCTCCTTATACTTATGAATCCAATAGCGTGTTAGCTTTAGTTTAGATTAGTGGTTTTTGGATACTGAAAATTAGAGAAAAAAACTGGAATGAGACGTTTGTATGTCTTTGCAGTAGATGGTACAAAAAACGTTGACCCAAAATCGCAAGCTATTAAGGCTGCCAAGGCCGTGAAATCAGGTCTAACCTTTAAGAAAAAGGTTAAAAAGATCCTAACTAAGGTTACATTTCACCGTCCAGGACCTTGAAGAAAGAGAGGAACCCCAAGTATCGCCGCATCAGTGCACCTCCAAGGAATAAACTGGACCATTATCAAATTTTGAAGTATCCTTTGACTTCTGAGTCTGCTATGAAGAAGATCGAAGACACTAACACCCTTGTTTTCATTGTTGACATTCGTGCCGATCAGAAGATCAAAGATGCTATCAAGAAGATGTATGACATTCAGACCAAGAAAGTTAATACCTTGATCAGGTTCACATTTTTTTAAATGGGATTTAAATCTGTATTTAATTTAATTTTGTACATGAATTTAAAATCTGTTGACTTGTCTTGAACTCAGGCCTGATGGAACTAAGAAGGCGTAAGTTAGGCTGACTCCAGATTATGATGCATTGGATGTAGCAAACAAGATTGAGATTATCTAAGTTGTTTTGTACTCTCCTTAGAGCAAATTGAGGTGATACCAAACTAACACCAGCTTTTATTTTCTCAAATTTTTGTTAGAATCGATGCACTGTGTTGTTTTTGTGAACTTGAGTCTGGAGATTTCTCATTTTGTATGGAAAAAAATTGTGCTTCAATGCCGATGTTGCTTTTCTTTGATCAATTTTTTTCAAGAATGCAGAATTTGGGGTCATTCTTTGAAATATGTTTGGTTGTTGAAGTTGAAATTCAAACTGAAGAGAAAAGGCAATGTTGACCAAGTACAGTTGAGAAAATCATAAACAATTTATAAGCCTTACAAAGTACAGCGGAGACAATCATAGACATTTTATAAGCCTAGGATTATCTACTGCCACCATTCATCTCTGTCATGTACAATCTTGCGGGAACGACTCCATCCCATTTTCCGGTTAGAATACCCAATCATTGCTCGATATATCCACTGGGGAAGGTAATAAAGAGCAACCAAGAAAAACAAGGCCAAGTTAATATTGGTCCAAATTTTGTTGGGTGATATGACAGACATGCCCAGTAAGTAGCAGGAGAACAAAAGAAAAGCACCTTCTTGTCTTATAATTCTTGCAACTGTGACAAAAAAGAGGGAAGAATTCGCCAACCAGAAAAGCGTAAAAGTGACACCGCCCATGATCGATGTTCCCACAAAGTGTGATGAACTCGACCCAGTATGCGTCAGTGTGCTGTTGCTAGGCGAATTGGTGTGAATAATACTTCTGGAGGGCAAATTGTTGTCAGATTGACCTTGCCAGACACCACCGGGTGGGCTCAAAGCTGTTTGAAACGTGACTGTGGCGATCAGCGCATGCACTACCAGTAAAGCGTTGTACCTGTCAGCTGGTAATATGTTTCTCAGTCGGTCTAAGCGAAGCGTCTGTTGTTCACAAATCGTCACTGGTGACCTCAAGTTATCTACCGGTCGGTTCGAACCTCTAAAAAATCGCGGACGGGATTGGAGCATTCGAATATTTTGACCCACATGTCTTTGAGTTGGATCTGTAAGGATTTCTGCAGCTGTTCTATTTTGTTGGTTATGTATGTCACCATAAACACGACTTGACACCAACACCGTCACAGCCTATATTTAGAACATATGTATCAGAAAACTTTTTTAACAGTTTACAAAACTCTAGTTCTATGATTTGGTGAAAATATAAATAAATACCTTGTGTAGATTCCTCGAGAGAGCTATGTGCAACAAGGTGTGCCCTTCCTTGTTCTTCCAGTTCAACAGTTCTCTTTGCCAAAAGATGGAATCTTTGAAGACAGACCTCCTAAGCCATCCCAGCAAGACCTCAAAAGCTTCAATACGGCCGCTTCTAAGCGCAATATGCATGGCTGTATCTCCATCATTAGTCACGTCCAATATAGATTCTGGACAAGCTTCGAAAATTTCAGCCAAAATCGACGAATTTCCGACCTCCGCCGCGCAATGCAAAGGAGTCCTACCGCCTCTACCTTTGACACGAACAAGCGCAGGGTCAACGTCTAGCAGCCAAAGCACAATGAGTTCCTTACCTTCTTTAACGGCGAGGTGCATGGGGGTCGATCCCTGTTTGTTTAGCTTCTTGGCAAATGATGCTTTCAAGATCATAATCTCCATGGCGAACTCAATATTCCCAGAAGCTGCAGCGATGTGCAGCGGAGTTTGAATCAATGGTGCCTTATCTATCCGTTCCAAAAGATAAGGGTCCCGGTCGAGTAATTCATACAAGGTGTCGATGTTCCCTAATCCAGCAGCTTCCTCTAATCTCGGAGTCAGATCTGGGCAAGCGGGATCCATTGCCAAACGACTTGAAGGACCAAGAAGTTAACAGTACGATAGAATTTGTGAAGAGATGAGGACCAATGTCCTGCAATAATGGCTTTAAAGTCGAGACGATAGTACAGAAGCAAGGGAATTATAGATTTTTATAATGATTAACGCGTGAATTTTTCATTTATCAGGCCTAGAACAACCTACTTCGTAAAAATACCAGCAAGATGAGGCTTGATTCTTGAAAGTACTCTGTAGTCGTAAATCTTACCTTACAACCACTTAACGCGTTAACTAATTTAAAGGAATCAATGACCGTGTGAAGTCGGAAATTTTAACGTGTGAAGGTCTTCCCTTACAAAGTCTTCGGGATCGGAAGCTACCCAGTTTGAGTCAATACAAATACTTTTGGCAGGAACATTTTGCTTTGAAGCTTCCTAAAGTTTGGACGACAAGTTACACGGGACCGGGTAATCATTGTCGGGCTCGGTTCCAATCAAGTTCATCTGATTTTCGTTATTATTGAATAAATGGACAATCGATCACAAATCTTAGAAGTCCCCCATTAATGAATTGGAATAAAGTAGAAACCCATGACCCAAGTAAGTCTCAGGAACCCAACATTTTGTTTTCTTAAAACAAAAGAAAGCATTTTGTTCAATACCCTCGTGTAATCTCACAATCCTTCCATAATAAGCAGGCTATTGTCTAAAGGAAAAATTGGATTTCGAAAATTAACTGTAACGGTCGAAAAATGAAATCACGACTACATAGTACTTTCAAGAATCAAGCTTCATCGTGCTAGTATTTTTGCGAAGTAGGTTTTTCTGGGCCTGATAAATGAAAAATTCACACGTTAACTACTTACTTTAAAGGAATCAATGACCGTGTACAATTTATCTTTCATCTTCACCCATCTCCTTTCATTTGCCCCTGTTGTCAACGTGTACAATTTACCTGCCAGAAAACAGTCAGATCCAATCAAAGCCCACTTCTCTAGGATATAAACAGATACCGACATACTAGTTTGATATAAATTTGGATCAAGAATTTCAGCCGCATTGGCAATTCCTGGTGTTAAAAACTTTTTTCCAAGTATAATACACTGCTTTCAGAAGAATCATGTAGTTGCTTCCTAATTCTAAAGTATTGACAGTATGGTGACACAACTTGGTTAGAAATTTGACCAAAAGGAATTCATTTCCGAAAACAAAATTCATAAAGTTCATCACGAAGTTTCATACCATTGCCAACAGAGATTGAACCATCCTCACCTACCACTCTCAGCAAACCCTCACCTACCATGTTCTGCAGAACTAAGTTCAAACTCTCACCTACCACTTTCAACCGATTTTCGTCGGCCACCACAAACCATCCTCACCGTCGCTACCACTCTCACCAAACACATCTGGTTGTCTCCTCAACCTCTTACTAATCTTTAAACAAATAGTTAATAGCCAACCACCTTAAAGATAGATCTCAATTATCTAGAGTAAAGGATAAATTTAGTCATATACTTTCTTCTCATCCTAACTCATTTCAATCACATTTTCTCAACGAGTGAGTTACTATTTGTCTCATTCACTGAATTTCCAAGTCTTGTATCAGTGAAAATAGAAGAAAGCAGACATGTCTGTTGACCTTCCACAACAATGTCGTCATTTGTTTCTTTTCACTTTTGGAGGGCCAACAATTTTCTTTCTCTTTTAATTTCTAAAAAAATTTGCATTTTTTTCCCAGAGTTTGTGCTTTGAGTTGGTGTCAATGGAGTTAAGGGAGTGTGTTTCCGTTTGTGGTTTCTTCCATTTTTGAAGTAGAGTTTGTTCTTGTTTCGTGATTCACCAATTAGAGTACGTATTGCACGACCATTTCTCACTTCTTGTTAAAATGGGTTATCCTTTTATATCGTGATGTTAATAACCTACTCGTGTGGTTTGGTACAATCTGAGTCTTACATCACAAAAGTGATGTAATTTGTTCTGGACTCCTACTCCTCTTCATCATTCATCAAAAGCTCACCTTAAGAACCATTGATTACCATCTCGGTCTTGATTGACGGTAGAGACATCCGCTGTTAGATCTTGGTTGTAGCTACCAAAACTTTGTCAACCTAGATTTTAAGCACTTGATACTACAGTTCCATATATACACACACATACATATATAGTTTTTTTTGCATACCAAGGAGTCCATAAAGTTAATGTTTGTGATAGTGTTCTCTTTTTACATTTGGTTCAACATTCATTGTTTTAAAGTCATTGACCTTTGCCGTCATAGTTCTACATTGCGTGCATGTGTGGGTGTGCGTGCGTGCGTGTTTGTGCGGGTGTGTATGTGTGTATCTTATAAAGCTTGTGTTGGGTATTAGGGTAGGAGTGACAAAAGCTTTGACTTCTGATGGTAGAGCAATGGTTAGTCTTTCGGTAAGTCTCGAGTCTAAGAGAAGAGAAGATATTGACAAATTGTAGATATATTCCTAGAACATCAAGACTCTTACAAGCAAGTCATTGAGATTAGTCAAATTTTTAGACAAATATAAGATTCATATACCGTCTATTCAAAATTCGAAGTGGACAGGGACTAGAGCAAAAAAGATCATTGAGTTCAAACTTTAGTATTTAGAGTGTTAGAGGCAACAAAATGGTGTAGGTATTTCGATTGTCAAGGAAATTATACATTATATTATGGGAGTAAAGAAGATTAATGATAGGATTTTTTCCTTAAACAGTATGGTGAAAAATGTTTTTAATATGATGTGTACTTATGTACCCCAAGTAGAGTTTGAAGAACAACTAAAGTGTCAATTCTGAGAAGAAGTAGATAAGGGGATTCAATAGATTCCCCCTAATAAGAAAGTTATTCTAAGAGAAGACTTTAATGGCCATACAAAAGCCACCTTTGATGGGTATTAAGGGGCTCATTGGGGTTTTAGATATAGAGATAGGAATGAAAGTGTGACTACTTTGTTGGACTTTGCGATAGTTTTTGATTTGGTGGTAGCCAACTCATTTTTAGGAAAAAAAAAAGAGAAGCATAAGGTGACTTTTAAGAGCAAAACCACGAAGACTCATATTGACTACTTTATAAGGAGGAGCGATTGACCTAGTTGTGCAGATTGCAAGTTAATACCTAATGCATGTTTGTCAACTCAACACATATTATTAGTTTTGGATCTTACAATTAAGGGTTGGAGAAAGAAGAGAAATCTTTGAAAATGTGTCAGAATTAAATGGTGAAATCCAAAAGGAGAAACCATGGAACAACTTAAGAGTAGAGTAATGTCTAGAAAAGAATAAAAACTAGAAGGAGATGCTAACTAGATGTGGGAGAGAGTAACAAATCTTTTAAGAAATGCAGCTAAGGAGATCTTGAGGGTTTCTAAAGGGCCTGAGATTAGTAAAATAGAGTCTTGACGGTGGAATGAAGATGTACAAGAAAAGATGAAGATTAAGAAGATTGCTTATAAAACTTTATTGGATAGTATCACAGATATAAAATGGTAGTTAATAGAGAAAGTTACCAACTAACAAAGAAAGAGGCGAAAAAGATTGTCACAGAAGCCAAAAGTAGAGTCTGCAAGAAATTATACTAATAATTGAAGACTAAGGCTAGAGAAAGAGATCTATTTAAATTAGTGAGAGTTAGGGAACAGAAAGAGAGAGACTTGAATCAAGTTCATTGTATAAAGAATGAAGCAGGTAGGGTATTTGTGGATGAAAAAGATATCAAAAGAAAAGAACAGAGATACTACTATAACTTTTTTAGTGAAGGCGGAGATGACAACATCTTCTTTGGTGATCTTAACACATCTAAAAGATATCGTAACTTCACTTAATGTTGGCAAATCACATGAAAAAAAATCAAAAGAGCTTTGAGGGAAATAAACGGTGGAGGGATAATAGGACCTGATGAGCTACCCATAGATATGTAGAAGAGCATAGGAGACGAGAATCTTACTTGTTTAACCAAACTTTTTAATGTGATACTCAAGTTTGCCAAAATGTCAGATGAGTGGAGATTTAACACATTAATCCTTCTATAAAAGAACAAAGGGGACATCCAAAGTTATAACAAGTATCAAAGTATGACACTACTTAGTTACATCATGAAGTATGACACTACTTAGTTACATCATGAAGTTATAAGAGAGGGTGATTGAAAACAGAGTAAGAAAGAAGACACCTATCTTGAAGAAACAATTTGGTTTCATTTTAGGAAGGTCCACTAAAAAAGCTATATACCTCCTTAGATGATTAATAGAATATTATAGAGAAAGACAACAAGATATACACATAGTTTTTATTAACTTAGAAAAGGCTTATAACAGAGTACTTAGGAAAGTAATGTAGAGGTGCTTAGAAGTTAAGGGAGTTCTTATGACCTATATACGAATTATTATAAATATGTATGGAAGTGTTATGACTAGGGTAAGAATAACAGGAGGAGATATAGAACATTTCTCTATTAATATCGGGCTACACTAAGATTCATCATTAAGCCCCTTCCTATTTGTAATAGTGATGGATGAGCTCACTAAGAATATGTAAGAGGATGTACCTTAGTGTATGTTTCTTTATTAATGACATTGTTTTAATAGATAAGACAAAAGAGGATGTCAATATCAAGCTAGAACTTTGGAGAATACGCTAAAATTGAAGGGCTTAAATTGAGCAAGGCTAAAACAAAATACTTAGAATTTAACTTTTCAGGTTATAGAGAGGCATTTAACGTGAAGATAAAGAATTGTTCAAAAGTTATACCACATAAAGATTGTTTTAAGTATTTAGAATATATCATGCAAAGCAATAGCGAGATATGTGAAGACATAGTACACCATATCAAATCAGGATGTCTTAAATGGAGGAGTGCATCAAGAGTTTTATGTAATAAAAAGATATCACTCAAAATAAAAAATAAATTCTACCGTTTAGCAATTAGGTCAGCCATGCTCTATTGCCAGAATATTGACCCATTAAATAGGTGCATAATCGTAAGTTAATGGTGGCGGAAAAAAGAATGCTCCGTTAAATGTGTAATCTTACAAGAAAAGATAAGGTTAGGAATATAGTGGTAAAAGACAAATTGAGGATGACTGACAATGATGGTAAATTAAGGGAGATAAGAATTAGATGATATGGTCAAGAGGAGACATCCTAAAGTCCTAATGAGAAAATGCAAGAAGATTGTACTTAGAAATTGTAGGATAAAAAGAGGAAGACAAAGAAGAACTTGGGGTAAGTGATCATGAATAATATGACTTTGCTACAGTTTACCGAAGGCTTGATCTTCAATAAAAAATTTTGGCGAACTAGAATACAGGTAAAAGATCTTAAATAGAGATGTTCTTCTCTTTTCATAGATCTTTTGAACCATTTCCTTAAATTCTTATGTCTTGTGTTTAGCCTAAATAGTTCTATCGGTAATACTTCTCCCTTTAGCCATTTTAGTTAAGTATTTTTTATCTTTTAATTTCTTTTTAATTTTATTTATTTATTTATCCTCTTTATTCATTTATTTATTTGCTTATTTATATCTTATATTTTATTCCTTATTTTTATCTCTTTATTCTATTCTATTTTATTATTATATTATCTTATTTAGTTTATTTTATTTATATATTTATTTATTTTATTTCTTTATCTTTTTATTTTGACTTTGATTTTTATTTTTATTTTATTTTCAATTTTATTATTTATGCAATTTTTTCTTTTTCTTCAAACAATTCTCAGAAACTTTTTTTCTCCATTTTCTCTTTTTCTTTCTTTCTCCTTTTTTATAGGTCTATTGGAAATACCCTCTCTATTAGTTAAGGGGAAGGCTGCGTACTTTTGAACTAGAAAAATTTCTACTGAGATATTATTGTTGTTGTAAATAAAGAGAAACCTATATACCTTCCCATATCTTACGTCTTAGTGAGATTTCTACTGAGATGTTATTGTTGTAAATAAAGAGAAACCTATAATATCTACAATACCATCCTACAAGAGTAACTAGATCCTAAATAATCAAGAAAAAAGTCCCCCTATCTTATGAGTCATGATTTGACTTGTTCTTGTTAAACATAAAGATGTTCATCTTATTGTAATATCAAAATTTTGAGCCATTCGTGATAAATGTTCATCTCATCGTAATATCAAAAATTTGAGCTGTTCGTGATATCCTAAAGCATGTGCTTGTACTTTGCATCGAGCATAGTTAAAGAAAAGTAACACAGAGATTCAATTGCATTTAAAGTAGTTCTAACTTTGGGAATATAAAACATGTAATGGCATTCTAAAGGAAGAAAAGAAAAGATGTGTGATAGCAGACCTCCTTTCCTTCAATTAGTTTTGTTTCTGGGAAGGGGGGGCCAGAATGTTTTTAATCAACGTTTCAGCTACCTGAGATAATTGAATAACAAATATTAGAGACTTTTTATTAAATTACAACACCCAAATTACAGGGAATACAAGTATGTCCCAAACATTCGAGCAAACCTGTTGTGGGGGTCCAAACTCTCGAATACCTTCTTTGGTGGATGGGATCATATCCACACTAACGTGCTCTAGTGGCTCAATTACATCTTAAAAACTTTTTCTTGCCTTCAATCACCACTTCTTGCTTGCACCCAAGAACAAAAAGGTAAATACAGATAATACCTTTGTTTACGTGGATTGCTTATGAGTTACTAGACATAGTTGCATCTATAGCCTATGAACATGTAACGAGAACAGTAAGAGAAACTACACCAGAATTTACCTGCCACCCAAATGGATAGAGAAATGAGTAGCCATCTTTTTTGTCCATGACTGATAGAAATCCCTTTTTAGTTTCTGCAGCAACTGAACCATATCAAGGATGGCCTATTAGGATATCAGCATTCTTAAAGTACAAGAGACTGCAAGGTTATTGGCACTTCTGTGTTATGCTATTTGAGTACAATCTGTAGTAAGCTCACAACAAAAGCAGAACTACGCAATGCAGCACTGAACGAATTATGCTTACATGAATCAGAAGTTTGGTTAACTAAAAAGATTGAAGGGGCAATCACACTGACGACAATCAATTGGCATCTCCCCGATCTAACTGTAGAAGATATGTTAAAAATAAAAACCGATAGGAGAGTAAAACTTGAGTGAATAATGTCATTGGTAAGAGTATACTAAAATTTATTATTTCTTTACCAAGCTAATTCAATGAAGAAAATAAAAGCACCGGGGAAGTAATCATCACAAAGAACTTCTGAAATGTAGTACTTTCTTGGTCGAAAATTTTGACCCACCTTGACAATGAAAGCTTGAATTCTCCAAGGATTGCTCAACATGAAGAAGAATTGGAACACCTCCTTCGCTGCAGCCATGAGACGTGCCATGATGCTTTCGGATTACTAGCTACACACAAATGCACAAAGACAAGAAGACAAATACACACACACACAAAAGAAAAGAAAAAGTCAGAAAGTAGCAATAAGATGAAGAAATGTTGGGTATGGAAAGAGAGAGAGAATTTGGGGTGAGAGGGAGGGAGAGTACCTTAGGAACAGAGTTGGGTGAAGGAGTGAAAGAGAATGATATGTTGAAATGGCGTTTTGAAGTGAAATCATGTTCATTGTCCTTTTAAGGGTTGGTTTGCTTTTGGGGCGAGGCGAAGAGTTAATTGCTTGGAGAAGTGTTGTCATGTTGGAGAGCTTATTATCCGTTCGTTAAATGATGCCCCACGACACAATTCCAGTTATTCGTCGGTTAAGTTTGGACAATAAGAAATGAGGACAATCTCGCGTTTGGTCCTCTAGCTGTAAAGCAAAAGACTTCATAATAGTATTATAGGACCAATCTTGAGCCCCTAATATCTCTAATTCACTCCTTATTCCTCAAAAATGTACTGTTTGTCCCATGTGTATGAACTTCATAGAAAGTTTTTCACAATCCCACTCTATTGGTCCCAACAATCTTAACCAGTGCATACCCAGTATGGCGCAGTGATTAGTGAACGGAAGTATGAGGAAATTTGTGTGAAATGCAACGTTTCCATACGTCCACTTTAGGTTTTCACAGCAAGAGGTGACGTCCACTGTCTCCTCGTTAGCTACCATTACCCTGCATCTCTTAGCCACCTGACTTTTCAGACCCAATGCCTTCACTAGTTTAGCACTCAAAAAATTATGCGTACTACCTGTATCTATGAGGAAGCACACAAGCTGTCTCTTGATAAAACCTTTCACCCTCATTGTGTAATTACCAACCTCTCCCTGGATAGCATTTAAGGAGACGTGAACTTCTTCTTTGTTTTCCTCACCATCTATTTCTACGAACTTGTAGTTTTGATTTGCAGTCCCAGCTTCTGCGACGCCTTTCGCATCTTCCTCATCTATATCCTCCTCCACAATCAGAGCAAACAACTTGGCATTTTTGCATTTGTGGTTGTAAGTGTATTTGTCCCCACATGAGATACAGAGTCCCCTCGACCTTCTTTCTACTACAGTATTTTGATCTACAATCCTTGTGTTTCTGTTAGGTTGTTTGTGTGGGGGTATATATACAGATTTATTTGTGGAAGAATTTGTGTTTGGGTTGGTGGAATTTGAGTGTGACGTTGAGTGTGATGTTGGGTTCGATGGGTTAGAGTAAGGGTTAAAATGGGCTGATTGTTGATTCTAATAAGGTGTTTTTGTGGGGTAGTTTTTTGATTAAATGTGTTGTGACTTAGGAAAGAGGTGTTTGGGCTGTGGTAGTGGTTACGATTTGAGGAGTATTTAGTGGTTGGAAAATACTTGGATTGGTTGGGAATATTGGTGGGTAGGGGGGTTCCTTGTAACTTTGTGAGAATACCTTCCTGCAATCTAGCCAACATCATGGCTTCATTGACTGTTTTTGGTTTATGTATTCGTACCGCTTTTTCCAGATATCCCTTCAATCCTTCCAAAAAACAGCTTAGTGCTACGGAGCTGTCTAAGTTAGCTCTTGCACTTAGTTCATTAAAAATTTCCATGTATTCGTCGACACCACCGAGCTGATTTAGGTGCATTAGTTCAGCAATGGGGTCATCAAAGAGAGACTCATCAAATCTACAACCCAGATCGTTGACTAACTCCAGCCAGGTAACGGGTACATTACCTCGATTTCTGAGGTATTGTTGTTGCCAGGAGAATGCTTTCCCTTCTAAATGAAGCAAAATTGGTTTCACCTTTTTCTCCTCCTAGACCTCCTCAAATGCAAAAAATTGCTCTACTTTTTTTCTCCAAGTCACAAAGTCTGTACCATCGAAGCTAGGGAACGTCACTTTCGTGAATTGATTTTCTATTCCAGCTCCACGGTTTTGTTCTGAAGTCCTCCCCTCTCTCTGATTGTTACTTTCTTGTTCTTCTTCAACTCTCCTTCCTTGGTTGATCGCTTTCAACACCTCCTGAAATTGAGCATTTATTTCCATCGATAGCTTCTCCAGCTTCTTATCATTCTCGTCCAACCTCTCAGTCA
>JAOQMM010000173.1:10666148-10677174 GCA_027563515.1 Erythroxylum platyclados | reverse complement strand
AACTCTTTCAAGTTATAAAACTGAAATTCCACAATAAAGGTGGATAACCATGGGCAGAAGAATGCCTGCAATAAGAATTATAAGGAGTTGAATTGCTACTACAGTCAAAGTCAAGTTTGGACGAGGCACATCAATTGTTGCTAAAACGTTACCTTAAATATCCATTTACATAGAGTAAGAATAGCCACATTCTTTACCGTCAAAAGAACGGGATCAATGTTCTTGACATAGAGTAAACTATCTTCGCTAGGCCCTTCTCTGCAATCAAGCATTGCATCTGCCAGGTTAAAGTGATTTTGAGTCCCAAACCAAGGCAATGTTCCGCGATAATGGAACGTTTTAAGCTTGTAAGTCCTAATGTGGAGAAATTTCAGATCAGGACATTCAAAAATGGTTAAATTTACAAGCTTTTTCTCAGAGGCGATACTTATAGTTCGTAAACCAAAGCAGCCAGTGATTTTCAGGGTTTCAAGATATTGGAAATTCGATAGTATAGAAGAAACAATCTCATTTGTAAGATGGCTGACAGATACCAGATGAAGGCTTTTGACAAAGAAGGTGCATGGAGATAATTGATGGGCAAGATTTTGTTGGTCAAAATGTAAATGGAGACCATAAGGAATGGGAAATTCCTGCTTCTCAGTAGAAAAACAAAGATGGAGTTTGCTGTTAGGTCCAACAATAGCTAAGAGGACGCCTCCATTGTCAAAGTAGAACTCAAACTTGCGGGTGTTTTTTGAGGGGTTATGCTCATTGAAAGTGCTCAGGAAACTGCAGATTGCAGTTGCAAGATCCTCTTTTGTGCCATGCTGAACCACTGATTTCTGCCATAAAAGTTTCCATCTTTTCGAGAGGAAGATAGTTTGTATCGCAGATTCGAAAGGGAGTAAAGAAATGATGTGAAGAAGCATTTCATCTGTTAAACTACTAATGAAATCGTCCATAATTTCCTCCAAAAACCAGCTTCCTGTATCAAGTCAACAAAATGAAATCAATCCTTTTTTTTTCGAAAATCAATCCTTGATGCTCTTTTATGAGTCTAAATCAGATACACTGATCAGTGCTTACTCTACTGTTTCGGGAGGGACATGATTGAGACTGCTTCTTGTTGTGTGGTTTGATTCTCTTCTGTACGCAACAAGACTTGTTACTTCTGCTTCTTTTGGTACCGACGGCCTAAAACCAGAACTGCAGGCATGGATAGGCCTGGGAGCTGAGTAGAGCCAGCTGAAGACAGCTAAAGAAGTTCTCACGTTACAAAATTATATAAGCTCCTAACAAGGGTTCATGTAGTACATAATTTACATTCAGAATTTAGGACATAAGCAGCTTCGACTTGGTTGCTTCTTTTTCTCCCCATCTGCATCACCATTAATGCATAGTCAAGACTGGCAAGCAAATAATTTTTGACCATGAGGTCACCTACTGATTCGAGTGTACAGTTACTTGTTGGTCAATAAGATTTTACGAAATCGATTTATGCAGACACCAGGGCCCAGGGGCTTGTGGTCAAACATTTAAGGCTTTTACAATTTTCATGAAATTTTAGGGCAAGTGGGCCTCCAAAACACATGGCCTGCTCAGGGGTGTTGCAGGATATGCTCATGACTCTGTGATCGTGTGTTGGCTACTCAGGCAATGTTCCACGAATTATGTTTACCAGTCACAATTGACTTCCGACAAAGTAATAAACACGCTTTTGACCAGGCAATGAATTTTGAGTGACATCTATCTCTGTCTGTTGATGATTCAGTTAATACAGTTTTAGTAAAACTTTTAAAAAGATAGGGGGGATAGAGAATTCCCTACTTAAGACGTTTTACAGGATTAACCAACATTGTAAGTTCACTATTCATTATAATATTAAAAGAGGTACAAGTTATGTAAGCTTGAAAACAATCTTCGAAGAATTAGGAAAAACAAATGCATGGAGATTATTAATTATGAAGTTCCAATCCATGAAATCAAAAGCCTTGTTAAAATCAATCTTAAGGGATTAGTTTTTTATGGAAGTTTTCATGTTACAATCCTTCATGAATTCCTAGAGTAAGAGAATTATTATCCTCTAATATTCCTCCCTTGGATAAAAGCACTTTAACAAGGGCTTATGATATGTTTTTGGATAACTTATAATCTATAAGCTAAGAACTTAGAGAGATGATCTTGTAAACAATATTACAACAAGATATAGGGATAAAATTATGTAAGCAAGAAGGGTTAGCCTTTTTTGAGATGAGACAAATGTAGATCTTGTTGAGCTCTTTGAATTTTTTGTTACTATCAAAAAATTCCATTACAGTTTCCACGACTAGATCACTTATGAACCCAAATTGTTTTGAAAAAGTAAGGTATTAAAACCATATAGACTATGGGTTTATCAGGATTAAGGCTAAATAGCTATTTTAACATCAAAAGTGGTGAAGGGGCTACTGTAGGGCTCAGTCAAGGACAAGTTTGGGTTTAAGTTGATGAAATTGCTAAGTTCTTAAATGGAAGACTCATAAATTGATTTTATTTAAAATATTTACACATTATTAAATAATTTCAAGTGTATAAAAAATTAAATAATATTGATTATTAAGTCAGTATTTTTTGTCTAATAAAAAAAATTGTACTTTTTTTTTTTGTAAAGAAAGTCGTTTGCTCTTCCCACTTTTTTAATCAAAAAGAAAATCTGGTTGCAATTGAGAAACAAAAACCCCCGAGTTTAGGGTTGAGAGCAGGTGCAACAATGGTGCTATCAAACAAGAGGCTGAAACAGAAGCTAAGAGCAGCAAAAGCTGAGTCTTTCGCTGAAACGGTGTCTAGCGGCACTGATCCTAACAACAGTGGAGGATCGTCGAAGAAACCAGAATCAAGTTCAGATATCGAAAATCTTCAGCAGGTGGTGAGGCAGAGACCCAGGCTGACCAAGAGAGCAAAAAGAAGAAAGACTCTTTCTTTGCTGGGTTTAGATAGTGCAAGAAAGAGCCTCATAGGAGAAAATGGAGTAAAAAACAATGGAAGTGAAGGGACTTTAGTGAGTAAAGTAGAGAATGGTGAAAGTGAGGATAAAAGTGAGGAAATGAAGAATAAGAAGAAAAAGAAGAGACATAGAGAGGAGGCGGAGAGTGAAGAAAAGGGTTTAAAGGAGGATGTTGCAATAAAGGAGGCAAAAAAATCGAAGAAGAAAAAGAAGAAGAAGAAGAAGAAGACTAAGAAGGAGAATAAGGAGAATATTGTGCAGGAGAATATCGATGTTGACGATGGAGGAGTCTCTACGGTCACAAATGGAAACAATGAAAGGTAATTTGAAAGTAAATTCTTGCACTCGATGCAACAATTGACTGTTCGTCATATGCTATCCTCAATTACGTGCTACTTTCTTGAGTCATGATTTGCCCCTTCCTTTTCTTTCTGAATTATAGTTTCTCGGTCCATTATTTTTGCTTATCTTCTAACTGGTAATTGTTTGTTGGGTCACAGAAGTTCATGACAGTCTGCTTCTGTTTCGTTTATCTGTTGGTTGATTCCTTTCTTTGAGTAAATCCATCCATCCATTTCATTGTGTAAAAACCAGACTTGTTATTCAGCTAGGATGCGATGCAAGTGATTGTTGTTTGTGGATTGAATATCCTTGTCACATGCCTACCATAAGTGGCTAGATTTGAACTTTCGTTTTGTTACATTATTCTGTCAGTTCTAGATTAGGAAATTATCGGTGGTTTCTTTTAAACAGAAGTTATTATGTCCTGAGAATGTATGCTTTACTTGCTGTATATTTTGTAGCAATGAAGTGAAGAATGAAGATGCTATGAAAGTTTATGTTGGAGGCATTCCATATTACTCAACTGAGGATGACATTCGAAGTTTCTTTGAAGGTTGTGGCACCATGACTGGAGTAGATTGTATGAAGTTTCCTGACAGTGGCAAGTTTAGAGGAATTGCTATCATCACTTTTAAGGTACTTGTACCTTTGGAAATTCTAATTATCCTGGCCTTTGTTTCACTGCCCACCTTAACATCCTGCAGTAGTAACTTAAGTTGGATGCCTTTGGCTGTTCTAGAGTTATTTAACTTTATGATCTTTGTAATAAAATTAGGCTGTTTTCTTGCTCTTGGGGTTTTTTCTCATTGACCATGTTGAGTTCAAAAACAAGACCTGTCCATTGAAACCAAGAGAAACATGTGGGTTTCTGTCAGTCATGTTAACAAATAAGGAAAAAGAAGGCTTTGGAGTCATTGTCCTTTAGGCTGATGATGCAAAATTACTTTCTATCTGCAAATTTATTTACTACATTAGGATCGACCAGCATGTTCAGGGAATTTTTTTCAGAGGCCTCTCCTCTTAGGTTAGAACTTAGGAGTGATCACAGTTTCAGTTTCTCCAGTTTTAGCATTCTGTCAGTGTGTACAACCCCGTTTTAAGGCTTTTCTTTGGATATTCAGTGGTCCGCTGTATATAATGTACCTGGTTGTAGCGGTCTAGGGTGTGGCTCCCTCCTTTGCGTTGATTCTTAGCTAGCCTGAAATAGTTCTTGTCTTTCAGCGTACTGGCAAAAATGGTATGAATTGCATCGCCACAACAGGATTTCTTCCAAACAAGTATCTGTTTGTATGTGTAAGTGTGTAATTTTTCCTTGAGGAATGAGTGTGTTACTCTTTATTTTGCATGAGTATCTTTTTCTGCTGGTAAACTTGACATTTCTACAGGTCTATGTTTTGAAACTTACTATAATGTATGACATTTAGCATATATAGGCATTCTTTTTTCTTTTTCCTCTTTTCTTGGTACCTAAATGTAGGCATTGTAAAGATAATGAAATTATTGACTGAATTCATTCGGTTTCCTTGTTTTGATTCCATTTGTATAAATCCTCTTCTCAGACTGAAGCTGCAGCTAAACGTGCCTTGGCTCTTGATGGAGCTGATATGTGAGTAAACAACGCTAATTACCAATTAACTTTGATAGATTTTCGTTTATTCTTACGACATAATTTGATATTTTAGTACTTTTCAGGGGTGGGTTTTATTTGAAAATTAAGGCTTACAAGGCTACTCGGACAAACAAGCTCTCCAATTTTGCACCTGGAATGGTGAAGGGTTATAATAGAATATATGTTGGAAATTTGCCATGGGATGTCACTGAGGTTGAAGTGAGGAACTTTTTCTCTGATTCCAATATATCATCCATTCGCTTTGGGAAGGACAAGGAAACAGGGGAATTCAGGGGATATGCCCATATAGATTTTTCTGACAATCTCTCATTGATAATGGCATTAAAGTTGGATCAGCATATCTTGTGTGGGAGACCTATCAAGATAAGCTGTGCAGTTCCTAAGAAAGATGCTAATGATCATTCAACAGCTCTGCCTGCAACTGAAGAAACTACAGCTCAAGGAACTAAAGGTGAAGGAATTAGCAGTGGTGGTGGGTTGAGCTCGGTCAGTGGTAAGATAAGAAGAAGAACCTGTTACGAGTGTGGTGAAAAAGGTCATATTTCTACTGATTGTCCCAAAAAGCAAACTGCTGTCACAAATGGCAATACAAGTTGAACATTTATGAAAATTGTCTCATGAAGCCTAGAAAAAAAATAGATTTACCTTTTGGTGCCAAGGCCCTATCCTAATGCTTGGTGGAATTCTCGGTTTGTCCCTCAGTTAAATGTTCTTTTGTTATGAGTCAAGTGTTTTCCTGTTTGGAGTTCCGGAAGAAGGCAGATGCTTATTTCCCCAGGAGAACCACTCCCAAGAAAACGTGCAGTTTGGAAAAACAGGTGAAATTGAAAAAATTTTATAGAGCCTAAAGGAATAATCGAATAATTTAATAACGTACGTAGCATAGCAAGTATCACAAAGTTGTTCTACATTCTGATTCCTTTTTACACCCATATCTGGAGGGGTATAGGTTACCAAAACTCTAAATTGCCATCACCATCAAATTAGATACTTTGAAGTTTAAGAAAGCATGGATTCGGAAATTCAGACGTATCATCTTAGAATTGGGAATCAAATTTGTTTCATGGATAAATCTTGCAGCAGTTGTATATATTTGAAAATCTATAATGTTTTTAGTATAACCTTAAGTATCTAAATTTCTTCTTTCAGGAACTGAGACTGATGTATATAAACATGAGTTATAGGAATACCTCTTATCTAATAGCCTCAAGTTAACCGCCTCTGGAGAGTACTACCTTGCTGCTCTTACATATAATGTTCAAGCAAACGAGAATCTAGATGGATGTTATATAAGAGAATTCCGTTTAATGAAATTACTTGAGTTCCCTTCTTTGTTTGTTAGTTCAGGTAATTGCTACCATCCAAAACCAATCCCTTTATAACTTCAGAAACTCTACTCTTTCGTTTAAACAGTGGGCTTTGTTCCATAAACTAAACTACTCTTTGCCTATCCAATTTTGTCCTGACCAAAGGGTGGTGATCTTCTAGTAGAGAACAATATAATTATAATTATTCCTCTCCAAAGGGGTTACAGACTGTATTCCTTTATCTACACCCCTGAAATGGCCACAATATCGACGCCTAGAAGAAGGATGGTGATGCCATGTAAATATGATGATGGAGAAACTAGCACTGGAAGTTTCTCGGTGAGCAATCCAGCAAAGTCCGAAACGGCGGAGAACGTAGTAGAGGTTGTCTATTACCTTTCCTGGAACGGCCAGCTCGGGCATCCCCATTTTGTGGAAGTCCCAATGTCTTGTCCCCCTCAACTGCTGATAAGAGGTATGGTAACAAAAAGCAGAAACACGTGTCAGGAATATATTTAAAATGCATCAGAAACTCTCTCAGAACAAAAGTTTCGGGTTGATGTTTTGAACAATTTTTATTTCAGATGTGATTAACACGTTAAACCGTCGTCGAGGTCATGGTATGGCTGACATGTATTCTTGGTCTTTCAAAAGGTGAATATAAATACATAACAAGTTTTGTAGCTGGTAATTATACAATTCATGACGATAACATAAATATATAATGTGGGTGCTTTATCGCTACAGGAGCTACAAGAATGGACATGTATGGCAAGACTTGTGGGACAACGATTGCATATACCCTTGTAACGACGACGATCATGATTATATTCTTAAAGGATCACTCCTCACGGGTGCTTCAGTGACACCACCATCTTTCGACACAATGTCACCATCAACTTCCAGGTCCAGAGTTCCATCTGAGATTCAAAGTTGCACTGATTTAGGTTCGATCAGTCCAAGTACTGCAAAAACAAATGATTCCAGTTGGTCCACATTTGATGACCACCACAATATCTATAATATCAAAACCAGTGGAGAACTGTCGGATAAAGGGTCCGGAGACGAAAAGAAGAACAAAAAAGTGGGAAGTGTAAAACTTGCAACTCTGTTGAACAGAGAGGAGACCAAAACCCCAACAGTGAAGTCTCGTACAAGGGCCTCTACTCCCAGCCAGAGAAGGTCCAGAGATAAAAAAGAGGTTTCTGGGTCATCAGATGACAATGGGCAGCGCGTAGTCAGAGAAACGCCGAGTATGAGAAAGAAGACAACCACTCCTCTTCTGCTGATGATCCTTCGATGTGGATCAAAGAGGTTCGAAGCATCGCCGGAGAGAAAATCTCGTAGCTATCCTGTTTCTTGAGTTGACTTTGATAAACTTCCCTGTGAATCGAACACAGTTTACACCAGCTCAGGCGGTAAGTTTCCAATTTACCCTTGGCAAACTGAAGTCTCCCATCGTTATTTTTATTCCCAGAATATGTTTTGGTTTGCATTTATTATTTTTCTCGGATTATTCTGTTGTTTGTCTATGTTCTAAACTAAACAACGAGTCGCTCCAATACAATCCCATCCTTTTAGAATAGATATACCAATTTATCTTAATATTAGTATTTAAGAATAAGTAGAATTCAATAAAATTCTAAGAAACTGAACACGAGAATCGCACCAATACAAGGGAACAGAATGGCATACAATTCCAGGAATCTAATAGAATGGGATACGATTCAATGTAATTATAGAATTCCGTAAATCTTGAGGATACCAAACAAGCTTCATGTCCACATATCTTCTTTACGAGATTTCAAGTAATCCCAAACCATAACATTATAAAGGTGCAATTGCATTTTCACTACAGATGAACAGAAGCTACCTACAGAAAGATACCTCAAATTGTTATTAAGTAACAATAATCAAGCAACCAAAATAAAACCCAATAATTTATCTTGAAAATGTTAAATAAAAGTTCTTAGAAATATAAACAATGTGATCCAAGAGCTAGTTCCAAAAATAAAAACGTTTTGAAATTACTAGAGATGTCAATTTTAGCGCGACCCGCCTGTAACTTTAGAAACGTCGTCGTTTATTCAAAAACGATATTATTTTTGACACTTTTTAAAATATATATATATATATATATATAAGGCGGGCCGGTGTCCATCAAGCCACGGGCCACCAAACCGGTGGTAGGACCGGGCCGAGCCAAGAGCCAACCCTACCGGCCCAACCCATTGACATCCCTAGAAATTAGCAATTGAGCTATTTGTCAAAATTATTGTGTGGTTGCAATGACTCCTTAGGATTTGAAACTACATTAGAGTAATGACACGCCATGTAACAACTCATATAGGTATTTTTCTTCTACTTGGCATCTTTTATCCTCAAATTGCATTCGTTAGGTTGCTATTTATCAATATTTTAAAAATCAAACTAGAAATTAAATTAGCAAGATAAAATGTTTAGTCGGTGTTAAATCGTCTAACAAAAATTAAACAAAATTTATTAAACTTAAAATATGATTAAAGAATGAAATTATCTTTGGCCCTGTTTGGTAAATAGTGTTTCAGCCATTTTTTAGCTTTTTGGAGGGAATTAGCTGTTTGACTATTTTGTTTCGTAAACCACGGATTGAGTCGGCGGGTTGAACCCAATCCGCTATTTTTGAAAACGCTCCTCATAGGAGCATTTTCAAATAGCGGCTGAAAATTATGGGATAAAAAAACAATTGTGTCCAAAAATTTATTACAAATTACTCAAGAGATAGATAAAGACAAAGATAAAACATAAAGATAAAGATAAATTTATCTTTTCCCTTCTCACTTGATAAGGAAGAAAATTTATAATATTATGATAAATAGAAATTTAACTTTATTCCGTGGCATTGGCCTTTCTTTGATTTGAAAGAGTAGTTGTACTGTGATGCATACGTAAATCAACCTACAAGGATACTGGTAGGTAAGCTTTTTGTTCTCTTCTTTCTGGAAAACTTCCACCGGTCAACTTTTATACAATCTGGAGATGATAACTATTTATGATAATATTGCTTCTAGTTTAACAACAGTTAGACGCCGTTCTTAGATTATTATAAACATTTGCTTTAAATAATGATGTTAACTTCTTTTGCTTAGCTAAATTCTTATAAGAATATTTAAAGAAATATTAAGATATAATACTTATGTCCTTATAAATCTTTTTTTGAAATCATGCCTATATAAGTCATTTTGCACATAAACAGCTAATACTAAATAGTTAATTTTACCAAACATTTTTAAATAAACAGCTGATGTTATCCACTGGTCAAATCAGCTATATTAATCCGCTGTTAGCTAATCATTGATATAATCAGCTAACAGCTATTGCAATCCACTGATTGCCAAACGGGGTCTTTGCCTATTAAAGAGTTAAAGGTTAAATGAAGGAGGAGAAAATCAAGTAAAAATCAACTAGTTTATTTTTATTTATAAAAACTGGTTAATTTACAAAATTGGTTGGTTAATTAATAAATCGATTGGTTTTTAATAATAAAGGTTATTAAGGTAATTGAACTGGTAAGTTGAATAGTTTAAATTTATTTTTGTTAATTAATAAATCGATTAATTTTGAATAATAAAGGTTATTAAGGTAAACTGAACTAGTAAATTGAACTATTCAAAATTTTTAATGTTAAACTAATCGAGCCAGTTCAGTTTTTTAATTATTGCTAATTATTACTACAAGACATATTAAGGGCAAATAAGAGTGTCATTGTCAAGGAATCCGTATTATTTAGTAATAATCCAACTAAATTCTTAGAGATTGTAGTTAGGATAAAATTTGACAAGAAAATGATTTACCCTTTTATTTAGTCAAGTAACTTTCTATCTAATGATTTATAGTTTAATGTAAATTTCAATTTAATGTTGTGTTTTGTATAAAAGAATGTGAAATATGCTTACTTTTTACACTTAAGACATACTAGTTTTGTTTATTTCTTAACAAAATGTTAGAAACATGGTTGCATTTTGCTTGTTGCTTTTTGAAGGTAGATACCTAATAATAAGTTTGAATCCTATAATCCAACTTCCAATATCAAAGACGTACTTAATTCTAGGTGGAGTTGGAAAAGAGTCAAAAGAATTCAGTAAAAATATGTACACGCTTAATGACCAATATTGTGAATACCTTACCGGCATAGTATCGGATTGGGTTCTGGTAGAGTACTGTATCGTTACCGGTCAATACCGGGTATTGTTTCAAGTAATTTTTAAATTTTTTGAAATAGTCCTTAAATTTTTTTAAAAATTGCAAAATAGTTCATTGTCATATTATGCAATTGTACTGTATATTTTATAAGTTTACATCATCTCTGTCTCTAAAAATCATAATATTAAATAATTACCACAATTAATATGAAATAACAATAATTTTAAGATATTTCACATATCAATAATAACCAAAATTAATATGAAAAAAAGATAATCATCATCATACGAATATAAAATTAAGAACAATACAAAGTATTAAAAAGATTATAATGTCATCATATAATAAATAATAATTACATCAAAACATCCAATAAAAAGAACAAATAATATCCTTGACTCTCAAACTATTACAATTTACGACAAAAGTTTGTGATGAGGAAACAACAAAGTAGATGTAAAACCTGAAATAAAAATATTTACAATTACATTACATATATATAATTTAACATATATATCAAATATAAGTAAAATTAAAATAAAAGGAAAAATAAAAACCTGGAACTTCATTCAATCATCTACGGGAGGATACCATTATAAC
>JAOQMM010000173.1:10654826-10666048 GCA_027563515.1 Erythroxylum platyclados | reverse complement strand
TATATATCAAATATAAGTAAAATTAAAATAAAAGGAAAAATAAAAACTTGGAACTTCATTCAATCATCTACGGGAGGATACCATTATAACTACACTGACCCCAGTTATCATTTGGTACAAAATCCTCATAATTGAGAGGACTCTCATCATCATCATCATCCAATTCACTGCACCAAATGACATGTCAATGCTTTCCCATCCAAGATTATCGTCCAAGTCATCCACATTTACCAAACCTGATTCCTCATAAACTCAATCTGCCAAAAGATCGATATTATCAATGGAAATTGAATCTATTGAACTACTTGTGCTATTAAGAATCTTAGTAAACAATAAAATTTAATTATTAGAAAATTATAAGAAATTATATCGAAATTAATATTGATAATAACATACCTTTCCTAAAGCTTTAAATTGTAACGAACGAATACCAAGCCATTCAATCTCTTGTGCTTCAATCTATTCCTTTTCTTAGAATGGATGAATTCAAATGTGTTCCAGTTCCATTCACAGCTTGTTACACTCACACATTGACTTAAAATCTAAATTACAAACCTTTGCAATTTTGGAACACCACTTCAGAATTGATCCCACTAAAAAATTATAAGTCGTAAGATAAAGAAAGTAACATTATAAACAAAATAAAGTGATAATTAATTTTTAACAAATAAGAAAAAGGAAACAGTTAATACCTGGAGAAAGTTTAGCTCTTTGTCGAATAGCGATTAGTAATCCAAAACTCCCAGAAGATAGCTTATAAAGCTCCATTTGTGAGCCGCATCTCTTGATTGCATTGCAGTACGAATTGAAACTTGAGCTCCAGGAGTTGTTTGTGGTGCAAAAAAACTAGTCACCTGCCTTCTTCTTTTCCTAACATCAGGTCCAGGTGTAACATTCACTTCTTGCTAGGCCTAAGATGGAACATTAACACTAACACTAACACTAACATTACCACTACCACTACCACCTTCAACATTTCCAAAATCATCACGAAAACTAGCAAACGAACTTCCACTACCAAATTCAAAATTCAACATTTCCCTTCTATCTTTCTCATTCTAATATTCTTCAAGCAAAGTTTTCATCTGCCACATAGGCGATTTGGCTCAGAAACTTGATTTTTAAGTTCTATGTAGTTGATTTAGTGGCTAGAACCATTCGACTCTATTGTGATAATCTTTCTGCTATATTGTTCAGTAACAAAATAAGAATATCACGGTGTCTAAGCATTTAGAGGTCAAGTATTTGACCATAAAGGAGTTGATACAAAAAGGTGCTATTGAGGTACAACATTTGAGGACTAAGGAGATGCTTGCTGATCTTTTAATAAAGGACTTCACCCACATATTTTTAGAGACATGTATACAGTATAGGTGTATTGAAGTCCTTAAATACTGTTAGTTAGCGATCATTATGTTTGCTCCTTAAATATTTATATGTTTTCATGTATTATGACAATATGGTTGTTTATCTAAAGTCGATGATCATCATTTTGTCCTTAATCATACATGTTATTATACATTGTCATAATACAAGTGAAAGTCTTAAGATTTGTGTCGATCTTAAGCATTTTAAAGGTCATTGGATATATATACAGATTGACCTTGGGCCTATGTCATTAGGACACATACAATTTAATGTGTAAATCTATGGATTTTGATATTTTCCAATATCGAAAACCTTGTTGGACAGAATGATGGACTTTCATTATCTTTCGACTAAATTGTTTTTTAACTTGGTCGACTATATAGTAATTAGCTTAATCATATTTTGAATTGGTTTTTTATAATTGTTACATTGACCACAAGTAATTATTGTCCAAGTAAGAGAATGTTAGATATTTTCCAATGGGGTGGACAACAATTAATTGCATTTTAATGGTTTTAATAACTTATCGGTTAAGCTAATCATATTTGATCCAGATAAAGATAATAAAGTAGCCCAATAAAGGATTTGAATTAATAGGCTGAAGTCCAGTGAGAAAAATGGACTCTGACCCATTTAGAGGTTCACGTATTCAAAAAGCTATAGAAAGAAGTTAATCGCCTCTCGGTGAGCAATACTTGTGAAGGAGTTGGTGGATTCGCGTTCATTTCAGCTTCAGAAAGCTCGTTTAAAGTTACAAAATTGAAATCAAGTATTTTCTGCATTTCTTCTTTTTTTTCCCTTTCACGTTCGATCCAGGATACGTAATTAAGGCTCCTGTTACGTACTACAGAATTTAAGGTTATGAAGAATAAATTTTGGTGCATATGATAATTAGTTAGTAACCAAATATTTTAGACACTCTCCTGCATGTCTTTGTTGACTAAAGTTGGACTTCCTTTCTGGATTGAATTTGGATAGTTGTCGTTATTCTTTGGAAAGGATGCAATGCTCTAGAACATGTTTAATCCTGCTCAATCTGACATGCATATGACTAAACAATCCTTAGTATTTGTATACTGTATAGTTTAATGTTTCCTTGGAAATTTTGACATATGGATAACAAATATTGCATGCATAGATGATTAATTTCTAATTATTCCTATTGTAGGGTCTCCATCTGAATCAAAGGATTCAAAGAAATTCGTTTAAAATATCAAGGAAGACATTCAACTACATCTGTACACTTGTTGAAGATGTTATGAAGCCTAAATCAAATCATATTGGCACAGATAGGTGGCCTTTATGTATAAATGATCAAGTAGCTGTTGCCCTTAGGAGACTTAGCTCTGGTGATTCGTTATCAACTATTGCTGACTCGTTAGCAATGAACCAGTCAGCTGTTTCTTAAATAACCTGTCGATTCGTTGAGGCAATGGAAGAAAAAGGGCTGCATTATCTTTGTTGCCTTCCACAGAAGCAGAGATGGATGAGACTAGGTCCAATCTTGGGACTATCTAATCTACCTTTTGTTTCTGAACGGCATTTTGACCTTATGTCGTTTCTGTAATTTTTCATTTTTCAAGTTGACGTTTTTCAGTACAGATATAATACTTTAAGCCAGAGCCTGAATGACCCCACTCTCTCTTTCTTCACTCTTCAGTTACCAAATCGCCAATTAACAAAACGTCCTAGGATTAGGGTTTCTGGGTTTCATGAGAATGGAAGCAAAGAAACTCCTCAAGGACAAGAAATTCTGGTTCGCTTCGTTCCTCATTGTCTGGGCTGCTGCTCTGCAGGTATCACAAACACGCCTATTTGGCGTTTGCCTTTTCTGTTGATGAGTAAATTAAAATCGATTCTTGATAGGATTCTAAATTTCTTTCGTTTTCTTTTCAATTTTTTATTGTGGATTGGAGGGGCACATGATGTGGTTACAGAGGCAGGATTCCTTCAAAGAAAAGTTTGGGAGTTCTGATCAAAGCAAAGGTGACAGTAGTCAAGGAATCAATCATAAAGTTTCGACAGAGGAAAGATCTTAAATTTATACGAAAAGAATTTCAAAATTGAATTTTCGACTTCTGCTTTACCGAGCCCGAGCTGCTCGACTGGTAAAATTGCTGAAATTGGAATCTTGAAGTTATCTTCCAGGTGACACCACTAGGGATAATTTTGTTAGTAGTTGAGCCTTAATGCAATATTTTGACATTTTCATGTAAGACTCTGGTTGTCCTCCTATAAGATGGTGATCTTGATTCGATTGAGTTGGATAGAGGTGCTTTCTTCTGTGAACATTCTACCTTAGTACAGACAATAAATTTGTTAAGAGTAACATGAAGTATTCCTCTGATATTGATTGCTCAAGGATTTTACCAGGTGGTGACGATTTTGACTTCAGAAACAAATAGGGTACTGAGAGTTCAGATTGTGATCGAAAGTCATCAATCTGCAAAGCAAAGAAAAATGGAAATGTTTGGATGAGGCAGGACTTAAGCTATCATGTTAAAAGTAACAAGTAGCCAGAAGTTGCTAGGAGAGATTCTTAACTTTATTGAACATATTGGGATGTTGTAGGAGTTCATCCTCATCATCGTCAAATAAAAGACGAAATATTTGATCTTAGTGTTTCACCAGATTCAAGTGTTCCAGCCGCAACTTGCTTAGAGTATAGAAAGCAATGCTTCAACTTGTTGAGAAACTCCCTGGAAATTTGTATTGCCTATAGCCTTAGAAAAGGTAATCCAAGGAATTGCAGTGCAAATGTTGACCCTAAGTCTACCTTGGAGTAGAAAGGATTTTGGTCTATGGCTAAAGCACCCTTTTTGTGCCTGCTTTCCTCTCACTTAAAAAGTATATTAGAACCAATTTTCTTGATGGGATGATTTGGCTCTTTTAGACAACAATATTAAATTAGTCTTTGTAATTTTGGGGGTTGAAAATAAGACAGTTAAAATAAAATGAAAAACGAGCTGTTGCTTATGGGAAGTTTGAACTGTAGCCAACCTATCTGGGTGGATATTCACACACACACACACACACACACACAGACATACTTTCCCAGGGGTCTTTATTAGTCACTTTGATGTTAACAGAGATAAGCCTTCTATATAAAGTTGCTGGATATAAATTTGGTGGCTTCTAATTCAAGGCAGTAGATAATAACTTATCTTAGCTACTACGTAATTGACTTTACATTCGATTGTATTCTCCAATTTCGGTTTCTAACTGCTGATTATTTTGTTTGGGTTGGCATTTCTACAACTCACCCCCTTTTACACTTGACTTAAACCCAAAACAGGATTGGACCGTAAGGCAGCTATTGAAACACCAGATGTATTGACAAGATAAAAATTGTTAAGGAAAAGAAAGGCTTATCTCTGTTATTGCTAGTCTAGTCATCATCTTCATCTTGTTCAAAGTCTATATGAGTCGCCAACAGGATTTTTCCAGGTAACACTTGGGTTGAATATACTACTGACTGACTTTTCAAATGATTTCTTGTTCTGTTTTTTCTTCTCATCAATTAAATCCCGGTGGGTGTAAATTGTACGTAAAATTCTAGGAAGTTGCAGTATGGACAACGAACGGTATTGTAAAGACAAAATTTTCCACTACTAAATTGGGAGGCGGCAACTGCGGCGACTACCACGGCTTCACACACCCACAAGCTGCAATTACTTGCAATCTTAGCCGACTAGATAAACAGTAATCCTCATTTAAACGTCAGCACTTACTTGATGTTCTAAGATTGTCTTTATCTATATAATACTGACCATATCAATCCGTTACATGGCAGGTAAGCGTTGACTTGTAAATCCCGTAGTTGTATGGTTCAAAGTTTGAACTTTCGGGATCGTTATGTTAGATCCACCAGCTTTGTTTATTTCTCAACTAATTTTCTTCCCGTTATGCCTACATACATAAGTGTATGTGGAAGACAGTTTTGTATTGAAATGCAAGTTTGGCATGACATTACTTCAGTGTAAAATATGTTCTTAACCCCACTAGCTAGGATTATGAGTTTGACGTCTAAACTTACTGTTTATTATCTTAAGCAATAACACAAGGTAACTCCTTGCACCCAAAGAATATGAATTTGATGGAACAAAGTACTGATAATGGGAAGTAACCCTGGAGGTTCTATGAAGTTAAGAAAACCAAGCAGGGCCTGACCTGGGTCAGTATCTTGGAAAGTTTCAGTGCAAGTGCCTAAAAGGGAATTGCTGTCACTGTATTCTTATTCAACACTTATGGCCTTCATCTCCAAACTAGACCCACTAATTTTCCAATCTTGCTTTTCAATGAAGTCTTAAATGACTGTTTAATGTCATTGAAAGCAAATGTCAAGCGGAGCCTAATTAACCTGGCTCTTCCAACGACCCTGTTAGTCGCAGAGATTCCGGTCAAACTAACCTAATAACTTATGGGGTATGAAGATATGACTTTCGTATGTAGCAATCTCAAATAGTTTTTAACTTAAATACTTACTTAACTGTATGTTCTTGGGCAGCGGGTACATTGTTGGACATGCAATCAAATGATTAGGTGGTTTTTTTGTACCTTATTTTCTTAATAGAATATTGCAATTCACTTTCGCAGTTACAGTTTTGTTACATTCTCAGTAAACCGGTTATGTTGTTATGTTAAAATATTAATTAAATCAGACTTAAAAAAATGAGAAACACATCCTACCAGCTTAATTTCCAAGTCGCTGGGGCCTATTGGAGCATAGCTTGATGTGCAATGAAATTAGCTGGATCTTGCTCAAAAGTAAACCTTTGATGCACACGCTACATCATGTACGATTACAAACTGGTTATTGCTAATTATGACGTGATGGCGATGACAATAACGCAACTCAATTAAGTCAGCTACTCTTCTTCTTTTCATTGGCTCACCTACTAAGAACGGATGTGAATTAGTGAATAACCTTTTTTTTTTCTTTTGATAATAAATAAGTTATATTTTCATAAGCCATTTTATACATAAACAATTAATACTAAACAAATATTTTTATTAAATATTTTTAAAAAAATCGTTAATATTATCCGTTGGTCAAATCAGTTATATTTATCCGCTATTAGCTAACTGCTGATAGAATCAGCTAACTGCATAGAATGAACTAACAGCTAATACAATTCGTTGACTAATGTAATCTGTTGATTGCCAAACAGGACCTATATCTAGCAAGGGCAATACCTAATTATATAAAATTACCATGTTTTGATAACATTTTTGGTGATTGGGAGGATTAATTATAGACTAACTATCCAATCGACTCGCTAATCCTAATCCACGGTCGATGACTCCACTTGGTCTCCAACTACCGCTTGTTTTGTGTGCACACTTTCCCTAGTTCAAATTATTTTTTGAAATTATAAATCAAGTTGCATCCCCTACAAAATTAGAAATCAATTTTAAGATTACATCTAGCACAACATGCTTGTCTTTAATAGTGTAACTCATTAAGTTATGGTCTATATTTTGTAAAAAGGGTAAATATAAATGAAAATATGTTGATAATATATATATATATTATTGTCTTTATTCATATTGTCATACAGTTAAACTACCTTAATCCATCCCACTCTATTCTTTACTTCCAACTACGAATAGCCCTACTCACAAAATTTATCTAACAACCTACACCTACTCTCCATATTGGTATAATCTAATCAAGTGTCTGGCACGTCAGGTACACTAGATAAACCAAAACGTCTGTAGAATAACCAGTCTTCGGAAGCACATCTAGAAAGTTGGAATCAAAAAGAGAAATTCAACTTTTACACTAGAAAATAAAAACTGCTAGTAGATGTGGGACACGTATGGCATGCGTCACCCGCACCCCACCAACCAAAACCCGCCCCCCATCTATGCTGCGGTGAAACAAACTCAAATTGCCTCTTTTTAAGTCAGTAAATGCAAAATAAACAAGGAGAATTATGACAATTTCCTTTTTGTTGCCCAAAACATAATCCAAGATTAGTCCATAAAGGGCATTGCAAGCGTTCATTTTAGTGAGACTGGCATTGGTCTTTCCATACTTGAACAAAGAAATTTTATGAGAAACTTCTAGAAGATGCTGAAGCTTCTAGGAAGGAGACGAGTCGCTGCGCCACTCGCTTTTACGACTCTTTCTCGCTCACCCCACGCGGTCACGGCGTCACTACTCGTTTCACACACCTGTATTTAATTATTTATAATGAGAGAGAAACAAGGGTATAAATGTCATTTGGAGAATGCCAACAGTGGAAAGTCACACGTTCAGTTGCATACTCCAACAAGTTAACAACACACTTTGCCCTTATCTTACCACGTAGCCAGCTTATAAATACCCCAACGTAGTTCCATTTTTATCTTCCTTTAAACGAATCCCATTCAGACTCTTATTATTTATAAGTCTCAAATCCCATTCAGACTCTCATTGCAAGTCGCCCTTCTGCCTTACGGCATTCTCTCATCTTTTTGTTTCCATTTTCTTGAGCTAAAATGAAGAGAATCTTCCATGAGACAGAGCTTGATAGCATTTCCATGGCTAACTGCTTGATGCTGTTGTCTCAAAGGGGGGACTCATCTTTCCCTTCTTATGAAGCCATAAGCAATTCATCTAGTCGTGTTTTCGAGTGCAAGACATGTAACAGGCAATTCCCGTCGTTTCAAGCTCTCGGCGGCCACCGTGCCAGCCACAAGAAGCCTAGGTTAATGGGTGGAGACGCCAGCTTCGATACTCAGTCGCCTGCAAAACCTAAGACCCACGAGTGCTCCATTTGTGGGCTTGAGTTTTCAATAGGTCAAGCTTTGGGGGGTCACATGAGGAGGCACAGAACGGCCATGAACGATCAGACCCTGCAAGCTCCCTTGAACCCTCCTAGTGCACTGGTCCCTGTTGTTAAGAAATCCAATAGTCGCAGGGTTTTGTGTCTGGATTTGAATTTGACTCCCTATGAGAATGATCTGGAGCTGTTTAAGCTAGGAAGAGCAGCTCCAATTGTTGATTGTTTCTTTTAGCTCTCAAATATGTGATCTGAGTGACAGCACGGAAACCTAGTTTAGGACATTTTTCACTTGTATTTTGAAAATATAGGATCACTGCTTCGGTGTTCATATTTGTTTATTATTTGTTCATATGAATATACTTTAAGAAATTAATGATATATCTCTATAACTAGTTTAAAGCTCTTCAATATTTCCATCAGTCAAGGCAACCATGATGTCGTTTTTGTTTTTTCTTTTTCTGCAACTAGTACTTCATCAACCAGAATTATCATCACAACGCACAGCAAGTTTTCAAGAAAAACCCTTCTAACCCTTTAGAATTTCAACCTTTTCGGTTCCTCCAGCTAAGAGATAGCTGCATGCTGGATATAGAAAATTTCATAAGACTCCAAACCCATGACCACTCGGAATTTAGTCTCAACGCCACTGGACCTATTATGATCTTGCGTATTAAGCTAAGCTTATTGTGCAGAGAAGGTGAGGTCTGGGACACGAAAAGAGTTGATGAGTCTTAGCGTGATCTTAATGATCCAATCCCCACACGATCGAGTAGGGTGAGGACCATAGTTTCAGACCATTTTTCAACTTCAGAACAACTACTTACACACCAAAATTCATTTCCTTCCAAAATAAATGTATTGGAAAACTACGACCTTCCAAGGATCAAATGATGTCCGTGGTTAATTTGTTAAAATGAATTCAGAATGAAAAATTTAAAAAAAAAGTACTTATTGCATATGCAGTGACAAGATAATGGACCACACATATTATATATGTATATATATATTTAAACTATGGATCACAACTTTCAGAACGTTTTCCCTATTTCCAACATCGATTTACGTACGTGTACCTCAAATTTATTCCAAAAACATGCATAGCAAGGGTCCAGATTGCTTTCGTTGTAACTTCAGCGATGTCCATTATAAAGCTATCCTTAATATGCACGTAAATTTATTTGTGTTTTAGTTTAATCAATCACACTTTAATTAATCCTAATTAAAGGGTGAAGGTCCACATTAAATTTACAGACTTAATGAAATTAACTTGCCTTCCCTCTCTCTAGTGTAAGTTATAACTTGGAATTTTAAAAATTAATGTTAAGAGTAAAACCGCTTACTCCTTAATTCAAACCTTATAAAAAATTATGTATAAACTTAACGTTAATTGTTAAACATCAACCTTTTAATACCGTCTCCTTCAGAATTATATATACTTATGGTCATTGTCAACTTTTTCTTCCCATTAAAAACAACCACCTTGAGTGATCCATTCCCCCATTTTTTGTACATCAGTCAATTCAATTACAATATTTGGAACCTTATGGTCTCCTCATGCGTGAACCTGTTTAACCGGGGTTGATAGGTTTCTCCAATAAAGAGATTCATAATCAGGTGAAGACCATGGACTTTTTTATTTGAATTTAATTGCGTAATTAAGGAAGTGGTCATCTGAATATTGTATATACATTCATACATTTATCGTTTAATTTGGTTAAATACATATAACTTTATGGGCTGAGAGATGCCATCTCCAACATCGGAGCCCAAAACTCTGGTCGAGTTTTGGATTGTGCACTTTGGTCTCATTTAACGAGCATGCATGTATGGGTCGCAACTCTAGGCCTCCGTTTACGGTTGCGTCTTTGTCCTCGATTCAACCAACGCAAGACTTGCAGGTTAAGGGAGGAGAAGGGCAACTGGTCGCTAAAACCGCGTGGCAGTGGATCTATGACGTATGCATGTACGGGCCCCACACTCGGTGGAAGTCATCGAAGACCATAGTTTTCTCGAAGAAAAATGAGCGGATTACGAACCACGCCAAAAATTAAAAGTCTTATGCAGTAATAATTACGGGAAGGAAATATTTTAGCTTTCTTCTGAAATCTCTTAGGGGAGCAGGTTGAATTTAATTGCGACGTAATGAAGGTTATCCTTTTTTCTGGAATCGAACACCATCAAATAACTACTGTTCACACTAAATATTAACAATTTCAAATATTGATTCCTGTCAATTTGAACCTATCTCAGCAAATATTGAATATTGCACACCAAATACGAGGCAATTTCAATAATTAAGGGTCTCTTTTATTCTACTTCTATTTTTTTGTAATTTTTTTTTAATTTAAAAACAAAAACTTGTTCGGTTGAAATTTATAATATAAAAACTGAAAACAAAAACCTGTTTGATTGATTTTTGTAACCAAAAAATTAATCTATTTTTGTAATTATACTCTTATATTAAAATTTTAATAAAATATATTATGTTTTAAAATTAATTAATTATTATTATAACAAAAATTAAAATATATGCAAATTAATATAATTAAAAATTTACACATCAATTTTGAGTCTATACCATTATTGTTTATCAATATAAGGTGCTAATAATATAACTGAATACTCATATAAACTTGATTTGACACATATTCAAGCAACGCCAGCGAACAAGCTACAGATGTTCCCTAGACCAACACTTGAAATAGACACTCTGGAAATAACTGTTACCAACCAAAGCCCGTATAATGTCAGTATCCAGTGGTCACTGGCTCTTCACGTGCTCCACCTCCAACTCCGCCTCCGTCCTTCATCTTATCCACGGTCTTTCTGACTCTACAACCTCCGCATCGTCATTGTCACCGTCATCATCGAATTCCAGCAGTCTCCATCCTCTCTCTCCAAACACTCCCTTTTGTTCCTTCCCGTCATCATCGGATTCCAGTAGCATCAGCAGTCTCCAAACAAACCTTTTAACCTTCTCTCTCTATACACTCCCTTCTGTTCCAGACCAACCTTTCAGTCTCTCACACCTCCACCTTCTCTCTCCACCACCACCCTCTCCCCGTCACCTCCCTTTCCGTC
>JAOQMM010000173.1:10612689-10627473 GCA_027563515.1 Erythroxylum platyclados | reverse complement strand
ATATGATATACTATTGATTTCATTTCAGTGTGGCGCAACACTAGAGGACAAGACTCCGCTTCTCCCATGTCTAAGAGTAGCACTTCCCCCCCACTCCCCAAGCACAAGTCATTTCCGTTTTCTAAAAGCATAACACAGAAAAAGAAGGAAGCACTCACTCTTTTTGTCCTCAGCAATCTTTCAGGCGATATCTCCGGCGAAGTTACTCTTCCTCATGGATACATCTGGTCTCCGTCGCTGTGGCTTCTTTACTTTACACTGTATCATAACATTCCTGTGGAGCTCTTCTCTTTATTAGAAACGTAGACTTTTGCTTTCTCTGGATCATCAATCGCATGTTGTTAGTAATCGAAGCTTGATTTGATATTTGATGATTTGAAATGTTAGGTGTTGCTGTATTTGTGCAGATTAGGGAAGAAACAGCTCCTAGTCCGGGTTTTGCATGGTTCGAGATTCGACTCTAACAATGGGTTATGGCAGTGTAACGTCGTAGTAAGCGATCTTGTTGTTTTCATGGCCTGAGCTAGGTTCACTTTGAAACGAGTTCACTGACTCTTCGGAATAAAAAAATGGTAGGCGTTGCAACTCGTATTACAACTTTTAGGATGCAAATGTTGTATTAAAATTTTCGCGTTTAAAGTGCAATTTTCTGTTATGTGGATTATTGTGCTTTTGATAATTTAATTTATACCGATGACGACTGTTTGTCTGTTTCTGCTCTGTTGGTTAATACTTTTAGCCTGTTTTAATTTAATATGTTTTTGGTGTTCATGGAGAAATGTTGATCGTAAATTTCAATTGCATACGAATTTATTGGTGCCTATGAAAAGTATCTCTACTTATCATACTTATTTACTCTATTTTGCTGCAACAGATCTTTACTGTGAATATGCAGCGGTAGATAGATGGATATCTTTTTGCTAATTTTTCCTTCTTCTTGATTGTGAAATTGCTCCTTGGTGGTTCTCTTGATGATCTTGTGAGACCTATCTTAATGCTTTAAGTCATGGTGGAAAGAGAGTAGTGGCTGGAATTTGCACAACCTGAATATTGATTACAGAGCTGATAACCAGCTTACTGGTCTACCTTTTTTTGTTAGTAATCAAGTAGCCAAGGTTCAAATAGTTGTTTACCATGATAGACTGAGGATTCTTAATTTTCAAATGGCTTTCAACTTTTGAGGAGTGGCTGAAAGGAGAGAAGATAATTTGGTTAAACTAAGGAAATCATTTCAATGTCCTCGTGCCTGTATATTTAACACACATCTGATCTTGTAGACATTGTTTTAGAAAGAGGTTGATGGTCCCTATGGCAGTGTTGAACGTTCTAAAACTAAGGTAATTTCTCAAATACGTACACTCCTAAAGTGCCACTAGAGATTTGAATTCATTACACGATCTGCTTCACTTGTTGAACATGAAATCATTATAGTTTCTAGTTCAACAACTTATAATTGATTCACAAAGAACCTCTCCAACTCATTTGAACCAAAATCTCTTTAGAAGTGTATGCAAATACGGTATACAACTTTGAAAATTCATTCAATCAAGGTAATTCTAGGGCTCAATCTGCATCTTATTTCTTTTTCAAAGCGTTAACAACTCAAGAAAGCTCTTGATTGTTTCTTCAACTACTGAAATTCAGACTAGCCATTGGCCTAATAACTCTAGCATTTAATTGCCAAAACTAGTAAGTCTAAGACGAGTTGCAAGTGTACGAGTTTTTTCTTCACTTAGGTCCCAACCAGCATCACACGGGTTCCAGCAAGCTGGGCATGAATTGAAATGGCAATTCTCTCAAATGTATGTCACTCTGTTAGTTATTTGTTGCTTCAGGAATTCCCATTTGTATTGAACCTCATGTTGAGTGACCAGTTCCCTACTTGTACTACCATTTGGCTTGACCTATTTATAATGAATGAATATAATTTTACTTGCCCAAAAAAGAAAAACCTAGTTGTTATAGCTAAATTTGCACTTGATCTGGTTAATCAGATATCATGTGGGTAACATGACACCTAAAAACATAAAAGTTCCAGTTGCAAGATGTGCAATTAACTACCCCTTGTGGGTTGCCTGCACGTAACTGGAAATTATTTTTCAATTTAGTACATTTAAAAGACAATCCAAAACCAACCAGAACCTTTTTAAGTTAATTTTTTAAGGACGTCATTAATATTGTATATCCTCTTAATTCAAGAATTATATATACAACCCCTTAATTGCAAATGACACAAAAGTGAGTTGTAAGAAATTTAACAAATGGAGATCTTCTTACTTCTTAACTGGATTTGCATTCTTCTCAATTTGATCTTATCCTTGTATGAATTGCTTCCATCTTTTGATCCCATGATTTAATTTTACAATCACTAAAGGATGAAATGATTGGTATTTAATATTTTATTGTCATCAAGGTGTAACAAAGACCTATATGTGAGAATACATTTCTCAAGTTAACTCTGCTTCTATTTTCTGGATTTTCTTGGAATGAAAAGTTTGATGCCATCTTCTTATATTTTTCTGCTTATATAATTTCTTTCTAAATGTAAGATAGTTTAGGCCACATTATGTTACTGATGACAACTGACATCATCACCTAGACATGGCTTTTTAAATCTGGACTATTGTGCTGGAACATATGTGTCATTTTAAGCGTATCATTTAACTGACTACAACAGATTCTTGTTAGGTACTAATATTGATTAACTCGCTTCCTTAGTTGTCCTGAAATCTGAAAGCACGCCTGCAGAAAATCTTTCCCAACTCCATGAATATCACTAACTGTTGTGATAAATATATTTATTTATTTGGCTTTCATCTAATTTGCAGCATTTTACTCTCAGAGTTGAGAGAATTGTGAAAAAGGTGATTAGTTTTCATGTCCTAAGCAATCATCTTTGTCTCAATGCATTGGATCTTGTGACTATCAATTCTCGGATTCTGCTATTGGTTACTCTGCTTGATGTGAGGTTATGATGTAATAAGGTACTTAGTCTTTGTACTTGCTTTGTCAATCTTTCTAGCAGAAAAACTTTTGGATGTCAAGAGATGTTGGGTGCCTAGCTGATGGAGAGATGGGTTGTGATAGTTCCTCAAGGATTGAACCAAAACGAGGTCAGTGGTTTATGGATACCATTGGCGCTGGACCAGAATTGCTTAGTAACAAAAGGCAAGCAATTGAAGTTGTTGATAGGCCGGCTTTGGGAAATTCCCTTATGAATGTTTCCAGTTTTCAGTCAGTCTCGGGGCAATTCAGTGACCGTGTGTTTGGATCTGAGATGATGGGGAGTATAAATGTGGTTGATAGGAGCTTTCCTTCTGTTGGTTTTGGAAATATGAATGCCGGAGGGAAAGAGTTTGATGATCAATATTGTGGCAACTCTTCAATGGGCTTGTCTGTGTCTCAGAGAATTCAAGCTCCATCTGGATGCCTCAATGTTGGTGGAATCAGAAAGGTTAAGGTCAATCAAGTTAGGGACTCTAGCGGGGACTTTTTGCAGTCCTATCGTACAGGAGAAAGCAATGCATTTTCAGCCGGCACAAACTATGATAAGAATGACAACGATACTATGTATTTGCATGCAACTTATGGCAATGAAGACAGGAATGATATGTCAATTAGCCCAACCTTTGGTAAGGCAGATGCCAATTTTATTTCCATGGGCCTCTCCAACAAGGCTGATGCGAATTTCACATCAATCGCTCATAATTTTAACAAAGGTCACAGTGTTTTATCAATGGGTCAACCATTTGAGAAGGTGGAAGGTAATTTTATTACGATGATTCCATCTTACGGAAAGGGAGAGAATAATGTCATATCAATTACTCCTTCCTATTATAAGGGTGATGGAAACTTCATTTCAATGGGCCCAACCTATGATAAGGGTGATGGAAATTTCATCTCAATGAGTCTTTCATATAGCAGGGGAGAAGATAATTTTATATCGACTGGTCCAACCTGTGATAAGGTGGATTCCAACATTACATCCATTAGCTCTGCCCAGGATAAAGTGACTTCCAGCATACTCTCCATGGGTCATAACTTTAACAAGGTTGATGGCAATACTATATCTTTTGGAGGCTTTCACGATGAACCTGAGACAAATTCTGGTTGTATTATTAGTGGCTTCGATGTTTCACTGATTAATCAAGACTCTGCTCCAGATTCGGAAGTACAGAGCCAAAAAGGTTTAGTTAAATCAAATGCAGATCTAGTTGCAAATAGTGCTTCAAAGACTAATTTGAAAAGTGATATTACTTCCAAGAATAAAGAGAAGATTACTAGGAAGGCTCCGCCAAACAACTTCCCTTCAAATGTCAAAAGCTTGTTGTCGACTGGCATGCTTGATGGGGTTCCTGTCAAGTACGTTTCATGGTCAAGGGAGGTAGGAGTTTGTTTCTTACTTGTGAGTTGACCATTCATATATAGAAATAATATTTAGTTTTGGATACGGATCAGTATTCCCTCTTTTGAAACATGTTACCCTTCTGCTTGGCAGAAAAGTCTTAAAGCAAAAATAAAGGGGACTGGGTATGTTTGTAGTTGCGAGGACTGCAACGGCTCCAAGGCAAGCTTTCATTTTATTTATGTGACTGGTTTTAATTAGATAATTTTGGTTGAGAAACTTACCAAATTAGAAATGTTATGCAGGTACTGAATGCTTATGAGTTTGAACGTCATGCTAACTGCAAGACAAAACACCCAAATAACCACATATACTTCGAGAATGGAAAGACCATTTATGCTGTTGTTCAAGAGCTTAAGAACACTCCTCAGGAGATGCTGTTTGATGCAATCCAAAATGTCACTGGGTCACAAGTAAATCAGAAGAATTTCCGAATCTGGAAAGGTCAGTTCTGTCCTGATACAATTTGCATGATCATATTATCTCATTTATGATTTTGTAGTTGTCTTTGTAACACGTACATGTCCTTCGTACCTTTTTACAGCATCATATCAAGCTGCCACCCGTGAACTTCAGCGAATTTATGGGAAGGATGAAGTCGTGTTGCCATCTTTGGATTAAAACCATTTTTCTGGGAATTGGGTGGTATATTAATCTGTGCATAGCAGCAGTATGTTCCTTTATCTTAGCCTTTGATCTTTTTATAACTGATATCTTAAAGCGTTCATCATTTGTCTGGAAAGGTGAGTTTAGTGTTGCGACTCCTTGTGCACGGTAAAGGTTGTGCCTTCTCCATGTCATTAGAAGATACAAGCCCCAATTCAAGGCGCTAACTGAGGTAATGGCAGACAGCTTAATAGTCATGGAGTTTGTTTCTTCTAGCAGTGCCCTTTTATTCGTGTTCCAGAATCTCGAGGAAGAGTGATCAATTAATTCCAACCCTGCTATGGCTGTTCAGATTCCAAAATCAAATTTGACCTGGCCTGATAAAATTCAACCCAATAATGCCACAAAATTCTATAATAATTTTAATAATTGCTTATCATTCACTTTTCCTGTAAGGAATTAAAAAACCTACAAGCAAGTTGTAAAAAAAACAAAAAGCTGTTCCTACTATTAGTAAAAATCAAGAATACAAGTTTCGGAGGGAGGGAAGGCAACTCGGATTCAACAAATTACATAGAATCCAAAATTGTCTTTGAACTTCAAGATTTCGGTTGGATCTGCATCGATAAAAAGGAGTTTTCTTACCAAACGAAAAGGGCCACAACACAAAGCAAAAAGGTCAAATTGAACCTAAGTTTTTAACCAAAATTTAATTTAAATTTTAACATTTTAATATGGATAGAAAGGATTTTAAAGTTTCAAAAATATTCAAAAAAAATCTTGACTTAACCTCTCTGTCAACTCTTCATTAAAAAAAAACATGTGACATTACTTATTAATTTTTTATGAATCCTATGGTGTGAATATCCTACAATCAATACAGATATGATTATTATTATTATTATATATACATGCATATATTCACCTGTACAGTAAGCAGAGCGTATTAGTATCAGAACTATTGACACTGTGAAGAGAGTACTACAACCGATGAATAATAATTACCTCTCGCTTGCTAAGGTTAAGCCTCTCGGGGTCTAAATTCCCAACTTTGTCAATCACTAGAAAGAATTCGAAGGGAAGGCCCGACTTTTGAGCAAAATTAGACAAAATGCTTGGCTTCGGCCTCTAGAGTGTCTAAGGAGGTGCCCAGCCCCGTCAGAGGTATGAATGGAGGTCCACCTGACTTAGAAGCTAAAATGTGAAAAAAGCCAGGCCACTACAAGCGTTACATAATGTCCAGATCTACGATGTGCATCTCATCTTCCCTTTCGAAAGCTTTTTGTAAGGCCTGATTTGCTGTAAAATAAGAGAACTTGATAAAGGGACTAATTCTATTGAACATATGGAAAGCTGAGACCATCTTTATGGCATAGGTTGAGGAAATGATGATATCGAAGCATATATTCTCAGGCATGAGTGCACCAACCTCGCTAAACGTTCCTCTGGGAAGTATGTTGCTACTCACCGTGTTAACATTCCAAAGGCTTAGGCAACAACTTGTTTGCTTCTTTATAATTATCGATGTAGACTGCCTCACTGCATTGAAGAAGTAAAGTGAGGAGGTGTAAGCCTTCATCGTCTCTCTTCTATTGTTGTAGCTCTTCCTTTTTTTCCCTAGTACTACCACTAGTACTAGCACTAGCTCTAGCTCCACCTAACGTTGGCATTACTACTTGCTCTGTTTCAGAAGATGAAGATTTCTTAATTATTGGATGTTGGAAGAAGTGGTGTAATAGAAGCAAAAGATGGGCTTTGTGCTTCTTGTTGTTAGTTATAATGATCTTGAACATGAATATAGGCTTATTGTTGCTGGTGTTGGTTGTTACCTACTTGTCAAATTGGTGGTGGCATTGATGAGCTGTTATAATGACGAACGATGGGAGAATTAGCAACGACAGTAGCCAATGAGAAGTAGGATGAAGATGTAGGGGCATTCTTGTTGTCAAGATGAGGAGTAAGGGAGGGAAGAAATGGTAGTAGTAGGAGTGGTGGAAGTAGTTTAGCGTAGATTCTAAAGCCTTTGAGACACATTCTATTTCTTACCATCTTTCCAATTTCTGCTATAGCTTTATTGGGATCACTGACAAGGAGGTTGATGACAAATCTTTCAAACATGAATTATCTGCTTACTATTGTCAACATTCATAGAGCCATTTCTATGATTGGAAATCAGCTCAATCATTACTAAACATAATGCATAACTATTTCCCCTTATTGACCTTTTCTCCAAGAAGTTAAATGTAGTTACCAAAATATGCTGATCATGTCCACCCACTTGTTTCCCTATCTTGTAATTGGAATTTCTAACCAACTTCACTAATATCTTAAAGCTCTTAGTAATATTTTTTTACTTTTATTTTGTAATAGTATATATCATAATTTGTCAAAGTATATATTTATGTGCTCCTATTAGTTACGTAATTTAGTAATGCTCAAATTTTATTATCATATTTGGAATATTTTTTTAGACAGTATACAAAATTTGACAAAATTTGAACATACTTTTTATTTATGATTCTTCGTACTTTTCAACTTTAAAAATAATTTCCTTATCAATTTTTTATTTAAAAATCTATGAAAAGTGTGTTAGATTGTTCTTAAGATATGCACAAAATTTCAAATATTAATTTTTTTAGAAAGATAGTAATTTAATTAAATTTTGTCACTAATTAGAATAAGATTTTTTTATAATTCGTAATATTTTTTATAAAATAAAATTGAGATATATTTAATATTTAAACACTTTAAGATACTTAAAATAATTTATCATAATTTTTAAAATCCAAAAAAATTCAAACAATGGAATGAATTTGTAAATTGAAAGATTAAAAGACAAAACCCCACTTTTATAACCCATAAAAAGAGAACTTTCTTGATTTATAAACGATTTTCATTTTTGTTTGAAAAGCAAAAAAAAAAAGAAAAGAAAAACGAAGATGAAGTTTCAAAGTAAAATCTATAATGAAATTGACCAAATGTATATTCATTGATATGATTGTTCTATACATATAACTATATGTGTGGAAATATTAATAAAATACCTTCATCCCCTTAAGATGGATAATGCTAATCAATCAGACTCATCTTGAAATAAAGTTGCAAGTTTGTGTAAATTGCATATCTTGATAAGTAAATCATGATTATAAAATCTGCTAGCAACATGCCTAGTCACAACAAATCCAGTTTGAATTTAATTTGTCCGTAACAAAATGACAATAAATAGCTAATGTCAATCAATATTCAACATTGAAACGTAAAAGATTTAGTTGCCTTTTGATTTTCCAAGTCATTAAAACTCCACTAGAGAAAGGTAATAACCAATTAAGTATCTTCATCTACTGAGATGACTATTCTAGTTAGTATCAAAATGAGCATATATCTTAAATGACTTGTAGACGGAAGAATAAATGCCTTGAACGGTAACCTTTGGGTATCAAGTGTTTTATCCTTCTCTCTCTAATTTTCCCTCCCATTCCTTTCACGTGATCCCCGTATTACGGATGTTGGTTAATGGTTAATAGCGAGTTTTCCTGCCAGATTCCAGGTCAAGCTTTCTTTACCTACTTTGGCAAAGCGAGCATTTATGGATCATAGTTTGTCAAATCATACCTCCCTCTACCACCCACCATTGGTGAGTAGGCTTGACATTAGGTAAAATTCAAGGTCAAGGTTGATCTAAAATTTTATTTTCGGGCTTAGACTTGACCTAAAGCCCAATCGGGCTTATGATTTTTAGTTTTAGCCTAAATTCAATTGGACTTGGGTGACCTAAAGTTCGATCGGGTCTATATTAGTCTTGATTAATTTTCTAATTTAAAATTTTAAAAGATATCATTTTATTCAAAATAACGTCATTTTTCTTCAAATTTTTGGAATTTGGGCTAGACTAGTCTCAAGTAGCTCGAGTCTGAGTATGACTTGAAACCTAAAATTAAAAAAATTACTTAGTATCATTTTACTCAAAATAATGTTATTTTACGTAATATTTTTGAAATTTGGGCTCGACTAGGCTTGAACAACCTGAGTCTGACTCTAACTTGAAGCCTAAAAATTAAAATAAAACGTTCAAACCTTACCTAAAGCTTGATCAACTTCAGTTGAGCTTGAAGCCTGATTGACCCAAATTAAACCTGATTAATTTCTTTTTTAATTTAAAATTTAAGAAACATCATTTTACTCAAAATGACATTGTTTTACTTAATATTTTTGAGTTTCAAGCAAGGTTGAGCTTAGACAACCCAAGTTTGAGTTTGGCTCGAAACCTAATTTCTTTTTAAAAAGAGCTCGAGCCTAACTTAAAGCCTGATCAACTTGGGTTAGGAAAAAATTATGATCCTTATTAGTTAGTTTTCTACTTTTTTTAACCTCCTCTTGCTCCGCTCCTTAGATTCTCCAAATATTGTTAGAAAGGAAAACTGTATCTTTATCTTAATAGTTGGAAGCTCTCTTGACCCTGAGTTACTCTCTCCTTGCCACTCCTTGCCACTCATCTTAGGTCTACTGACCTTGCTTGTCACTCCCCTACTTCTCAACCTCAATCTCAGGGCTTAAAAGCTAGTGAAATCCCTTTGTATCATCTTCCTACCTAAGTTCCAGTTCATAACTACCCTATTACAACCCAAGGTCCTCTAAGGAAAACGTAGAGTTAGGTTATAGGGGGCTAAGCTCACTTAGAAACTTTGAAATACTTCCCTCATGGCTGAGATGGTGAAGAGTTGATGATTTCTCCCCTCTAGAGATAATTTAAGCAAGGGCTAAAAGATGGAACTATTCTTTAATAGGCTATTTTATTAACAAAAGGTTAGTGTACCTTCTTTAAATTTGCCTACAAAACTTGCGTGCAAAAGGCATTAAAAATAGGGCCTTGGCATGTTATAGAGAAGCCTCTAGTTTTCCAAAGATGGAGGTCAGGATTGAATTTTGATAGCATCAAGTTCATCCTTATTTGGATAAATTTTCATAATATTTCTATAAGATAATGGTCCATAATAGGACTTAGTTACCTTGCAATTTTTATAGGAAAATCTCTATGTTTAGATGAGCAAACCATAGGGTTAAAGAGGATATGATTTACTTAGAAGTGGATCCCTCAATGAAGCTACCTAATTCACTCAAAATAAAAAAACTCAATGAGAAAGGAGGTCTAATGGGGTAGTGATCAAAATTTCTTATCAGTGGAAGCTTAAGGAACATATTAAGAAGTCTTGGAGGTCAATTAGGAAAAAAATTTACTACTGGAGAAACTATGAACTGGTGAGCCTTAAGAACCCTTTAAGTTCATTGGAGAAAGAAAAGGATAAACTGAAGACCTCTAAGCAAAGGATATTAGAAGAAGACAATTGGATACAAGGCAATAGACAAAGATATAAAAAAAAGAGAATAAAATACATATTAGTGAGGTAAACTCACAGGTGAAATATTATAATCTTATGAATATTTCAGGCTCTAAGCAAGTTTTAGTAGTAGCATAAGCAAAGGAATATATTGTAAAGGTTTAGAGACAAATGTTTGATAACAAAATAGTACCCCCAATTGATGCAAATTTATATCAGGGGCCACACATAAGAGGAGAGGTTAGCTCTAGAAAGGAGGAGGCAAGAATGACTAAAGACGAAAACTCTTATATCTTCTTTAGTGAAAATCTAGTGATTAATACTAGATAAAAATCATATAGGATAGCAAAGAAGAAGGGGTTTATAACCCTAACTATTAATTAATGATTATTACTTGGAACGTAAGGTATGAATTTCCCTCCCTAAAAAGAAGTAGGTAATTAATAATTATTTAGACTCAAAGAAACTATGTATTGTTGGTTTTTTAGAAACAAAGATAAAGGTAGGCAACTTACACTCAAGTAATTGGTTGCTTGGTAAGCTTTGGAACTTTATTTCCAATTACCATCTTCATTATAATGGGAGAAAAATAGTGAGATACCACATTGAGCTTGTTAAAATGCATTATCACTATATGTAAAACTAATTCATACATTCATTTATTAACAATGATAGAGTTCCTAGCCTCTTGAAGATCACTTTTATACATGCTTCATATCATGAATTCTAAAGGACTTTTGTAAGGGAGGATATAGAGTCCATAAGCTCAAATATTTATGCTCCTTAGCTTATAGTAGGAGATTTTAATATTATTCTTATTTCATATAAGTTAAATATGAGAGATTGAATAATAAGTCAAGGAACACAAATTTCTTGAATTGCCTATATATAATTGGCCTATCTGATTTGAGGTATGGAAGTTTTTTCCTTACTTGGAGCAAAAAACAAGAGGGAGATTGATTCATTAATAAGAAGTTAGATAAAGCCTCAATTAATGTTACTTGACTCTTTAAATTCATCAATATTATGGATTTCTTCAATAGCCCTCTTTTCTTTGATCATAGACCTGTTAAAGTCACTTTAAAACTTAGGTCAAATAAGTTGAATTTCCTCTTCAAGTTTAATAATTTCCTAGCCAAGGTTGATGGTTTTGACAAAGCAATCTCTAAAGGGATGAAGTTAAAAGTATAGGGATTCTACTCCTTTAAATGCATAACAGGTTATAAGAAGTAAAAGGAGAACTAAATAAACTTTTCTAAGAAAAAAATTAGGAAAACTAATCTCTCTATCAATAAAGCAAGGGAGGAATTATGTAAAGCTTAAAGGCAAATAGATGATAACGCAAGGGATACTTTTCTTAAAGCAAGGGAACAATTTACTCTAAAACATATGCTGAATCCTTGAAGAGTTACTATTCTTTAATAAAATAAAAGGTAAATGTTACTAGGCTAAGGGAAGGGGATAAGAATTTAAATTTTCTTTTATAATGCTATTTTATGTAGGAGGAGCATGAAAAAATCTACTTCTTGATGTATAGTAAAGGATAGACCATTTAATGCTAAGAGAACCTTAAAAGATTAGTGTTTAATCACTTCAAATATTTGTTACTTTCTACTAGTGATTATTAGCAAGAGGAAGAAATTAATTACTTCATCCATGACTCTCTACCTCAACAGTAAAAATACATATTAGTGAAACCAATTGAGGTAAGGGATATTATGATAGCTCTTTATATCCTTAACCTTGATAAGGCCTTGGAACCTAATAGGCTTAATGCACATTTCTTTCAAAAAATTTAGTATTTAACTGGTGAGATGCTTTTGAATGTGGTGTTAGAATTCTTTGCCTCCATTAGGATACTAGAAAACTTATTGGTACCTAAAAAGCCAAATCTAGGTTCTTTATATGACTATAGACTAATCTCTTATTGGAATGTGATTTATAAAATCATTTCTTAGATATTGGCATTTATACTTGAAGAAGTATTGAAATCTATAATTAGTCCAAGAAAGCTTTTATACAAGGAAGAAACATATGGGATAACTTGCTCCTAGCTCAATAGTTATTCAAGAGTTATTTTAGAAAAATATCCTTGAAAAATTATGCATTAAATATTAATTCTCAAAGTCTTTTGACTTTATCAACTATGGATTTTGCTTTGGCTCACATAGAGTTTTTAGTGTACTTAATAAATTTATTCTATGGTTAAAGCAATGTTTCACCACTGCCTCCTATGCAATCTTAGTGAATGGAGAACTTTCTCTCAACTTCAATGAAGCACAAGGCTTAAGATAAAGAGACCTTTATCACCTTGTCTCTTTACCATCTATATAGAGTTCCTGGCCAGGTCGATCAATTACAAAATTAAGCAAGAAGTTAAATACAAAGAAGTTGAAGCTCTTTAATCTTTCTTCTTTTCATGATCTTTTGATACTCTTTCAAGCTAAGCCTAATTCAGTGAGTACCTTGATACAATGCTTTAACTCTTTTAGTTTGTTATAAGGTTTATCTATTGATAAAGCCAAAAGTAACTTATATGTTTCTTTTGATGTTAAAAATGCCATTGACACTCTTATAAGTATCTTAAGGCTCATCCACCAATTGCTTCCTTTTAAGTATTTGGAAATACCAATTTCTAATAAGAAGATCATTTGTATAGATTTGCAAGCCTCTCCTAGACTTATCCATTTCTAGAATTCATCATTGGAACAATAGATCTCTCTCTTATGTTGGAGTATTATTACTTATTAAATATATTCTGAACAATCTCTATAGTCATTAGTTGAGTCACCTTTATATGCCTCAAAACGTCACTAAGGAAGTAGAAAGGTTTTTTAAAAACTTCTTATAGTTGGGGAAGTTTGAAATGTATATGGAATTAAAATTAAATATAATAAGGTCAAGTCCTCCAAAGAGGAAGGGGATCTAAGCATCCACTCTGTCAATATCATAAACAAAATATTGCCGAAAAATCACATTTAGAAGCTCTTTATAGATATGGAGTCCATTTGGGTTAGATAGATCCAGAATTATATTATTAAAGATTGGAGTTTATGAGTTGTTAAGTCCAGCATCAATCATATTTAGACATGGAACTTTTGACACTCAGAGAATTCATGCATCATTAAATAAATATTATTGTTAGGAATGGAAAAAACATGCACTTCTTGTAAGATAATTGAAATAATCTAGATCCTTTGTACAACATGGCAAAACAATCTTAGGCTATTAATTCCCATAAAAGCTAAAGTTACATTATAGGTAAAGGTTAGTGGAGTTACAAACTTAGAGATTTTAACTTCATAATGGTTCATATTCTTAATTACATACCTATTACAAAAGTAGAAGATAAGGTCATTTGCTAGGTCACAACTTTAAAAGATTTAAAAACTCTTGTTGCCTTATGCTCCTAAGGATGTATAAGCCAAAAACATTATTGTGGCATCAAGTTTGGCTTATTTACAACTCCCTCAAAGTTTTTTTTTCTTTAACAATCAATAATGGATTTAGAACTCTAGATAGGCTTTACAGACTTGTTATAAAAGAAAAATATAAGGTCATTTGACTAGGTCACAACTCTAAGAGATACATAAACTCTTCTTACCCTTATTATCTTGATGATACAGAAGCTAAAAACTTTATGGTGACATCTAGTTTGGTTCAGTTATAAACCTTTCAAATCTTCTTTTATTCTTTAGCAGTGAAGAATAGACTTGAAACTTTGTATAGGATGAAGGGTTTTTCCATTCACAACAATATTTATATCCTATATATGAGGGAGCCTAAGACTCACAATCATCTTTTTTCTAATTTTAACTACTCTAACTTCTTTTGGAATCAAGTGCACTCTTTATGCAAAATAAATTCCAGTGTTCGTGGCTGGTTTGATTTCAAGAGCTAGGTTGCTCAAGTTCACTTCACTCACTAATGTGATCAAAAGGTCTTCAAGCTGGTAATAGATTGTGGAACATGTTCTCTTTAGATGGAAAGAAATAGGCAAATACTTTAAAATTCATAGCAATCTTGACATGTCTTAAATTCTAGCATGATTAATTAGATAAGCCACTATATAATCGCTAATGGAATTTAGTTACCTATGAACTATACTCTAGCCATGAACTAGTGAGTAAGCTTATAATTATTTTTTATTATGACTTAGTTTGTAACGCCCTAACACCCCATTGGGAGGATACCAAGGTGCTACGCACTCCTCCTCGCTTTCACACGTTCTTATCAATTTCATTCACTAATTAGCGGAAGCATTTACCAGGTTATTACACATGTAATTTCCATTTCATACTTTGTGCGGTGGAAATAATTTCAAACACATGCATTGAAAATCAGAGGTTAATTAAACATTCATTTCCATTCACTAAACCATCATTGTTATCGTTTACAAATACAATGGATTTAAAACATTGGGATCCCCAAAATAAA
>JAOQMM010000173.1:10585050-10603305 GCA_027563515.1 Erythroxylum platyclados | reverse complement strand
CCTATTCCGTGCTGGGTCGACATTGTCGAACTCATTGTTCCAAAACCACTCAAGGAGCAAGACGCTAGTCTATTGTCTTCAATTCCACTAAAAGGTTAGACAGTTTCGGATTCCATCTTTATACCCATTTAAGATCTGGTTTCTTTAGGATTGCATGTTGCATTAGATGCATGTCATAGATCCGAAACCCAACAAAAGGTGCCTTTCATCTTACTGGAATTGCAAAGTATTAGTAGCAACAACATTAACTAAGTCTTCCAGAGATAGACCTGAGTCATGATAAGAAGCTTCTAGTGTATACAAGAATTATTATGCATCCTGCAAACTATCTTGGAAGTAATTTTTCTGGTTATCCCATCCATAGCTAAAATTTGTATGATCACTCCAAGCATGGTTATAGGATTGAGAATATGAGATAGAAAAAATTACTTCCATCTATGTTTTTTTAATAATTTTTTTCAACACCCAAACACTAAATAAAAAGTGAAAAGATCAAGAAACAACTTAAAAGAAACTAATTATAAACAAATATGTACAAAACACCAATTAAAACCAAGAAAAAAATAAAACACTGCACTCCCCAGCAACGGTGTCAAAATTGATGTAACAAGTCGTAACACTATTGATATATGCTTAATTGGTTATGAATTTATTCTATAACACTTAGTATTTAATGATATTAAATGCTTAAGACATTCACTTTAGTTCATATTTTGTTTTAGGTACAACTCAGAAGCGAATGAGCTAAGGTAAGTCGAAAGCATTATATTTGAGTCATTTTCTGAAGATTCACGCTCACTTGTCTTCATGGAGCAAGAAGAAGAAGGATTAAAATGAAGATGAGACAAGAAAGCACTAAAAATAAGGAAGAATAACTTTGTCATGGCATTAGATGTGTCTCATGTTATGGCTGTGAGAGGTGTGTCACATCAATGAAACACTTGTCATCAGTGTGATAGCCCATGTCACACCCATGACATATGCTACCTATCCCATTTTAACCCTACTTTTTGGTATAAAATGATATAATGTGACAACAAACATATGTTTTTCGTTGGGGTTTTTCGTTTTTAGGGTGTGAAGCTTTCAATTTTGAAGAAAAGGGGCGAAGCTCCATTCCTTTGGAGAACCATAGAGGGCCAGCTTCTCGATGCCTGTTTGAATGTGACATCGATGCTGAAGAACCTAGTTAAGCATATTTTTCATTGAGATTGTTATTCTTACTCTCTTTTCAGATTGTTTACATTATCTTGCGTTTATGGATTGGGTATTGTGTAAAAATAATCTTGATGCTCTATTAGATTATTTTTCATGAGAACCCATTGCTAGAACTTTAAATACGATACGTAATAGTCTTGTTTGAATTCATTTATAGTAACTAATGATATTATATCATTAGGGATAACGTAACCTAGGTTAAATAATTCGAGCTTGTGAGATTATTTCTTAGATTGGTCTGTTTTTTTCATTCATAAGGCAGTTGTCTGATTAAACTTAGAGAGCATCTCCTAGGTTATCTAATAGCTAGGGGTTAATTAATGAGCTCTTCTTAATTAACTATGACTTAAGGAAAAAACCAGGATTAATAGAGCTTGTTGTTAATCTATGGCCAATAGTTCAAGGAGAGGTATAAAGATAAAAATTCAATGAAATATGTTTAACTAGGCACAGGCTGAGATTAAACCAAAGAATTGGGTCCCTAGAAAATTCATCGCTTTCATGACTTTTGCATATTTTCTTTAATTTGTGTTCATTAGTTTAGTTTTATTTTATTTTGTTATTACACCAATCTAACCCCCCTCAAAACCTAAACACTGATCATTGTCATTACAAAAGATAACTGAACACTCTCTAAGGATCAACCTAAACTTGCCACTACTATAGTTGTAGATTTAGTTATTTTGAGTAGTGTTACGATGCGCTATGTCAATTTTGGCGATGTTACCAGGGAGTGTGGTGCTTTAGTTTTTGTTCTTAATTTTAATTAGTGTCTTGTACATATTTGTTTTTAATTAGTTTCTTTTTAGTTATTTCTTGATCTTTTCACTTTTTGTTTAGTATTTATGAAAAATAAATTCATAGACAGAAGTAATTTTTTCCACAACTCTTATTCACAATCCTATAGCTCATATTGGAATGATCATACTAACTTTAGGTATGGATGGGATAACTAGCAGAATTGATTCCATAATAGTTTGCAGGATGTACAACAATTCTCGTATAGATCAAAAGCTTCTTATTACGACTTAGGTTTATCTCTAGAAGTTCATGTTGTGGTTTTAAACATTTTACAATTTTAGCAGGAGGAAAGACAATTTTTTCTAGCTTCCAAAATTTGGAGTGGCTGTAAAACTCAAGTACATTTCTAAAAGAATCAATTAATTTTTGTGTTGCTAATACTTTGCAAGTTCAATAGGATATGATACAATTCAAGCAAGAAATAAGTTCTAGAATCCAAAACTTAGCAAGCTAGATGGGTTAGTTGGCAGATGCTATTAACTGCCTAGAATCACAACACGAAGAAATGTAACCATCTCAACCTGAGGAGTAGCCAAAGGACATTAGTGCAGAAACCTTATAGAGTGGAGGAGCTTGAAAATGTTGTACTCATGGAATTGCTTGTGAAAAGAAGAAGTGGAGAAGGAGCTCGAAGCAGAAAATGAAATATCTTTAACTTGAAGGTGAGTACTGAGTCTGTCATTATTTTTAATATTAATCCTTCACTTTTATATAGCATATTGGAGGAATTAAACAAGGAGGAAAAAGGTGAAGAGACATTCGAGATATTCCAAGAGTGTTGAGACTCAGTAGAGATTGGAAATCTGAAGGTAGGGAAGACGTTGGAGGTGAATGATCATCAACTTAGGCCCTATCCTGAACAGCCTCTAGTGGAGAGAGCGCAGACTGTGACACCAGAAGTTCATAATTTCATCATGTGAGGAAAGTATGGAGTCAAACCAGCGACACTAAACAAAGACACTTCTTGGAGGGCAACCCAAGAGAAGTTTATTTCTTTTCTTTACATTTTTGCATTTCTTTCTTATATGCATTGTGTTTTTAAGTTTGTTTTCCTACTTGTTTTTACGTTTTCAGCAAAATGAGAGAGAGAATAAAACAGACAAACAAACATTTTCTCTTGTTTTTATTACTTCTAAGATTATATAGTCATGATTAGAGTGTGAATTGACTAGAAAATTCCATGGCAAATTTAGCATGTACTTTTTCTTTTATGATTGGTCAATATAGATTATCTTTAAAAGAGTAGTGACTAGTGGTAGAAAAAAGACAGTGAGATTTTGAGCCTTATTAGACTGACACATCCATATCAATCTTATTGTCTTTCGTTTATGTGTGACCTTCATGACATGTACATCCTGACTTTGCCTTTAATTTCTATTTAAGACCACATTTTTATCACATGTATTAACATGAAAATGATTAAGCATTCTTTGTTTTCACAAGCTACATTAGCCAAATAGCCTACCCATTGATATCAATTTTCCTTTGTTAAGCCCCCTTAAGCTTTATTATCCTTTCTTTTTGTGCTAACCACATGACATGCTATTAAACTTAACCAAATGTCTTACCCAATCCATAAAGCTAATGGAGCATTTGTTGATTTTTTTGGGTGTACAAAAGTATGAGTGTGGGGATGAGCATATGTGTGGGATGGTTATAATTATTGGGATGTTATTTTATGTCTTATCAATGAAATTCCCATGTTGATGTAGCTTCTTTCAATTTTTATATGAAAAAAGAAAAAGAAAAAGAAAAAGAAAAGAAAAAATGTTTTAAAAAAAGTATCTGGGAGGAAGTGCATATGTTTTGAAAAGTTGTTTATGATCAATGTCTCCTCCTAAAATTGTATTCAATGGGTGATTTGAGTATGTTGCATATGAGGTAGATGTTGTTTTGGAAGAATCGCTCCTTATAGTTTCAATGTATTGTTATCACTAATTTTTATAAGTGATTTCTTCTAATTGGTTATGCTTCATATGGTTTGTAGTGTGAGAGTTTTAATTTAAGCTAGGAAACATGGTTTTTGCATTCATCACAGTTGATGTGCACAATAGTGAGTGAATGTTGGTTTTTGCGCTTGATGATTATATTGAGTGTTTTTATTGTTTCACTAGCTTTGATGGCTTTTATGCTACTTTACCCAAATACAACTCACCTTACCCTTGCCCATATTAAAACCCTAAAAAGTCCTTTGATTCATGATTATGTATGTGAATCCTAGTAGTAGAGAAATGAAATGATTTGGAAAGTTGTGGAATGTCTTGATTATGAATGGTATTTGAATGCACCTATAAATACATCTTATTTAAACACATTTTCCAATTCTACCTCTAGATTGCTTAGTTTCTAAAGGTGATGAATGTTGATTGATTATAAGTAGAAGCGTTGAATGTTGATTTCTTGCTATAGTTTTTGAAAGTCGTTAATCTTTGCTTATGACTATTTATTCTTGAGAAATATGGGAAATGAGTAAATGTTTTGGGTCTGTGATCTTAATTTTGGTGTTTTGCCTGAGGACGGTCAAAAGCTAAATGGGTGGGAATACTCAAAATAACTAGAACTACAACTATAGTAGTGGTGAGTCTAGGTCAATCCCACAGAGAGTGTGTGTAAAGCTTTTGAAATGAAATCAATCAGAGATTAGGTTTTGGGAGGGGTGTTTGGTTTGGTTTTCAAATAAGAAATTAAAATAAAACTAAACTAATGAAAGCAACTTAAATAAAACATTCTAAAAATGATGACAGTGATGAATTTATTAGGGATTGGTTCAATCTCAGCCTACACACAATCAAACATACTTCATTGAATTGTTATTCCCATACCTCTCTTAGAAACTATTAATCGTAGGTTAACAACAAGCTCTATTAATCCTGATTTTCCCTTATGCATGTTTAATTAAGAGACATTCATTAATTAAACCTAGTTATCGAATAACTTAGAACAAGCTCTCTAAATTTAATTGCATAACTACATTATGAGTTAGGAAAACATATTAATCAAGGTAATAACCATATAAGCTTAAGTCATTTAACCTAGTTTATGTTATCTTTAATGATTAAAAACCACTAGTTGCCACAAATAAATCTCAGCATAACAATTTTATATTGAAATTCTAGCAATGGGTTCATACACAAACAATCTAATGATTATAAGAATAAAAATCATTCATACATGAAACCCAATTCTATAAGCATAGGATAACATAATCAATCCCTAATGAAAGAAAGAACAACAAAAACAATGAAAGATATGCTTAACTGTTTCTTTGACATCAATATCACCTCCGAATCGTGTCGGGAAGCTCAACCCTCTATGGTTCTCCCAAATATCTCCCCTATCGCCCCTCTCTTGTTTCCTGAAACCTCCAAATGATTCCTCCAACTTTTCATAATGTTTCTACCGTCAAAACGATGTTTTTATATCAAAAAGTATTTTAGGTGAGTTGGCAACATGTCATCGACATGAAAACACTCTCTTGCCTATGAAAATTTTTTCATGGGATGAGATGTTTCTCAATCCATAACTTATGCTATTCTTCATTCCATTTGGCGCTTTCTTGTCTCCTCTTCTCTAATCCTTCTTCGCCTTGCTCTATGAAGACAAGTGAGTGTGAATCTTAAGAAGACTGCTCAAATATTGTGTTTTTGACTCACTTTAGTTGTTTCGCTTCCGAATTGTACCTAAAATCAAATATGAACTAAAGTAAGTGTCTTAAGCCTTTTAAAGTATTAATCACTAAGTGTCATGGATTAACTGTATTAAAAATTAAGCACATATCAAATTTCTTATCACTTCATTATGTTGTTACGATGAAGAAAAAGTTAAAACAAATGTTTACAAGTGATAATTGGATTGCATCTCAGCATATTAGGTCTAATACTGGATTGGAGGTTTCCAGAATTATACTGGAAGATAGTGAATTTTGGTCTCAATGTCAATTTGTTATTTGAGTTTGTGAGCCTTTGGTAAGGGTGCTTTGCTTGGTTGATAGTGAAGAAAAGGTAATAATGGATTTTTTATGTCATAAAGAGGGCGAAGGAAGCAATCGAGGCCAATCTGAAACATAGACCTTCTTTGTACACATCGTATCTTGTCGTCATCAATGACAGATGGGAAAGGCAACTTTCTTCTCCATTGTTTACAATTGGGGCATTTTTAAATCCTTGTGTCTATTTTAGACCGGATTTTACAAAGAAAGTTGAAGTTAATAGGGGAATGTTATTCATTATTACAACAATTGTTGCCCATAACATGATACAAGATCTCTTGAGCTCACAAATGGAGCTTTATAAGAAGTCTTCTGGGGATTTTGAAATGCCAATTGCTATTCGACAAAAAGCAAAACGTTCTCCAAGTATAAGCTGTTTCCTTTTTCTTACTTGTTGAAAATTAATTATCACTTTATTTTGTTTATAACATTACTTTTGTTATCTTACAATTTGCAGTTTCTTGGTGCGATCAATTCAGAAGTGATGTTCCAGAATCGTAAAGGTTTGCAATTTAGATTTTAAGTCAATGTGTGAGTACAACAGGTTGTGAACAAAACTGGAGCACATTTAAATTCATCCATTCCAAGAAAAGGAATAGATTGGAGCACAAGAGATTGAATGACTTGGTCTTCATTAGTTACAATATAAAACTTCTAGAAAGGTATGTTATTATCATTATTAATTTCGATATAATTTTTATAATTTTCTAATAATTAAATTTTATTGTTTCCTAGGACTCTTAATAGTACAAGTACTTCAATAGATCCAATTTGCATTGATAATATCGATTTTTTAACAGATTGAGTTTATGAAGAACCGAGTTTGGTAGATGTGAATGACTTGGAATATAATCTTGGATAGGAAAGCAACGAGATGTCATTTGGTGCACTGGATTTGAATGATAATAATGATGAGACTCCTCTCAATGATGAGGATTTTGTACCAAATGATAATTAGGGATAGTGTAGTTATAGCAGGTATCCTTCCATAGATGATTGAATGAAGTTTTAGGTTTTTGTTTTTCCTTTCCTTTTAATTTTACTTATATTTGATGTATATGTTAAATTATATATATGCAATGTAATTGTAAATGTTTTTGTTTCAGGTTTCACTTCTACTTAGTTGTTTCCTCATCATGAACTCTTGTCATAAATAGTAATAGTTTGAGAGTTAAGATTATTTATTTTTCTTTTTATTTGATGTTTTGATGTAAGTATTATTTATTATATGATGAAATTGTAATATTTTAAATAATTTGTATTATTCTTAATTTTATATTTGTATGATGATGATTGTCTTTTTTTCATATTAATTGCGGTTATTATTTATATGTGAAATATTTGAAACAATTGTTATTTCATATTAATTTTGATTATTATTTATTATTATGATTTTTGGAGACAAGGTTGATGTAAACTTATAAAGTATACAGTACAACATGGCAATGAACTATTTTGTAATTTTTAAAAATTCAGGAACTATTTCATAAATTTAAAAAATTACCTGAAACAGTACCCGATATTAACCGATACCGGTACAGTACCATACCAGAACCCAATCCGGTAATAGGGTCAGTACAGTATTCGTAACATTGATTCTAACCAATGATGGCAATTGTGTTATTAAGTTTAATAATTTGAGCTTTGTTGTTAATAACGAGCTGGGGTGGCTTGACTTCCAATTTATGAATTCGAACCAATATTAAAATAATTTGTTGGTGTGGCTTGACTTCCAATTTATGAATTTGAACCAGTATTAAAATAATGTTATTTTAATATAATTGATCAAAATAACATTATTTTAACTTTAAAAATTTTAATTTATATACTAAAATAATATTGTTTTGGTTAATTATGTTAAAATAACCTTATTTTTTAGCTCGAATTAGTTCGAATCTTTTAGACTAAAAGGATTTGCCCATCTAAAAGATTAACCTAGACCGAATCCATTGACATTAAACTTGGTCAAATAAAGTAAGAAATTGTATAACTAATACATATCCCAGTATCATTTTGTGACATTATTAACAAAAAATAAATTTCAATATCAATTATTCCACTAAATTACAAAGACCTAAATTCTAATAATTTATAGAAGTATTTTTATAAATAATAGAATTATTTTTATGCAAAAATGCACGAACTTAGATGAAATTTTAAAGATTAAATAATTATAATACCTATTTTGTTGAAAATGATAAGAAAAATATTCTACCGCTAAGATGAGAACGAGCGTATTAATACAATCAAAAGGGAGTGAGGCTATTGACATCCAAAACAAGAACAAAGACAAAGGATTTTAGACTAAGACAGTCTTGGGAAAGTAACAGGCAATACATCTCAAATTGGTTGCAAGCAATACAATGGAGTCATTGAAGGCAGTGAGTTAGCTTAAGTTCCACCTAGATGGCGTGTCTGGAATTGTATGATTCGAGATTCTTCTTGCTAGTAAAGTTTGCTTTATTAATGAGAATATGGTGTGAGTAAAGGATTGTAGATTCATCGATTCATTCTTCAATTTCTTCTACTTTTTTCTTTTGAAATAGCATAAATAGCCTACTTTATATTAGTGTGAGAATGATGTTGCGAGATTCTCTTTATATTAGTAGCCAACTTTGCTTGTCAAAGGATCATGTTATGCTAATTTTGCTCCATACAAGGTTTGTTGCATAAATGCTAGATTTCAATCTATATCTATTTGGGATAGACATATTAAAACAAGTGATTAAGTGATTCATGATATTAATTACAGAGCCTACACATAAGGTTGTAGGACTGGTTTCCTTTAATTATGTCCATCATATTTGGCCTTTATTGAATGGCTATTCAAAGCATAAATGAAGCCCTAGGGAGATTGCGTTTAAATTAACAAATTTGGCAATATGCAAGATCTATTTGTGAAATTACCATAACCGTGTCTTAGTCATTTGATAGTATCTTCTTAGTCATGATTTGGGTTGTAATATAATAAGTTCTCCATTGGAAAAGAGAATCCTCTATGATGTAGCCCCAAAATTTTCCTTGATTGAATGCTTTGACTTTTGTTTATTCAGGTATAATGTATTTAAGGTTTTGGAATTAAGATAGTTTGTATAAAGGGCCTTCATTATGTTAGATTTTAATTTTGGGAATTACTTATACCACATTTTGAAATATAGTATGTATTCATAAAAAAACGAGTTTAATTTATCTCTTCTTTTTTTAATCTAATTCAAAGAATAATTTTTTAATCTTTCGTAATAGACATAATAAGATTTCAATGCATTTTAATGTAAAAGAGTTGGTGGAGTTGTACTGGAGTTCTAAGATGTTTATGAACCTAGTTTGTTTTACAATTCTTGTAAATGATGTAAAATCCTCAATTTATAACAATTTAAGAAAGCTTCTAACATTAATTTTAATTTCAAATGGTATGTTGTGCCATTTTTAGCAGTATTTTTTTATTTTTGTTAAATTCTTCTCTAATTTATAATATTAAACATAAATTATGTCAAGTGATAATTTCTAATGAATCAATGTGAAAATAAAAATAAATGTTTTTGATTCTATAAATGATATCAAGAGATTCGTTTATGTAAACATAAAATTTATCAATAAATGAATATGTCTCAAGATTCTGTAAATACCTAAAATTTATGAAATTTTGTAATTAGTTTATTTGAAAAAATTGATTTCAAATATAATACATGATTTCTTATAAATAATTTTGATGTTTAACTAGAAACAGATAATGTGGCGGTCCCTCAAGTCTATTAGCTAATGGAGTTAAAAAAGATAGCCCTTGAAAACCTAAACAAAATAATAGCTTTTTAGTATTGAGCAAAGACTTTTATTAATATTCTTGAAATTCTATTTTAATAGAAAAATAGTTACCTTATTAATATTGTGTTTCATAAAAAAATTTCCTTTTAAAAAAGAATTATATCTTCGAAAAATTTTCTTATAATAAGTCTATCATTATGAAAATTTCTTTTATGATGTGATATCATAGTGTTCACATCAAAGTTGAGAGATTAATAAGGTGCATTTACTTTTCATATGTTAGTTTGTTTTAATATGTTAATCAATTGACAAACAGTTTCTTTATTTTTGTTTTGTGTTCGTTCCCTCACTTTCTTGACAACTTAAATTTGTTTTTAATAAAAATTTTAAATTGCTAACCAGGGGCTATGTTACAAGTATATGAGATTAAAGATATGACGCAACTACAAGAAATATGATTGAAATTACAAATTGTGATAATGATCTTCACCGTAATTGCAATATTACAATCTTAAATTTAAACTATGAATACAGAAATGAATGGCCTAATCTAAGATTACCATCTCCATTATTAGAAGTTCTTTGAGATGAGGCTTTTTAATATTTTAATATTTGTTTTAATCATTTAGTAACCATTGAAGCTTATTCTGTCTTTCTTTGTAATACTAGCTTTGACTACTGATTTAACGCAAACGACTTTTGCATCTCAAATTCATTCCTTCTCTGCTCATTCTTAAGTTTTTTTTTTCTGACAAAGCTTTAGATAGCTTGACTTGGACATATTATAACATGAATTTGCATAGAAGTTCACCCTTTTAAAACTTTATTCTTTGGATCTCATCTTGATGTAGCATCCTCTAATATCCCATCATTTGCCATAGAATAAGAAGATGAAATGTTCATATGATTTATTCCGTAACACTATAGCTTGTTCTTTTCTAGCATGAAATTTTGTGGTTAAGTATCTATGCGATGGTATTGAATTGTTAAATTTATACATATGATGTGTTGGATGGAATAACAATTCATAAAATGATGATTATTATATTTCATTAAAAGAACCAATGACTTTATATGATATAGTCATTTGTATTAAATGAAATATTGATTTAAAATTTTAAAAAGTTCAAATTATTTAAATCTAACTAGAAATTAAACATTAAGAATGCTGAAACACTTCGATGAGATCGATGTGGTGAGGTTTAAATTTTTTAGTTATCTATAAGGAATGTGATTCTTTAGTAAATACCTTCATAATAAAATTCTATAAGAGTTTGGATTTATATAAGGTGAAAAATAAAATATGAGATATTGTATGATGCAACATTACCACCCCTATATCTATATCTAGTACACTGACTTACCTACAATAATTCCAATTAAATCAATTAGAAAGATTTCATATCATATATGAAATGCTAAGTCTTTAAAAAAATCAAAGTTAATGATTTAAGGATGTGAAACATTATTGAAGCATACATTATCCATTAAGTTTAGAACTAAATTAAGTAATAAAAGGTTATGAGATATCCAAAAGGTTAGATTTAATCTTACAAACCCATTTAACAATTTTTTTGTTTCAATGAACACTTATAGGAGAATGGTTCTCAAGATAAGTTGTGGAAGTAAGAAAAAATTTGAAAAATTCAAATCTCATGACAATACATCCAATTGAAACTAGTGCTTTTGTCGATGCATTTGATGTATAGTTGAAAGGATACAATACATTGAAATATTCACGTTTATGATGAATTTGAATAGTTTATTTTCGAGATTGTAAATTTGACATGTTTGTAAGAAGGTTAGTGAGAGAATCGTTGTCCTTTTCAGTGAGAGTACGTATGGACATATTGCTCCTAGAGAACAACAATTCTAATTTTCAATTGTTGAAAATATAATTTTTCAAGAACAAATCTATTTGGATATGAAAAGGTAACAACTTAATTCTAGGAATATCCATAGAGATAGAATGAGAGTTGTTTACCCATTTTAAGTCCAAGTATAGAGATAATGTACGAAAAATGATAGTATCAGAGATACTTGATAATTGTGAAGTATTAAAGATATCTATTATTCTATATATAAGTTGGTATTTGATTTCAAGGTTATATAGATATTAACCTTAAAACTAAATCTTCATTAAGGTATATTTTACTCAGAACAATACCATTTTAAGATTGGAAAGGTTCCAATGTAGCAATGATTGCTAATTAATCCATAATATATTTTTCATTAAGTGGAAATGATTAATTGGATCAATAAGTTCTTTAATGAAATTAATATAGTTCCATGCATTGTTCAAATAGTAATGTACTATGGAACTTTAGAGTTATTAGGAATATAAAAGGAGATAAGGCATAAAAGATCTAAGGTTGTACTTAGACAATTTTTCTTAATTATGATGATAATTAAGATGAAAGTTGTAAGATTTAAGCAAGTGCTTACTATAGAGAATCTTGTAAAATTCTCTCATTAAGCCACTGTTCCAACAATAGCACGACTATCATATGGTGATATAGTATAAGATACTTAAACGACTGGATTAGTGTAAATGGGAGATTATTGGCTTACGCCCTACAACCAATTGGTTGGTTATAGTTTAGTGACAAAATAATATAAAAGCATTTTTTATCTTGTATATATTTAGATGTATATGATAAAGTTTATAGGATAATTATACATTGTAAATGAAATTATGATGAGATTATAATTTCAAGATTCATATTGCATTTATGTATTAATCATAAATTGTTCATAGTCATTCTTCTATTAAGACTGGACATTAATATATAGAACATAAAAAGACTAACACACATTATTTTTTTTCCTTATAAAGGAAGCAGTCGATCTCATATAATAAAGTATAGAGATATTTAAACAAACTTATGGGCGCTTATTAGAGAAACAAGTTCACTGAACTGACCTTATATGTGAAATCCAATTGGAACATTACTTATATGTCTGAAAATTTTCATTATGATGATTATATAAATAATCCTTTAATTTGAGATCTATAAAGTTATCTTGTATAAGGATTGGTCTGCTTTACTACAACTCATAACCGGCTCTAATCAAGGATAGCTCAGTCAATAGTTATTAGATGTAACATGAACTATACGGAGGTAGCTGAGTGATCAATATAGGATTCATTATCCTAAAGATTGGGGAGAATGTTCTATTATTCTAGATTAGTATTGATTCAAAAATCCTTGACCAAGGTGTAATGACAGTTTGTAAATAGTTTACAAATGTCATTAATTGAATCAATAGCTAATGGTGGAGAACTAATATGATTGGACTTAAATAGAGTAGACATTAATTCCATGCTTTATGTCTAATCAGAACATTGTATGATAAAATGATTGAATTATACAAAAAAACTCATGCATGAAAAAATTAGTTAAAACCACTTTGATATTCCTAAATTAGGTGGTCATGATGTGTTACTAGATACCAATCTTGATCTATGAATATTTATTGCTAATATATTTGAGAACCTAATGAGTTACACATAAAGAACATGTTGAAGAAAAAAAAGGTATTTTAATCAAGATGGATTTGATTGTAAAGTTAGAAAAATTTTATGATTAAATATGAAATATTTAATAAATAAGGATCAATATGAGATATTGGATCTTATTTGGGCATAATTAGAATTTAAATTGAATTATTTATAATTCTAATTAAAGTTTAATTGAAATTAGAATTTAATTTCAATTAAGTTACTAAAATGTCTAAAGCCTATTATAAACAGACTTAAGCTCTAAGAGAGCTAGTACTCCTTACCTATTCTCTCTGCAATAGTTGTAGAATTCTTTCAACTTATTCTATGGATACCGTTAGAAGTCCGACACTTGTACGACTATAGTGGTTGAGATGAGATAATTTTGAAAATGGTGTAAGGGTTATGACAAGAAAGGATCAAATTTTATAATAACGTACGAATTAAGATTCAGGCTTTATTATGATATAATTTTTAAATGATTTTATAAAATTTAAGTGATATTAGCTTTTGAAAATCAAATACGAAAAAGTTTTATAATTGATCTTCAATGGGTTCTAGATCCTCATTCAACCTTATGAATTGAATAATGTTAGGGAGTTCAGTTAAGGAGTTCGCAAGAAAACAAATGCAAGCATAATTGATGCATTTCGTTTCAGTCGTTACTTGGTCCAACGCTATGGGTTGTCCAATAAAACTCACAAGGTGGCTTAACCCACTCGTCATTCAATATTCAAGTGGAACCTCATGTAAGCATAACCACAGTGGAATGTTATCTAGTTTCAAATCATCTAATTTAAGGCCAGGTCTCCATGCTTGTAGCAACAGGGGCTTGTTTTGCACATGCCAAGGTCCCGATTGCAGAACAAGTTTCACTTCCTCTGAGCGGGAAAATTTGAATAAGAACATGTTGTCATTATTAACCAGAACTTCCAATAAACTATATTGGTTCCATGCGCTGAAGGCTGAAGGCTTCATTACCAGGAATGCTGTTTTTTTGTCGATGAAAAAACCAACAAGTGTAGTTCACCATCTATCCACTCCGGCCCTCAAAATATCCAACGAAGGAGCAACTATCTTCTACTCAAGCAATTCACTAGGTGGGTAGTATGTTAGCTTTAGCTCAGGCCTCGTGTCACGAACAACCCGCGTCCACGTCTTGCACGTTAGAGGCTTATCTTGGTTTGTGATATAAGGTGTTTGAATGCTTGTGGAAGGAAGCTGTCGCTAGTTCGGTGGAGAAATTTCAGGACATGACTGTGGCAAGGTGGAGCTGGGAAACATTTCCAGTGGATCCATGGAAAGTCTGTTGGGTAATAAGGAATTCGGGTAATCAAAGGGGGAGCCAGGTTAGGATAAATATTGAAGAAGAATGGATGCGGTTGTTAGCAAGGTGTGGTCCAGACAATCATGCTGGTATGGGAGAAATCGCACAGCGGCTTGGTTTGGACAGAGAAAAGATTTGTGGAGTTTCAGGAGCAATCACAAAAAACAGGGTGTGTAAGGAAAGGGGCCTGAATAAAGAGTGAGGGAGTTAGAATCCATGGCAGAAGCAAACATGCGAGGGAAGGTGCACGAAGGATGAGCAAGGTAGAAGAGGAGCAGACATGGTGGAGCAAATTTGTTCTTTTCTTCTTATCCTTCTCTCTTTAGATAAAGTTGTCTTAAGTATTTCATTTCATATATTGTGTTTCTTTTCTAGTTATAGTTTTTACCTTCTATTTTTAATTAATGTCAATGGCTGTGTTTGAAAAATACCTTATCAGCTATTTTTTAGCTGATTGACACAAATTAACTAATTGACCATCTTAAAATTCAATTTTGAAACAAAAGGCAACAACTAGGGAGAGGCCGTTGGTTTATTTGTACACCTTTTGGTTTTGAATGTTCTTTACATAAGCAACGAGAATGAAGATATAAGTCAAAGTATTAACCTATTGTTGCTAAAAATATGTGAATCTATATTTATACTGTGTTGCGTTTTTTCTTAATTATGTTATTGATTAAGAAATATTAGTACACAAAATGGAGATAAAAGCTTAGTATTTTTAAACATGTATTTTACATTTAATGTTGCATTTAAAAGTCAAAACCTGAAATAAAAATCACAATGGAAACAAACGGGCTAAGTACAAAAGAGTTGAATGTACTAATAATAGTAGTAGCAACATTTTTATTATTTTAAATGGATAAATGATCTTATTTGTTTCTTCTCATGGTCTTTGCATCAATAACACGTAATTTAATTCGCAGTGAATGGATGGAGAAAATGCAATGGGATGTCTCTGAAACATATTACAAAGGAGAGACTGCCTAAGCGTCGTGTTCGCTCCCCCTTTTAATGGCCGATATGGGGCAACCAACCAGAGGCACTACCAACCAATCACTCTTCTTTTAGGATATCGAATGCGAATCGCGTGAACTCAGCCTTTACGCCCTTTAATCCAAAAAGCCTATGTATCCCATCCAAACTGAACCAATATTCATTTTGTTGCCGTTAAGGAAATTAAAACCCTATTTATGGCCTTTACGTACTTATTAATGTGCTTAACTCCACAAGTGCTATTTGATTCCTCAAAAAGAAACCAAGAGTTCCGCTTCTTGGTATATAGCTTCTACCGAGTGATCTCTTATACGAGTTAATTAATTATTCCATATTGTGGTTCTTAAATATTAATTAATTGCTGTACATTCCTTACACGGATGAGTTTGCATCTACGTAACCAGAAGGAACTTAAACAAACCTGAACAAGAACTAAAACTCCTTGCGTATATATACGGAATACAGATAGAACAATTCTCAAAGGAAAGTTCATCTGCTTTCTGTTGCTATTTATTCTGATCATTATATGGCTAAATTCATGGACTGATGATAGTTGCAAAGATAAAAAGTCTTATTTAGACACGGAAGGATAGTTTCACGTTCCTAGTTGAAGCTTGCTTTCTATTTGAATGCTTTTTTATTCTTTTGGTTGTCTTTTCATTGTCTTCACAAGATGAAATGGAAATGTTAATAAAAATGATCTAAATACAAAAAATACAAAAATTTTATGTGGGCAGGGCGAGCATCTTATTAACAGTCGAATCTGAGACCTGGAGCGTAATTTGGTGGCGTAATGCTGGCTCCAGATAAATCTACCAGAATATTTTGGAGTCCTTTATTGAGGGCTTATTTGTTTATTTTTCATTTTTTATTTTCTGTTCTTGTTTTAAAATTCGGTAAAAAAATTTATTTATTTTCCTATAACTCATATTCTCATTCCTATGACCAAGTTTTGAGTGAACATACGAACTTTAGTTATAGATGGCATGGCCAGCAAGAATACTTCCTAGATGAGTTGTAAGATGCACAATAGTTCCAGCATAGACCAGAAGCCTCTAATTCTAACTCAGGTACATCTCTGGAAGATTTAGTTATGTCTCTTGCTACTAATACTCTACAATTTCAATAGGATACATGTTTTAGAATCCAGAACTTGGTAAGCCAGATGGGTAAGATGATGGAAGCTATCGACCGCCTAGAATCACAAAGTAGAGAGATACAACCATCTCAACCCGAGGTAAACATAAGGGACATTGGTACAGAAACCTTACATAGTGAAGAGGAGCTTGAGCATCTTGAGAGGACTAATCAAGGAATTGCTAGTGAAGAAGAAGTGGAGAAGGAGCTCAAAGCAGAAAATAATCTATCATTTAGCTCAAAGGTAAATATTGAGTTCCCAATTGTTGTTGAAACTAACCCTTCACCTTTACTTGACAGATTGAAGAAATTAAACGAGGAGGAGAAAGTTGAAGAGATATTCCAAGAGTACATGGATTCAGTAAAGATTGAGATTCTGAAAATAGGGAGTATGTTGAAAATGAGAGTTCATCAACTTAGGACCTATCCGGAACAACCTCAAGTGGAGGAAGCGCATGTGACAGTTGAAGATGATAATTTTGTCACGTGGTGAGGAAAACAAGGAGTCGAACCAGCGATAATAAACAAAGGCACTCTTGGGAGGCAATCCAAGGGAAGTTCATTTCTTTTCCTTTACATGTTTGCATTTGTTTCTTATATGCATGTGTGTTTTTACTTTTGCTTGTTTCATATATGTTTTCAAGTTTTGAAAAAAAGAGAGAGAGAGAGAATAAAACAAATAAACAAACATTTTCTCTTTTCTATTGCTTCTAGGACTATATCCATAGCAACTTTAGCATATACTTTTACTCTTATGATTGATTAATATACAATATCTTTAGAAGAGTAGTGACTAGCGGTAGACATAGGCCAGTGAGATTTTGAGCCCTTATAGACTAACACATCAATATCAGTCTTATTGTTTTTTGTTTATGTGTGACCTTTATGACATATGCATCTCGACTTTGCTTTGAATTTCTATTCAAGGCCACATTTTTATCACAAGCATTAACATGGAAATGATATAGACATTCTTTATTTTTGCAAACTACATTAGCCAAATAGCTTACCTTTGTATATGAAATTTTCCTTTTTTCAACCTCCTTGAGCTTTATTGGCCTTTCTTTTTGTGTTAACCACATTACATGCCTTAAACTTAAACAAATTTCCTACCCAAGCCTTAAAGCTAATGGAGCATTTGTGGTTGTTGATGATTGTGGATGCACAAGAGTATAAGTGTAGGAGTGTACATATGTGTTGGCTGGTTATAATCGTTGAAATGTCATTTTATGTCTTGTTAACCGATTCTAAGATTGATGTAGCTTCTGTCAATCCTTAAATGAAAAAAAGAAAAAGGGAAAAGAAAAATAAAAGAAAAAAATTTTAAAATAAAAATATTAAGGAGAGAGTGCAATTATTTTGAAAAGTTATTCATGATTAGTTTCTCCTCCTAAAGTTGTATTGAATGGGTGATTTGAGTATTTTGCATATGAGGTAGATGTTGTTTAATCCTTCTATTTTAAATTAATCGAATTTAAATTTGAAAAATTTAAGATTTAAGTTCTACTTTTCTTATTATCAATC
>JAOQMM010000173.1:10554638-10569243 GCA_027563515.1 Erythroxylum platyclados | reverse complement strand
TCAGGCAAGTCATATTCTTGATATGTGTGAATTCCATACAGATTTAAAGGATAGAATCCAAACTAATTGGTTGATCTTATTAAAACAATATCATTTTAAACAGTTATATCAAAACAACATCAATTTGGCCTTTACCTAAGTTCAAGTTGCCAAAAAAATATCGCACCAAGTTCAACCAAGTCTATCTCTAATTAATTGTTCATCCCTTATATAGGTGCTATGGTAGATGTAATAGTTTTTCTTTTCATAAGACTTTTTCTCTTCTAATAAAACTTGTATGATATTTTTGAATATGTTTCTCTATTTTTGTTATGGAATTTTTTCACCATTTGCTAATTTATGTAGTATTTTCTAGTGGTTTCTTTAAGTTTTTAAATTAGGCCTCTATTTTATTCTTTAATTTGCCCAGTTGTAGGCATATTGTTAGGCTCATAAAACTAGCCACTCATATAATCAAATTTGATAAAAAAAAGAATAAAATCTTTTTCATAGAAAAAAATCAATGGTTTACAGTTTAATGTTCTCCTTACGATTAGAATGGTTATTATCACGCCATGTAGAGATGGCAATAGGGCCCGAACCTATTTAAACTCACCCCAGCTGGAGTTGATTAGACCTCGAGTCCAATTTTTCGAAAATTTGGGCCTCAGGCTAGTATCAGGCAGAGTCAGGCCAGTAATAGCAAAATGACATCGTGTTGACATTTTAGTTTAAAAACTAATTATTTTGGGCGTTAGCCTACCTCAAGCTCAGGCCTGCTGCCTCAGGTAGGACTCGAGTCCAGCCCATTACCATCCCTTGCCATGTCAGATATTGTATTGCCTTGGACATCATTAAACTCAGACATATTTGATATGTAGGACTTGTCGCAAAACCTAATATGCAATAATCACATATTCTCTTGTATTTTTTTAGTGAAGGTAATGTTATCAATATCGTACCTGACTTGATAATAGATTTAGCTTAAGTATGGTATAGTACTAGTATCAATCAATACTAAGTACTGTTTTAGGTGATTTTTCAAAAATATAAAGTAGTTTTTGTATTTTATAAAATTACAAAATAGTCTCTCAATATATTTTGACATATAATTTTTAACTATGCTTCAACCCTATCTCAAAAATTCATAATAATATAAATTTGATATAACAACCATCTCTTTATTCTTATTAATATTACTTTTCACATATTTCTAATATAAATAATATAAAAAAGATTATTTAATTCTCATATAGATAAAGAACTAAGAGTAATACAAAGCATTTAAAAAATTAAAATTAATTGCATCAAAAAATCATATAATAAGAATAATATAGGTCCATATAACAAAAATTCATACCAAAGAACATAGAAAATTAGAAGAAAAACATGAAACAAAAATACTTACGGTTAACAATTTTATATTTATATTGCATATATAAAATTTAAAATATACATTAAATATAAGAGAAATAAAAAGAAACGATAAAATATGAAAAACTTAACTTCATTCAATGAAATATCTTCTTAAATCATATTAGCCTAATTTTTATTTGGTATGAAATATTCATCATTGAAGGGAGACTCATCATCATCATCGTTCAAACTCATTCATCCTAACTGGTACCTTCCATATTTGGAAGGCAGCTACGGAAGCTACTAAAGGAGACAGATCTAGTCCCAACTCCAAACTAAATGGCTTAGATCCAGGAAAGGAGATGATGATAGTGTCCACTGGAGGCTCTCCTAAGGCCTATTGTTGCTGGTGCAAGTAAGCCATAAAGTCGTAAATGTTATGGATAAGGAAAAAAATGATCAACTCTATGTCAGGAAAAGAGCTCGAGGATAACTTATTCACAACTATTCAAGAATCTCTGAGATCTATCAAAGCTGGAACAAAAAAAATAAGTATGTTGCTAATCAAGATAACTCTAAATGCTGGAGAGATATAGTAACTATCGCTTCCTTTGTAGAAAAGCCAAGTTTTTTCTAGTCCACTATGGTTAATGTGGTAGTGACAACCCTAATGGAACATTTGCAAGAAAGAGTTAAAACTTGGTATACTACCTCATGGGTTTCGTCTTAGGAAAGAGACCCTCCTTTCCAAGTGTAGGTATGGCACAAACCAAATGGGGGAATAAAGGATTAGACAAAATCCTTCTCATAGAAGAGAACTTCTTCCTCTTCAAGTTCACTAATGAAGAAAATATGAAAATGGTGATGGAATCAGGGCCTTAGCATATTGGCAGTTAGCTTATGTTTATGCAAAAGTGGTCACCTAGAATGGAGCTCAATGGAATAAAGATAGAAACCATTCCATTGTGGATTAATTTTCACAACATACTACTGGAGTATTGGACTAGTGATGGACTTAGTTTCCTAACAATTTCAGTAGGAAAACCTATTTGTTTTGACTCTCCAACAGGTAAACTAGAAAGAATCTGCTTTGCTAGAATATACATAGAGGTCAAAACTAAAGAAGAACTTCCAGATACACTACCTATCATAAACCTGAATGAGTATGGAGAATTTAGAAAAATTGAGATCTAGTTAACCTATAACTAGAAGCCTTACCACAAAAACAAGGTCTGGAGATCTACTAGAAGACTCTTTATATTAAGTAATTATAACAAAGTGATGGGTCTAAAGAAGCCTTTTACTCCAACCTCATAAGACAATAACACAATTGTAGTTGAAATAGAGATACAACAATTAACAACTATGAATAAAGAGAACTCACCAAATATGGGAAATGAGTATACTAAAGATCTAGAAAAAAAAATGTACAAGTAGAGCAAAAGAATACAAACTTGCAATCTAAAGTAAGTGAAAATGTAAAGGAAAACTAGACGGATCAGAACACTAAAATAGGAATGTCAATGAGCTGGGCTAAGCCCGGATCGCCCCAAGCCTATCCCTCCCAGCGGGTCAGTGGTTGCCCGGCCCTTGGCCCCGGGTTGTGGCTTGATGAGCCACTAGTAAGCCAGGCCGACCCAGCCCGACCTTATATTCTTTTAACAAATCCTGGGCCACGGGCTGAGATTGATGCCTTTTTGTATCTTTCTATGGCCTAAGCCCAATTCGTGGCCTAGTTGGGCCAAGCAGTCTCGACCCGTGGCCTGGTCAACCCCAGCCAAAGTCAATCAGGTCGGGCCATATTTGCCATCCCTACGCTAAAGAGGATCATTTTGAGTTAGTCTCTCCAACTTCTTATAGAAAATCAGGCAAAATAAGAAGGAAGCCTAAAAGAGGTTGGTAAATCCCTTATAACTTAAACATCTATGTTTTTTCTCTTTTAGAATATAAGAGGGATGTATGAACCTTACAAGAAGTAGCAATCAAGGACATCATTTTTGAAAGGAAGCCTATTCATTTGGGTTTTTTGGAGACAAGATAAAAGCCAGGATTCAAGATAGTATGAAGTTATTAGGAAGCAATTAGAAGTTTTTATGTAACCATATGCATCACTATAATGGTATAATTATTTTTATATATAATCAAGACCTTATTAATACCACAAAAGTTATTAGTTTAGACCAATTCATTCATATCACTTACTTTATGGATGGAATTAAAGAATCTTTTGACATTTCTACAATTTATGCCTCTAACTTTGAGTTCCAAAAGCCAAACTTTGGGATGATCTGGGTGTAATCCAAAACACTATGTCAAGACCATAGGTATTAGCTAGGGAATTTAATTGTGTATTGCAATCAATTGAAGCATAGGGTAGAGACTCAGACTGAAAAATATTGGTAAAGAACTAGAGCATGTTGCTTGTAGACTGGGAATTTTAGTCCTCCAGCTCCTATAAACTCTCCCTTAAGATTCTTTAACTTGCTTGCTAAGAAAGGGGGATTGTCAGACCTAGTCAAAGGGGTTTGGAATGTAAATACGCTAGGGTGTAAAGCTTTACAATTAATGAGGAAGCATAAATTGATTAAATTAAAGCTAAAATTTTTTCGCAATGAAGGTGGCCCCCTAACTACTTCTAAATTACAGAAAACAAAAAAAGTCTTAAGGAATGTTTAGGTTGATTGCTATCATGACCCTAAAAATCAGAAGTTTATTATGGAAGGAAAGAAGAAACTGGAGGAGTATAATTAAGCTTTCCAGGATCACAAAGCTCTACTTATACAGAAGGCTTAAACTAACTAGATCAAAAAGAGTGATTCGAATACTAGGTTCCTCCACAACTCCATTCTTGCTAAGAGGAACTTCAACAAAATTAAATGTCTAATTGATGAAAAAGGCTAAGTGTTTATGGATAAAAGTAAAATAGAGGTGATGGTAGTCAATTATTACAAGAAACTATTGGGTTTAAACCATCCAAGCTCAATTTGTAGGGAGGACGGAGGTAAAAGATTATTTTATAAAACCTGCTTCTGTTCAAGAAATCAAGCAAGTTCTATTTAGCCTTAATCCTTGGAAATCCCCTGGACCAAATGGATTTGGTGTCTACTTCTTCCAAGCTACTTGATCTATCATAAGTGATCTGCTAATATATGTGGTACAAGAATTTCTATCTAACAGTAAAATGTTAAGAGACTTAAACTCTACACACGTCTGCTTCATCCTAAAGATATCAAATGCTAATAGGATTAATGATTTTCTCACAATCTCATATTGTTACATAGTGTACAAAGTGATTTTAAAGATTATAGCCAGCAGAATAAAGGACACCTTGAAAATTATAATTCATTACACACAGGGAGCCTTCATACCTGGTAGATCAATATCAGACAATATATTGATGGTGCAAGAACTAATGAAAGATTATGAGATAAGGAGGCCTATCCGGAGTTATGCTATCAAAGTGGAATTTTCTAAAGCATTTGATACATTGAACTAGCGCTTCATCCTCATTAGCCTAGAATGGTTTGGCTTTACAACCAAATTCATAAGCTGGACCAAAGCCTACATCTCTACCTCTTCATTTAGTTCTCTAAATAATGGTACTCTAAGTAAGGTCTTTATGGGATCTATTGGAATAAGGAAAGGGTAACCCCTATCCCCTTACCTATTCACTTTGTCAATGGAAGTGCTACCTAGAATGTTACATAAAACTTCTCAACTCAGACCTAATTTTACTTATACCATAAGTGCATAGAGTTGAAACTTACCCACCTTACATTTGCAGATGACTTCATTATATTCTGTGGAGCTGAACAAAACACCATTGACTTAATGATTAACTCTCTTGAGTTGTTTTACAGGTTGTCAGGTTTAAAAATTAATCCTCATAAAAGTTCAATTTATTTCTCATATGATGTGAACAATGCCCCTAGTTTAAGTTCCATCATAAGATTGAACCTAAGGAAATGCCTTTCAAATATTTGGGGTTCCAATTACTTCTAAAAAGCTAAGATTTAAGATTGCTCACCTCTACTTAAGATGATCAAAAGAAGAATTTATGGCTAGTAGAACAGATTCCTATCCCAAGCTTGAAGACTTCAACTGTAACGCCCCAACATATACCCTGGAAGTATTATAGAATGTTAGGGTGTATTAAGAAGTGAAAATAAAGAATTAAGTGCATCCAAGTATAGTAAGAAACATGGGTAAATAGGTACTTTGTTCGTGTCGGCATAGACATACGTACTTAGACGTAAAATATGTATGGAAATTTTTGATATGTTTGCTTCGATTATGAGCGTGATGTGAGGGTAATTGATAAAAGAAGTATATCATAAGCAAATGAGATTTTTTTGGTTAAATTGGATGTATTTTTTTGTTGCTCTTGCATGATAAGGTCGAAGTTAGATGATTTGGAATGGGTAACTTGCTGAATGATAGATTCCACTAAACATACTTTTATAATTTGGTCATATCTTGATCTGTAGACCTACAAATTGGATAATTCCAATTAGGGATTAAACTAGAGACATAGTTATAAAACTTTTATGAGGGAATCAAAATTTTATTGTGCCTTTAAGATGTTTGAATTCTGGATTGAAGTTGAGTTAAGGCTATTGTCCCTGTTTTCGAACAGCCTGTAGTGTTTTGGGTATAACTATAGGAATAATTAACCACATTGTATGAAATTTATGCCATTAGAAACCTAAGACATAGGGGAAAGAGATAAATTGATAAGATTATATGCCAATGTGGGAATTAAAGGAAGAAGAAGGACCAATATGCAATTTTCTTAAAGTCAATTCATGGACCAATAAGATTAAAGCATGTGTGTCCAATAGAATTGTAACACATGTTCCAATAACATTGCAACACATGGTTTAATAGAATTGTAACATGTGGTCCAATGGGATTGTAACACATGGACCAATAGGATTGTAACATATGGTCCAATGGGATTGAAATATGTGTCTAAGATTAGAAAATTCATGAAAAGGCATATGGAGAGGGGAGATGGATGAAACTTTGAGGGCTTAACTTCAGATTTTTCTCCTCTCCACTTCGCCTTCTTCATCCCATCATTTTTCATTTGGTGATTCAAGCAAAACCAAAGAGGAAGGGAAGGAAAGGCAATAGAAGACTTACTTTGTCAATTTTGAGGTTTGGGATTTTACTTAGTTGATTTCTGTATTTGTGTATGTTTTAATGGATATAAAGATTCATTTGGATGTGGAATGGTTTTTGGGACAATGCTTTGGTGTTATTTGGTGTTATCTTGCATGAATTTGATTGTATATGACAAGAGAGTATCGTGTAGTGAAATTCTGTCTAGGGTTTGTTTAAGTCAGTCAGATTTTTTGAGTTATAAATCAGCCTACAGACCTCTAAATTGTTTGATTATAGTTGCATATGAAACCTAGGACATAGAGCTAAAAATCTCTAGAAGGGACTATGACTTAGTTTTGGCTCTATGACCCTGGAAATTGAGATCTAAAATGTCAACCAGTTGCTGCCCCTGTTTTGGAGCAGCGTGTAATATTTGATCTAAAGCTCATGTGTTAGAAGTCCTAATGGCCTGATCTTTAGTGTTTTGGAAACTAGAGACATAGAGGAAAAACTATCTAGAAGACCATGAAACCCAGTTCTGACTTTTTCTATACGAATATTAAGGAACATCTAGACTCAGTCATGTGATTTGTTCCTAGACTGATAGTTTGCCTTTTTTTGGACCACTTTGGGGTTTAGCTCAAATTGTATTGTTTTGAGTTTGTTTTCTTTTCCGATTTTTACCAAATCTTATTTGAACCTTTTTGAATGTGTATGAAACTTTTTGAACACCTAGAAATAAATGAAATAGGACTTACCACATGTGAATTGAGAAATTGAACATTGGAATATAAGATTGAGCATAATGCATTCCAAAGAAAATTGACATGTACATAAATGATTTGTATGCATATTCATTACTTATATGTGTATAGTATGATGATACAAGTGTGATTTTGATACCCTTTTAATGGTGGTAAGCCATGAATTGCATGTATGAACGCAAATATAGATTTTATGACTTGAAATGTATATCATATGATTTATTAATATATGAATTGTGAAATTTGCAAATGGATAAAGGAAATGTTATAGTGCCTACTCTATTATCTTGATTGTGAATAGACAGACATGTCTATAAGGTTACAGTGCAGCTGCTACAGTTCGATACCTTCGAGTATTTACAGTTCGATGCCTTCGGGTATCTACAGTTCGATACCTTCAGGTGTCTGTAGCACCCGTTATCTACACTCACAGAAAATATGCAGGCCTAACACAGAAAGTAAAGTAAATGGTATAAGAAAGAAATACAATATGAAAACATATTAATTGGAATTGATGAGCATTTGAATTTGTACTGATAATTTGTATCAATGAGTGTTGAATATCGATATTTGGCTTATAAATCTACATTTTTGGTATATGGAAAATATGTTAAAGCATATTTGCATTATGTACTTTTCTTAAGTATGTCATCATTGTTTACATGAGCGTTGAATATTAATGTTTGGTTCATGATGTGAATTTATGATATATGAACAACATATTAAAGTATGTTTGCATTATGTATTTGATTAAGTATGCCATCACTATTTATATTTATGTGATGTTCATGAATGTGTGTACTTGGCGGATGATTATTCTGAGTGGTCATCCAAACTAAGTGCTTTCCCCACTAAGCTTTCAAGCTTAGTACGGGTGTTAATCCGTATAGGTCCAGGTCATAGGAGTGAGATACAGGGAACACCAACAGGGACCAAGGCTAACAGATAGAAGAAAAAGTATTTTTGGAAGGTGTTTTTAGTCAAAGATGATTGTACATTTAATGGTTAAAGGAGTGTATATTTTCTTTTGGATTATCATGTAAATGTAAAGACGTATTACTACTGTTAAATGATAATGTTAAATATTGGGTAGTTTTGTAATGTGTATATATATAGCATTGAATAGAATTGTACACCTTGAATACATATACAAGAATTTGGTTGCTAGGGGTGTGGATAGTCGTAAGTTCTGTTTAGGGGACGTTATGTTTTGTAGTATCAGAGCCGAGTTTTGGTGGTTCTGGCTAATAATAGTCTAGTGATGTGTGTTAATGAGTCTACAAACAAACCTAAAAGAAGAGTGCCATCTCCCATACACAAATACAGCACGTGGTAGGCCAATTAAACGGTCATGATTAGATCGGTACGTAAGAGGGGATCCTAGAACGGATCTGCCAATGGCGATGAAATTGGCGACAACGACAAACCTGGAGTGGTGCGATTTCGGACCAAGTTGTCTTATGCATCATTCCAATCCATTAGTATGGACATTTTAAAAATAAAATAAAATGAATTAATAAAAAGGGAGAATACTATACGGGCCAAAGTTCACGAAACCAAAGTTACAAACAAGCTAACAAGTTGCTTATGCTGCCCCACCAAAATTATTTGCATTGGAATCCTTACTTTAACTTGCACAAAAGAAAACTAAGAAATAAACGACATCAACTATGATGAAGTACTTTTTTAATCTTCGTTTAGATTCCCCAAGAGATTGTAATTTAAGGATGATAGCTTCTTGCAATTTCATTATAGAACAATTGTTCTAATCAATTGTATGGATTCTTGACCGACTAATTTCATATTGGTATGGACATGCTGCGTATGGAGCACAAGCCAAATTATTTCCCATGGATTTTATAATTAAGGATGCACCCCCGTCAGTTACGATCTTTGTGGCCAAATTTGAACTGCCCTCGCATAGTTCAACGTAATATTAACAAAGAAATAGTTTTATGTTTTAGCCCAAGAATGTTTTTGTTAGGTACCACAACATCATTTAGAAATTTTATCTCAATCGCCTATACAAATGAGCCTAATAATTTGCAGTTGACTTTTAAGTAATCCTGCATTATTGTCAATAATAGTTGGTACTATTAAACAGGCATATAAAAAAAGATGGTGTTCCCTGATCTTGTTCATAGCCATACGTTGCTTGGATATATGTCAAGAATTTTTTGTCTTGTTTACATCATGAATCTCGTTTCACCTCTAATTTCCATTTGCAAGCATCGGCCATCAAAATGAAATCCTGCTCAACTATATACGATATATTAATTATTAAGTCCATTGTCTCACGGGGAAAACTAGCAATTCTCATAAACACAACTAAAGCAAGGATCTTTATAGGAAGAGAAATGAGTTACACTCGATTATCTACATCCAGACTGGTCAATGAGTACAAAGTACAAACAAAAGGATAGAAGAGTGTCACTTTCCAACTGTTAAGTCCACGTAGTGAACATAATACCACTGTAAATGCACAAAGGAAAAATACTAACAGAGGCACAATTAACAGCGCCCAAGTAGAATGTCAACATAATTAATTTATGCCCCACCAATTAATATGTGCCACCTAGCCAAAATCCAGCCTTGGTCAATAGATTCAATCCCACTCTAAGAACCACAACAAGCTGACTTCGTGGCAGCTTGGGTTCCACTGCCTGATGCGTCGGGTTGGTTGATCTTGATTGTTTGAGGCTATGTAACGCCAAGCAAAATGAGAGAACAATGTTCATGACGAAGAAAGGGAAGAAGGGGAGATTTCTCCAGTTAAACAGAAAAGACAATATCAGAAACACAAAAGAAATGAAGCAGGCATGCAGCCATTTTCAAACAAAGGTACCTCTGCCTTGGAATCAGTTTCTGCAAGTCTTTGCTTGATGTCCCTTGCAATTGAGAAGAAAACCTCCTCGACATTTAAGTTTGTCTTCGCACTCTGCAGAAGATGATTTTTCTTGTTACTACATAGAATAAAACAATAAGGCTTTCGGAAAGTTAATTGCACCAGCATAGAGCTACTTACAGTTTCAAAGAACTTAATACCATACTCGTCAGCAAGAGCTTGACCCTTGGATGTAGGCACAGCCTAATGAAATGAAAAGAAAACCTTTGTTGTACTTGTAACCAGTGAATATTATGCACATGTTAGTCATATCCACAGCCAAGCATGCAAACGAGCAAGCATGTGGAAAACATCGGCACATATATAACCAGCATACAAAGAAATCAAAGGGAAAAGGGCACACCTTTCCATCTTAACTATTGCTCAACCAGGAAAACTAGTCCTATTTTCCAGCACTATCCTTCTATCAGATTCTTGGAGTGACAAAAAAGGAAAAGATGAAGCCAGTTTTGAACTGAATGTTAGACACAAGTGGTTTGGTATGCTCAACTAATGGACTTTCATTCTGAGCTGCGAAAGTATAAATGCCAGAATCTCAGGCAGCTTATAAATTCAAGACCTACCCTTTTGCTTTCATCCATGTCTGCCTTGTTTCCTACCAGGATCTTGTTGACATTGTCAGAAGCATGCTGTTCAATGTTGCGAATCCAGTTCCTAATATCTGAAAATTTTTCAGAGATTGAATGCATTAGAACTAGAAAAAACTAAAGATAAAAGAATTGAGCCAAAAGTAATAGTGCCTCCTGCTTCTGTGGAGACCTTCCACCAAACAAAAATGAACAATCATCAATTGCTAACAGCATGACAAAATTAAATTCCAAATTCAAGCCCCAGAGTAAGGAACAAAGAGAGATTACTGTTAAAGGATGATTCATCAGTAACATCATAGACCAATAAAATCCCCATGGCTCCACGGTAATAAGCTGTACAAAAGATACAGTTATAAGAAAATTCAGTGTTCTGCAAAAAATACTGGCCTTAAAATTAATGAAGAAAGAATTCACAATCATTAGGTGAAAAAAAATGCAAAGTTATACTAGAGCCTAACATGCATTGCAATTTCCAAAACTCCAGGGTTACTTGATCCTGATGGAAACGTCCTAATTGGCTGAATTTCACAGGATTTACTATGGAGTTTAATTTTTTGCTCCATCTGATCTTTCCAACAGTTATTCTACTTTGCATTTCCCAAGTTACTTATTTGACCCTGGATTCTATCTGTTAAGAAACCATTCAACCCGAAAGATTAAGCCGATGGGTGAGGCCCATTAAATGGAGCATATATCATTTTAACACGAGCCCTCCAACGAGAGCATGAAAAAACACAATATATCATAAATCCACCAACAAACACAATAGATCATAAATTCATCATAAATGATGGTGATGCAATTTGAATTCAAGACCTCTTGGTCACACAATACTCCGATACCATGTTAAGAAACTATTTAACTCAAAAGGTTAAGCATATGGGTGAGACACATTGAATAGATCATATATTATTTTAACACTACCTAAACAAGTCAAAAGCTCGGTGAAGATACACTAAAGTCTCAAGGACAAAGGCAAACAGCGCCATGCCAAAGTCTCAAGGACAAAGGTAAACAGCGCCATGCACCATGCATTCCCTTTATCACTAGAGATGAAACATTTTAATGCAAATAAACAAATGTTCCACTTATGCAGCACTTATAATTCAGAGAATAGAATCAAATTGGAAAACCCAAACACAGACCTGTTGTGATAGTCCGGAAACGCTCCTGACCAGCCGTATCCCAAATTTGCAATTTGATCCTTTTGCCATCAAGTTCAATGGTTCTTATCTTAAAGTCAATACTGTTGGTAAAAGTACAGGAAGTAGGGTAAGAAAGAATGTTTGAAAAGTAAAGTGAAAACTGTTCAGGATTGCATGTGTGCTGTACCATGAGATTTTGTAATGCACAGAAAAAATATCATACAATGGTAACTTTTCTTAAACTAGTGATGTTGTTAGGTAGGCAATTTTTAAATCAGTTATCCTCAATGAAGTAGGTAGAGCACTTAATAGTCGATTGTCACTTTACATTAGACATATTTGCAAATGATGTACGGGTATTATCACGACAGAGAAGTATATGAGCTCTCAGGACTACAAACCCAATAGTTGTAATAAAACTGGTAGTGAAGGACCCGTCAGAAAACCGCAAAAGCAGACAACTCTTTCCCACACCTACAAATATTGGAACAAGAACGCAAAGTCAACCAATTACAAAAAGATATTCAACGGAGACATCTTGTTATATTAATTGGCAAATAATGCAAGGACAAAAGCACTGAATTCCCAAGGTCATAAGAACAAAATTAACGTTGTCGGCTGATCTACTCCATCATGAGTTAGGTAATTCTGTGAACGTAAATAATCTTCAATCTTGAAATGCTATCATCCTTTACTAATCCCTTGCAATGAAATTTAGCTAATGATTACAAACTGAGATAAGATAAGGGCTTCCAAGTCAAGCATATCTCTTTGTATCTACCGCTATCGATCCACAAACTAAATTAACTTTCAGAAATCGCAATATCATCAACCAACAGGCAGCCCAAGTTCGAAAATGAGCAAAACCCTTTTTGTTTAAACCCCACAAAATTTCGCAGCACTCAAATGGTAACGAATCAAACCTGAAAAAAGAAAAAAAAGAAGAGTAAAAGAACAAACCGCTGTCACCAATCAAGAGAAGCTTAATCAAGTAATCATAGTCAGCACGAGCCCTTGCTGGTGGAGCGGCCATCGTGTCTTTCCATTTAAGTTTCCACAAAATCAAAATACCAATAAGTAAACTATTTGATTCGAGTCAGGAATTGAACTTAATTTAGAGAGAAAATTGAAAAAGAAAAAGAGAGAATACCGTTTTTAGGTTCGCAGTGGCCAGTGAGAGAGCAAAATGAAGCGAAGACTATTTCTATGAAATGAGCTTAGCCTCTTCGCGTATCTTACGTTTTCCTGCCAATCCAACTTCACCTTGCTCCTTCGTCATCTGTACGCTACCCCACATTATAATTGCTTTCTCTCTCACTCTAATTATTACTTTATTACTTTCAATTATTATTATTTCTCTTTTTTTCAATATTTTAAAAATTAGAGTAAAATATTAAACCGGTCAAAAAAAGTTTAAAGATTTAACCACTATTAACCATTATAAAACTAATATATAATAAATAAGAAATAAAAAATTATAAGAATAAGTAAAAATATAGTATAAAATAAAATACTTTAATAATACCTATTAATATATAATAAACTAATAATAAATTTAATAATTTAAATTAAGTTTGAATCTAATATAAAATTTAAAATAATAATTGTATTTCTTTATTATCATTTATTTAAAGATCAATAAAAGTTGAGATATATTTAAATAAAATAAATAGAAAGGACTTCAATTTCTTTTTTAATGTTCTTTAAACATGTTTCTTTATGGTTTAAATATTATTTTTAACAAATTCTTAAATTTTCTTAAACAAAATTACTTTTATATATATTTATATATTAATAACTCAATTTATTAAACAAATTCATGGTAAAAATAATAATTAGTTTTAAACAATAATAATTTAAAATTTTTAAATTAAAGTATAAAGAGATAAATAGAGAACCAAAATTTTGACAAATATAATTTACTAGTGAGATTAAATAAATTTAGTATTTTTTTAAGAATAAAAATAGTAATTCATTTTTAATAATAATAATTTTTTAAAAAATTATTAAAATATAAATATATAAATAAAAATATATTTTATTAATAAGATCGTGTGATAGAATTAACAAGAAAAGCAATTGATTAAAAATTCCATTTATGAAAAATACCGTTAAAATTTCACATCAATTTGCATACGTTAACAAATGTCAAAGTGCTTGGCTCCACATATCGAATTCTTAATATGCTGGGGCCCACGCATTAAAATAAGATGACTCATAGCCAGTTTTTTCAAGAAAATTGATTGGTTTTTTCAAGTAACTAATCGGTTTTCTACTTAACCGACCAGTTTTTTCATAAAGGTTACAAATAAAAATCGAACCAGGACATAGGCTAGTTCATATTTATTTCAGTCGGACTGCGCAGTCCGGTCCCGTTTTTCAATCATTGCTTTTTTCAACAATTATAATAAGCAAATAGTTTTTCCTTTACTGGTTAACATGTAACACCAAATTCCGGGGCCCACAACACTGGTACGTACTCCGAGAGACTCTTATTTGTTATAATACATGTCGAAACCCTTTTCTTGTGAATGTCGGTGAGATGTATATTGTGTTATGCATCATTAAAAGCTGTAAGTTCATCGATGTGAGAAATCTCGGAGATTTTCGACAAATAAGATTTTAAGTGTGCAAAACCCAATCCATTGAATGAATATGGCCATGGTGGCCGAGTTAAATGTGATCTAATGCCTTAGAGGTGATTAGGCATGATTTATAGACTTGTTGGACACTTAGAAAGCTTAATTGGAAAAGTTGATG